>CAOKZL010001574.1:0-358159 GCA_948472985.1 Iguana delicatissima
TCTTACATGCCACCAAAATGTAGCTCCTAAAGGTGGGGAACTATTCGATTGCACATGAATCTACTTGTTTTCTTTCTCTGCCCAACAGCTTATTTTTGTTTTCAGCTACTGGAAAAAGACAGAAGCCAAAATGTTTTCCTCCTTTATTTATTAAGTTCTGTTTGTTAATCATTCTACATACACAAATCCTTATGTCAGCATAGTGTAGTGGTTTGAACATTGGACTACAACCCTGGTGACCAGAGTTCGATTCCTCACTCAGCCATGGAAACCCACTGGGTGACCTTAGGTGTGTCACACACTCACAGCCCCAGAAAACCCTGTGATAGGGCCACCTTAGGGTCGCCATAAGTCAAAAATGACTTGAAGGCACACAACAACAACAACAACATCTATGCCATGGGTATAAAACTTGATCCATCTTTTTGTAGTTTGAAAGATGCCTAACTGTATGTTCATCTTCCAATCATATTTTAAATATTACCTTTGATGCGTGCAAATATAGTGGTATGAGGGTCATCACATGTGCCATGTAGCAGTGTATTTCTTAATTTTTAGAACATCTTTTATCCTCAGTTGTCTTATCCATCTTTTGTTCTAAGAACCAGAGTGTACCTTTATGGATTTTAATTTTTTTAGAATTGATTAGAGATGTGCTTTCTTCACTCTTTATTGCAGAAACTAGACTAAAATAGGCATTTATTGAAAGAAAAAAAAAGCTCATGGGCTGCTTACACAGATTCTGAGATTCTCACTTCCCTGCGTCCATCATCCTTTTTAACTCAGCAGCCTTGTAAAAAAAAAAAAAAAAAAACCCAAAACAAAACAAAACAAAACTACAGCCCAGCTTCACTAATTGCCAGTTCCATCCCTAAATCAGCAGTTCATGCTTTCTCTATGCAAACTACCCAACAGAATGGCAAGGCAGACAGACAAAGGAATCTCGACCTCTTGCAGGCAGTAATAACATGGCTACTGCTGCTAACAATCAGTCTTCCACAGAAACAAACACAAAGATGCAGATCTTAGAGGGCAGATACCATCTCTCAACCAAAGAGGGGTTTTTTTTAAGGATAATCAGTGAAGAGAGTGGAGTTTAGACAAATATCCTTCATCTCACACCCAAAGCAGCTTACATATTAGGAATGTACTAAAACAAGTGCATCAAATATAGACATATAAATCCAATAGAGAGTACTTATATATAACCTGCCATCAAATAGGGCTCGGAAAATGGGCAGAAAACACATGATACTGTCATGTTGTTAAAGCTAAACCACAGATAAACTATGAAATTACCTAAATCCTACTGAATTGGACCAAAGGGTGCTATTGCACTCAGGTCCTGCCACAGCATGGAAAGTTTTTTTTTAAAGTAAATACTTAGTGTTCTACTTCCAAGTTCCCCATACAGTTGCTATTTGTAATCCCCCCCCCCCAAAAAAGCAAATCTTTGCTTTCCCATTTCTAAAAAATAAGTTACATTTTAAAATAACCTCGATGTTACATGTCACTGGTCTGTGGTACAAAACACCTTCTGATTACAGCCACATTGTTGTTGTCTCAACAGCCACAGCAAAGAACATGGCAGCAGAATGGGGTGAAGAACGCATGTCATGGCAGCCACCCAACAGTTCTCCATCCACCATCCAGTATGGCTAAATCCAATGTTACATACCCCTCAATTGTCCCAGCTTGGCAGGGACTGTCCTGATTAATCCTGTGTCATCCCACTTTTTTATCTGCTTTTAAAATATCCTGGTTTCTCTCACATCCTCCCACTTTTCATCTTTGTCCTCAGCTGACTTCAACTGGTGCAAATTATGTTCAAAGTGCAAAAATAGTTTCCACTCAACTCAGTGGGGAGGAAAAGAGAGGGCAGAGTCTTGCCTTTCCCACTTGTTTCATTCAAAAACAAACTGCTGCAGCCTCTCCTAGCTTGTCTGTTCTTCCTCATCAATAATTTTGGCTGTCTTGACTACATTCAGACATTTTCATCTGTGAAATGTTGGCAGGTATGATGCTAGTTCCATCTAGAACAGGCCCACTGGAAAGCCATTGAACTTGTTAGTCATCACTGACAAGTTTCATTCATTAAGTAAGGACTAACATTGGATTTAGACATATAAAAACAATTGAAAGTGACACTTAAGCAACAAAAGGAGTGTGCTTTTCCCTTGTTAAGTTGCAGTTGTAAAATGGGGTAGTTATACCTTTATAATTATGGGAAAATGAATTAATTACCAGTAACCCATTTGAAGCCAATTAATTCTTCTGAAGATTCTTTCCTTCACAGACATCTGTTTGGTCACCACGGACAAAGAACATTGGACTAGATGTGTTATGTTATGTTATGTTAGATGTGTTACTACAGTTCCTGGGCCGCGCTTGAGGTGACATTAGATATCATTTTGATATCAACAATTTGGCCTACTATACCCCTCTGTTCTCCACGTGCTTGCGAGGCCCCCGGACAAGCACGCAAACAGGCTCAGTCACTAATTGCTGGAATATTCAAAACAAATACAGGCTGGCCAGAAATAGCCAAACGGCCGCTTCAGGAGACCTCAAGGCAAGTACCCTTATTATGTAGGCAAGCAACTTACAAAGAACTCCCTGCCCCAAGCAGGCAGCTTGATTAGAAGGATCCTCACCTGTCAAGCACTCTGTGTTTGCATACTGTCTACTCCATTGTCAATTCGGAACTAACTCAATCATGCTAAATTCTGACCTTTCGGAGGCTTTGTCCTCAGCCCAAAACTCATTGTTTTCCCCAAGTACAGAATAGCCTGTGGTCACATTTCTCCCTATAAAAACCCCTGACTTTGTGAGCTTCTTTGGATCGCTCCTGATTTCCATCCTGCCTTGCTGCCGCTATGCCTGGCGAGCCTTCCCCTCAGTCCCACGTACTGAGACTACGCACCTCCAAACTTTCACAGTGATCTACCCAGGCTTCAGGACAGGTGTAGTATCACCCAAATCAACAATCCCTCTTAAAAATCCCTCTGTCTCACTCCCACCTTTATTTTCCATAATTATCTGTTTGAGTATGCTTCATACACTATTTGATTGTATTTTAATAAAGATCACATTTATTATTTCAATCCTGTTTGTTCCTTGACTCGGCCTGACCCCGTAGACATTGGGTAAAAGATTCCGCTCCGTTGCCCTGCCTCTCGCATTGCTAACTTGTGCTCTTGGCTAATTTCCCCAACTTGTACAACTGAGAGCGCATTTAGGTGTCCCTCTTGGGACTCCCAGAAAACAGGGTAACAGATGGTTAGATCCAATATGTATTTTTTTATGTTCTTTTTTAGTCCAAACACCCTTTCCTACTACAGAATTATACTGGTACGATTCTCGTTTAAGTGCCTTAGCAACATCTTATGGAATCCTGTGATTTGCAGTTTAGAGAGAGGTAATGAGCATTGGAGTATGATGCTGAAGACCAGGATTCAATTCTCCACCCAGCCATGGAAACCCACTGGGTGACCTTGGGCACATCACCACACTCAGTCCCAGAAAACCCTGTGATAGGGTTGCCTTAGAGTCGCCATAAAACAGAAACGACTGGGAGGCACACAACAATAATAACAACAACCAACAAAAAACAGCAAATTTAGAATTGTCAAATACAGAACTCTAATGCCTCCCCAAGATTCCATAGGTTGCAACTGTGGCAGTTAAAGTGAAATCACTGCACTAAAACTGTATAGTATGGAAGGACCAATACCTAAGCGAGATGCATGAACAGAACAAGAAGACAGCAGACTTCACATGCTGTTGTTCTCTGCATTTCTTCTGAATATATTCTTCTGAATATTTCTTCTGTATTCTTTTGAATACAGACGGTAGCTAAAGTCATCATTACTGATAGCCATTGATAGCTCTTATCCCACAGACTATGAAAATTACTCTTCAGGCCCAGAAAACCTCAATTCCAGTATGGTTAGTGAATCTGAAGACTTGAAATCCAACATGTAACTTTTCAAATCTACACTCTAGCGTTCACTTCAGTGGGACAAGTTTATTTGAGACAGCAAATTTCATAATAATGCACTACATGAAGATCCCTCTTTCTTTCCATTTTCTTTCTTGCCTATGATTTCATTGGCCGCTTGCAAGTTCTGTGATAAAGAGAGATGGAGAAAAGTGGTTCTCAACTCACTTTCTCTACAGTGTGCATAATTTAGGAGATGCTTGAAAAAATTAATCTCTGAATTTTTATATGGAATTCAAGGTATCTATCAGGCTTGTGTACAGATTGAAACCTGGCTGTACATCACATTTGGTACTGCTTTAGCCATTGTAACACATTTGTCAGCAGTTGAAAAGTATCAAAGAACATACTTAAATATGCATTTGATAAGAAAATTCAACTGAGATCCTCTTGGCAGACATAGCTACAACACCGGAGCTTCATTCATCATTGTAGCTACATCAGATGATCCAATCTCACAAAACACACCTTAGAAGCCAGACAGCTGCACCAACCGAAGAAGTTCTGAGACACTGAACAGTGGAACACTGAATGATGACCAGTCCAGCCCCTTCCTGCCAGTGAAGTGTGTGAGAAAAGCAAGGCAGGGCCCCGTGCAGGGTCTTGTTGCAACTACTTTTTGCTGGCAGAGTCAGCACTCCTTTGGTTGGTGTGGCTGCCTGGCTTCTGTAGTAGGTTTTTAGGGGAATGTGCAATTGTTGCAATGGTGCCCTAACCGTAAACATGAGTTGCAGTATTTACGATGCCACAGATCTCACTTACAACATTGTAAATACTGAACAGGATGCCAGCCTGCCCATTTAAGTGCTTATTTTGACCAGATTTAAACATTTCAGATAAATGCAGCTTGAGGCTATTTAGCTTAGGAAAAAAGATGAGGAAAGAAATGAGAAAATTATATACAATCGTATTTGTTGTTATTGCTATGTGCTTTCAAGTCAACTCTGACATATGGTAGCCCTATCATAGGGTTCTCCTGATAAGACTTATTCAAAGGAGGTTTGTCATTGCTTTCCTGTTAGGCTCAGAGAGTGTTACTTGTCCAAGTAGTTTTCAATAGCCAGGCAGGAAGCTCTGGTCTCTTAGAGGTCTAGTCCTCTAACCACAACATCACAGTGGCTCATAAAACACCTTTGCTCATCCAGGATGTGAATCAAAGCCGCAGTCCTTGGCTTAGGACAGATGTGAACCCTGAACTCCCAAAGTCCAAAACCAGCACTCAAAGTACTGCACCACATTGGCTCTGTAAAATTACCCATATTTTGATTAAAATGCTGCCTTTTACTGTGTCCTTTGCTACTTCCTTGGCTGGAATTCTGTTGAGGAGTTATAATGTGTAACCAGATAGCAATGTAGATCCCTCCAATCTCCATTTACCAGGCAGCAGCCACTGCAGTCAATGGATGCCCATTCCCCTGTTACTCAGGAAGCAGTAGACTGATGTCCTCACTCTCTCCTGGGAGTGATCCTCATTATGATCAACAGAAGCAGCCTTCCTGACACAATTCCCCCTTGTACCAGAAATCATTCACAGGAGGGATGTGTAGGAAAGTCAGTCAGATCCTGTTGATCATAGTGGGTGCTGCTCACTAAGTGGGAATTGGGGGACTTTCATGGTCTCTATGTGTCCCCTAAACTAGGGAATATGTAGGGATTGTGAATACCAAATAGTTATTCCCTATGTTATGCATTCATACAGTGGTCCCTCCACTTTTGCAAGGATTCAGGGCAAAAACTGCAAATAATTCCCCTGCAATCCCCCTCCCATTTTTTCCAGGGCTTCCCCCTCCCATTCCATTCCAATATAGGCAAGGGAATGGGAGGGCAGCCCCAGAGGAGAGAAGGCAGGCTCACACAAGCCTTTCCCCCCCGTTCTCATGCCTATTTCCTTGGTACAAGTTCTCAGTGCTGGGACCAAAGGAAAGGGAATGGGAGGGGAAGCTCGAGGGGGGTTTGCATGAGCTCCCCACTATTTCCTTGCATTTTCTTGGAGTGCTTGCCTTCCTTCTCTACACCCAGCAAAACACAAGGAAATGGGAGAAGAAGGAGGGAAATCAGACATGCGTCTCATGAATAATCAAATCTGTGAAGGTCAAACCCACAAGTGTGGAGGGAGGATTGTAATTTCCAACAGGATTTGGTCCTCGTTCTTAGTTATGGATGCTGAGATACAGAAAAGAATAATCATTGTGAGGAGGAAGGCTCTTAATCTACCAGTTCTGTGACTGAATCTGAAGACTGGAGATTCAGAACAGTACTAAGAAGTACTTCTTTACATAGTGCATGCCTGCAAGAAATGTGGAAGTCCTGCAGAAGTTGCTGCCACAAAGCACATTGGTTGCCACCTACTAGGTCAGCTTGTACAAGATATATTCAACTAATCACAACTGTGCATGTGTGCATGCACACACAGGCACCATTAGCCTTAGATATATAGTTCCTCAGAGGCAATATGCTTCTGAATACCAGCTACTAGGGAATATGAATATGAACAGGCTGTTTATCAGCTTCCCGTAGACAACTGGTTGCTCTCTGAGCAAACAGAATGCTAGCATAGATAGACCTTTGGTCTGATCCACCATGGCTCTTCTTATGTTCTTAAGTTCTTACTCTCCTAATGCAGGAAGAGAACAGGATGGAATTACTGACAATAATGTGGAAAAGTTAGACAGATCGGAAATAGATAGATTCACCTATCCCTAGCATAATTTTGTAAGCCTCTATCAGTATCCCCTTAATTGTCCTTTTCTTTCTGAACTAAAAGGCCCTAAAGCTTTAGCCTTTCCTTCTAGTAGGAAATGACTCTGATGTAAGCTGCTCTGAGTACAGGGATATGAGTATAATAAATAAATCAAAATCAATCACATCCTTCAGGGTTTATCCACACATGACATTTTTTTTAAAAAAATAAAATCCTTAAGCAGCTTTTCCCCCTTTGCCAAAAGTGGTATTGGACTATTTCAGTAGGGTTTGTCGTGCATTATTGTTATTGTGGGGAGGGGGAGAGAAAGAGAGAGAGAGAGAAATAACTAGTTGAAAGCTCTTTCGGTATACATGTACAGTGAGTCCTGTTTCAAGATTTCAGTCTCAATTTCATTACACTTCTCTAAATCTCACCATCTCATCCTTCATTCTTATCAGCCTGTGAGAACTCATTTTTTTTCTTCTTACAAAAGAATTAGTTCTTTTCTTTCTACATAAAAGATGTATGCATTTTTGTATGTGCTTTGAATGCATGCAGGTTTGTATGCTGTTTCCTCATTGATTCAAGCTTGTCTGCACATTTGAAATAGATATTTTGTCTCCTTTGATCAAGTAAATAAAATAATCATCCATCTTTACTGGAAATAATCAGGGTGAGGGAAGACTTCTCAGCTACAGAAGATGCTACAGCTTAATTGTTGGGAGGATGCCTAGGGGAACCAGAACACAGGTTTATTTAGGATAGGGGTACATAATAACCCAACTCTATACATGACAATATAAATTTAAAACTGGAGATCTCTGGCTGCTATAACTTAATTGGAGAGCACAGGATTTCCATTGCATGCCAAAAATCCCAGTTTCAATCGCCAGTATCTTCAGATAGGGCTTGGAAAGTCCATTCTGACACCTTGAAGGGTTTCAGCTATCTGTCAAGATTGTTGCCATTGTGTGCTTTCAAGTTGTTTCTGTCTTGTGGTGACCCCAAGGTGAGCCTATCATGAGATTATCTGAGGTTGAGTGTGTGTGACATGTGCAAGGCTTCCATGGTGGGTTTCCATGGCTGAACAGGGAATCGAACCCTGGTTTCCAGGGCCATAGTCCAATGCTCAAACCACTACTCCATGCTGGCTCTATTAGTTAGGATAGACAACACTAAACTGGATGTGCCACTGTTCTGAGTCAGTATAATAGAGTAGCTTCCTTTGTTCATTTGGGCAGGAAGCCCTTTTGTAAGTAATTTGGACCCCTCTGCTCCAACAGTTGGATGCTAGAGGAGAAGATGTTTTTGTAAAAACCCAGGATCTTGTAGCTTCTCAACTTGTTGCCATTCTTCCAGGTTGTCAGGCGTAACACTTTTTGGTGAAACTTGGGTCTCACACAACCACTGAGTTAAGCGGCAAGACCAGGGCCCTTTCCTCACCTTACCTCTTTCTGGCATGGGGGCACGAGGATCTCGTGAGCACCCTCTTCTGAGAGAGTCTCACGTCCCCATTGCTTTGGCTCTGCAGCTGCTGCCCGCTGGCCGGCAGGCAGTGTGAAGGCTCTGCCTCTTCCTTCTGCAGCACAGCCGGGCATTTTCCCAGGCTGCGGTGGGGGAGGAAGTGCGAGAGTTGCGTCTCCGGAGGCTCCGCACACATGGTAAGTGCGTGTGGGGCCTTGGAATGATGTGCAATCATGCATCATTTTCAGCTACAAGCTGAAAATGAAATAGTGCGTGATCCGTGCCTGCTGGCCCCGGCAGCATCGCGTAACTGTGAGGACGTCATCTGAAATGCTCCTCACAATCGCGTGATGCTCCAGAGGCCCTTTCACATGGCAAATGCCATGTGAAAAGGGCCCAGATAAAAGGTAGCAGATAAGTTGTGTGGATGAGTAGGAATACCAAGATGGATTTTCAAGCCTCACACCCCACTGCATCACATATCACATAAATGCAAGCTCAACAGTCTTTGTTTCTATACAGAAAGCACCTACACCTGGTGCTTCTTTTTCTCAGGAAAGAAAAGTTAGCTTCCTCCTACAGTCCTGTGGGCTACTGATGTTGGTCCTGTCCCAGGATTAAGAACTTATCTCACTCCTTGTTGAGGTACCTTTTCTGTTCAATTGCTTGTAGACTAAGGCCCTGGAGGGAGTTTTATTTAGGCAGCAATGTCAGTTATTAAATATATGAAAAGTCAAACCACGATAGGAGTTAAGTGACAAACTATAAAGGCTGAATTATCAGAGCAAATATATGCTTAAGAGTGATAAATAAAACACTACTTCTATTTCAAACACATATTCCAAACTGCAGATATAAGACTACTATGACAGTTTTTGCTCTTTTGTCAAGAGAGGGATATTCAAAACAGCTTTTAAAGAGGAATAAACAGAAGTGAAATCTCTGGAATTGCTATAATGAGAGTAGAAAATAGAGGGAGAATCTGCTTTTCCATCATAATCGGTGGGTTGAACTTCATCTATTTTAGCTAGATCAGTGACTCTTGTAGCCATGACTGGTTTGGAATCTTCACCTGTAAAATGGAGTAGAGTTATCTGGATTTCCTTCATTAACTAGTGACCTACCTCCTCTAGTCTACTAGCCTCTAGTCTAGTACATGGCAGAGGTAGGTAAACTGTTTTGGTCAAGGGCCTCATCCCCCGAGGCTCCATGCTTCTCTATTAAGAGCTGAAGCCAAGTGGGCAGGACCACCCCTTCTTTCTGTCACATCCATTAGCTCTGTCTCTCTTTTTCTCTCCCTTCCTTTCTTTTATCCCTCGCTTCTAATTTTATCTTCTTCTCTCTTTTCTCAGCCAGTGGTCTTGCTGAAGGGAAAAGATAACTATATGGCTAAGCAGGCCAAACTGATTGCTTACAGCTGGTATTCAAAATGAGGCTGAGGGCTGTGTGAAATTAAACTGAAGGAAACAAATTGCTTACCTCTGCTATTCAGAATGGCTGGCAGAGCTTTATGGCTACTAGGAGATCTACAGGTTGCAATGGGGACTATTCTGTGACTTAGAGCAGTGTCATCACCCTTCATGAAACCTTGTTTCACCAAAGAAATAGAAGGTGAGCTGCCTGAATCCTTGCTCATGAACTGAATCTTTTACTCCTATGAGTTGTGGTGCTCATGCATCTCTTTGTAGTGTTGGGTCACAAATCAACAGTAAATATGCAGAAGAATGCAAGACATTACAGTATGGATGCTCCACCGCCAGATTACCTCCTTCATCCACAGCATTGTTGTTGTTATGTGCTGTCAATTTGGCTTTAACTGATTGAACCCTGTGAGTGAGAAATCTCCAAGAGACCCTGGCAGCAATTCTATATTGCAGACTACATTGTATAACACTGCACATAGTTAGCTATGTAGCAGTGGTACTAAGGAATCTTGATGGTGGATTATAATAGGGCATATCAGGGCACAGGCAAGAGTGCCCAATGTGCAACAGGCTCTACCAATACACCTCAGCACTCCCTAGCTGGTGTCCCAATGTGCATTGGTCCTGTGGTGCACTGATTCCATTGTGCATTGGTCCTACTGCACATCAGTCTTGTTGTGCATCAGTCATTTTGCTGGCTGCCCTACATAGTAAAATCACTGGCCATTTCTACACTATACTGTTATAGTGCTGTTATTGTGGGGCTTATAGTTTACTGAGTCCAAAGAGCTCTCTGGCTGAGAATCCTAAAGGCCTCTCCCTAAACTGCAAACCCCAGGATTCCACAGGATGTTGAAAGTGGAATAATAATAGCACTATAGCAGTGTAGTGCAGAAATGGCCACTGTAGCCCCTCACTGAATGAGGATATTGCTCTATTTCCTGCAGATGTAAGTTCTCTTATTAAGATGTAGGTCACTTGCTAAATTCTGGCTCCTGTTATTTTTCCAAATTCCAGGATGTGGTTTCTTTGATTGATTCAATCCACCTGTAATGTGGTCTTCCTCTTTTTCTTCAATTTTACTCAGTATTATCATTTTTTTCCCAATGTCATCATGATACGTCCAGAGTATGATCGCTTCAGTTTAGTCATTTTGGCTTCTAGTGAGAATTTAGGTTTAAGCCTCTAGTAAAAGTCCAGAGCATATCTCTCTAATTCTGTATTTTATGTAGGCACTGTTGACGAACACCTTCCAGAAAGTGCACAAATAAATCCACAAGTGATAGGAGATTTTAAGCTAGTAGGTTATACACAGCAATTATGTACCCTATTGGGAGAGATTTCAGGTATCCATAAACTATTGTTCGGGCAGCTGCTATGAGCCTGAAGCTTTTGAAAGTATCTTCATCTGCAAGTTGGTATGATATAAAACTCCTAATTTACAGCTTACATTGCACATGTTCCTTTATTCCATCAAAAAAAACAAAACAAACAAACAAAAAACCACCAACCCCTCCCCCTAAAAAACCCCAACAGATTCTTCCTTCGGTTGAAGGGATAGTTAACGTAAAGAAATTATATACTTAGGTCACTATGGAAGTTCAACCACATCCCCACCCACAATTTCAAATAGCATGTAAAATGCAGTTCAAGGCCACATAGACTAGCCTTACCCCACAGTGTACCAAGGCCATGTCCTTGCTGCCATTGACCAGAGCAGCGTTGTTTCCCTCTCATGCATGCTTTCAGCTCATAAAAAATATCTGTGTGTAATTATCACAGGTGCAGCATGTTAGGCTGTTGCACCAAAAATGCAGCTTAAAGAGTTTAAGCATCTTTAAGACTAAAAATAAAATAAAATGTCACATCATCAGTATCTAATGAGTCCAAAATGAAGACCACAGTAAGGTTTTGGACTTACCGTGGCAACTAAATTGGATACATCCAAAACAAACATTTGTGATTTCTCTATTTTTGGCCCTAGAGCATGTATTTATGCAATGATTTTGACTAAACTTTATGTTTACACTTGGGCTGACATCTCATATAGTTTGGTGCAATTTTGGGAGTGTTTAGCAAACTTTGGGCCATGAAGAAGATACAAACAAGTTATCTAAGCTCCTCCACCTGCAGAGAGCCCTTTCTTATACCAGCTAAAAGCTATGCACATTGAAGAAGCATTTCCACTGCAAGCTTAGAGAGCAGGGAATGTGAGTGTAGCATACATCACTGTAAGGAGTGGAGAAATCCCACATGGCCCTATGATTCTCGCATGCATTCCTTTCTCTGACCATTTCTGCATGAGACTGTTATAGTGCTATTATTCCACTTTCAACATCCTATGGAATCCTGGGGTTTGCAGTTTAGGGAGGGGAAATAGCTGTACATGAAGTGGAAACACCTGCTACAAAAATTTTCGGTGTCCTGTGACCCAGCCACCCATGCCTTTTTAAAAGATACTCTGCTCTAGTCCCCTTTCCTCTGATGTTTCATCTCCCCATGTCGCAGTTAGCATTCTGTGGTAATCCTCTGTTCTCAAAGAGCTGCATTGTCTCTAATTGTCTGCTGCCTTTTCTACTTCCATATATTTTAGGTATCTTCCCAAACCTACCAATACCTCCGTCTTGGTTGCAGATGGAAACATTTTGGCTGCACAAGGATCCACATGTCTTCTAAAGCCACATAACTCTTTGCAGATGGCCCAGGAAAGTCCTTGTTGCAGATATGCTGTTTATCACCTTAGTGATTTTCTGTGGCTCAGTATGGCAGATAAATTACAACTACTTCCCAAAACTCTTACTATTAATAGGTTAGATTTACTATTATTATTCCAAGTGGTAGATGCCTACTCTTTCATTTTGGTCTTGAATGAGAGATCACTGTGAAGCAGGCAGTAGCTTTACAGTGAACTACAGGGGCCTCTCAGTCATTAATAAAAGAGACACAGGAAAAAAATTAGTGGAAGGGGAGATGTGCTGCATAGACCAACTATCATTGATTACTGTTTTAAGGCAGAGACAATGTTGTCCCTTCTCCCTGTTTTGAAGGTGAGATTGGATATTAGAAGAAATGTGTTGCACTTCAGGGCCATTTCTCCTCTTCTTTTTGAAAGAAAGAGCTGCAAAGTGGAGAGGCAGGCTAACAATCCAATACAGGCACAACAAGATAAAGAGGTAAATTTCAAGCTGTGCAATGACAGGGCAAGCACATGGATTGCTGTGCGTATTTCAAAATGATTGGCATATTTTTAAACCTTATATGTTTAGAACTTAACAGAGAAACATTCAAATACTGGATTGTTCTGGAACACATGAGCCTAAGATCTTACTGCTAGTCCTGCGTGCAGTCATTGGACCAATTGGACTTACTGCTATGTAGAGTCACCCTTCACAAATTAATGGAATATAGTTAGACTGGGAGATGCAGCCTAATTACATCTGCAAGGCCGCAAGTTGCCTGCTTGTGGTCTTGAGGTTATCCATTCACGGTGAACCCTTGGACTCAGTCTGTTGACTGAACAGGCACAGAAGTTACCTCATCTCTCCCTACTCCACTATGATGATATGCACTGTCTTTCCATGTTAAACATTTCAAGTATTTCTCCTTTTTGGACCCATCTCTGTGATTTTACACTGATCCTTGTCCTCTTCTGTTCTTTATGTGTGTGTATGATTGTAAGTGGACACTCTAAATCTGAGAGAGTCAGATTGAAACTGCCATCCTACACCCACTTACATGAGAAAGATCCATTGTTCTCAATGAGCTTTACTTATGAGTAGCCATTTAAAGTCTATAGCCCTTTCAGCAGTGTCCTCCCATCCTGGCATGGGGAAGGGAGACAAGTAGGACCGTGATGGTGTTTCTGCATGACGTCATTGTGGTCCTGCTCCTCTCCCCTCCCCAGGCAGCACGATCATGGATTAAATCATTGACAGATTTTCCTCCTCAATGACATTCAATTGCGCTACCATCCCGCACTTACCTGGCTTGAGGAAGGGCCAGAAGCACAATGGTGGTACTTCCTGTCTCAGCATAGCCTGGGAAAGTACCTGGCTGCACTGTAGAAGGAAGTGGCATGTCTATCATGCTTCCTTCTGCAGGGAGACACTTCTGTGCAGAAGGGAGCACTTCCGTCACACTTCCTTCACTGTAGAGTCGCTGCCAGGATCCCCACTGGAGCACAATAGGACAAGGTTGGGTGCAGAAAGGGCCTGAATCTTCATGTGACCTGTTCAAGGCCCACTGTCACCTCATTTTCTGATGCCAACTCTGTAGTTAATGCAGAGAAGATTATATAGTATGATACAATTTATGCAGAAATTAAGACTGAGAATGTTTTCAAACTTTTCTGCTGTTCTGTTCTTTTAGTGAAAGTAGAGCATATAGACCTTCTGAAAGGCAAAAGATGCTAAGGTGGACATAATGATTTCTTGCTTATAATAAAGACTGCATGGGCTTGTATTATTTATGCATAATGACAATTTTTAAGACGATTACCTCTTTGACAGGGTGGGGCATATCTGCTTTCAGGTAAGCAGAAGTTTATGACAGGAAACCATAGCACACTAATGTAAACAACTTATTTTGCCTACCTTTGTATTTCAATTCAGTAGTTCGATATAACCACATTTCTCCATAGACACATATTCCCTTATTGAAAAGTAATGGTGGGAACCAACCTAAGGACATGCAAAATGCAAGATTTTTTAATCAATGAGAAGCTATTAATTTAACCAACTCTTCCTGTAATAATATTGAGACAGACTGTCTGCCTGTTTTTACATTATAGCTAGCTTTGCAATCTGCGTAGGACCTAATGAGGTGTGTAATTTTTGTGAATTTATTGATTGCGAATAAGAGTAAGAATTTAACACTGACAGATTGTGAGCAGTTTTCTCACACAGTTCTTTAAAAATGAACTCTTTCAGTATCAGCTGTTGACTTTTGCTGTGGTGTGTAGGATTCATTTTTCAGATTTTGAATCATTCTTGTTAAATCAATGTCTTGCTCTTATTTAATTGATTAGGCTTTGAAAAGTAGGCAAAATCACCATGGCTACTTCAAGTACAGGGACCTGACAGCTGTTGGCACTCTGGATGGGAAGAATGTTCAAAAATATTTGAAAATGGTTGAAATACATGTTTTTCAAGTGCCGAGGAATCCCAACGAAAAGAATCTTGGACTGATGAGAATCTTTGCAGTTTGGGGCTTATACTACACAAAATTTACATGTGATTGTTTGGTTTTAGAAGACTGTCACAGCAGGAAGAAAACTGTGAAAACTATTCTTTGCTTCCTCTGAGAAGAAAATTAGTGAAGAATTAGATCCTTAGTTGGCACATCCATATACTGAAGCTCCTCTGTACGTGGAGATTATTCTATGCACCTAGTTTTGAATCTCTATTTATTGCTCTTTTATTTAATGTTAAGCTAGCACAGATCCTCATAGATAAGAAAGCCAAATGAGAACCTGTGTAGCATAGTAGTTAGTCAACTAGATCTCTTGAGAGATCTAGAACCTAATCCAAGCTGACTGAATAATTGCATAATTCTGGGCCAGTTAGTCTCAACCCTAACTCCTAGGGTTGTTGCTTTGGGGTTAAAGTTGAGAAAAAGATAATCAAGATATGTTACATTACTTTCAGAATATAACTAGAACTCGTCTCACTGGAGTGTCTGTCAAGACACTTCTCTTATTGTTTTTAAGAATTTTGTGCAGGAAACACTAGTCACAGGATAAGCAAGTCCATGTGTCTTATTTAACAGAGGACAGTCTTCTCTTTGCACAGATATCAAAGAATAGCTCTCTGCTTGAAAGTGTCTTCACTTTGAAGGGTTGCCCAGTCTTTAAAGACTGAGCCATTTCTACCCTACCTTCTTATAGTGCTGTTATTCCACTTTCAACATCCTATGGAATCCTGGTTTTTGCAGTTTAGGCAAGAGACTTTAGAATTCTCAGCCAGAGAGCTTTTTGGCCTCAGTAAACTACAAACCCCAGAATTCCACAGGATGTTGAAAGTGGAATAATAGCTCTATAAAAGTGTACAGTGGAAATGGCCAGAGAATCAGAAGTAATCTCCAAGGGTCATCAAGTTCAACACCCTACAGATACAAGAATCCATGTGAAGTGGTCATTTAACCTCTATTTAAAAACCTTTTGAAGTATTCTGTTCTATTGTCGAACAGCCATTATTGTAAGAATATTCTTCTTCAAAATTTTTACTCAGAATCTCCTTTCTTCTCATTTAACCCTGTTGGTTCTGGAGCAGCAGAAAACTCACTCCAACCTCTGCATGGCAGCCCTTCAGGTATTTAAATTCAGATATTTAAAGATGGCTATCCTACCAACTCTTGATCTTATCTTCTCTAGATTAAACATACACATCTCCTTCAATCATTCCTCATAGGGCTTAGTTTCTAAAACTTGTACCATTTCGGACATACTCCTGTTGACCAAAAGATGGTGATAATATTCTTTGAAACTATCCATCAACAACTAGCACCTGGACATCACACAGGTCACCTCTTTAGACACTGGCCTTTTCCACCATCATAATATGTATTTTATTTCTATTTCAGTCATGGTCCTGCTTTCTCAAATTTGTACACGCGCACACATGCAAACATTACACTGATCTGCATCCTTTTGAAAAACTTGGTGATGTATTTTTCCTATTTTTGGTGACTTGTGTCTACTCTAACCATAAACCTAAGGCCTTGAGCCAAAATTGAATGGATAACCTTGACTAGAAATAACTAACTAGATCAATTGTTTTATATAAGTGTTGATTTACCATCCTACAATTGATTTTATGGGTCTATTCTGCCAGGGACTAACAAGTGGATTTGGTTCTTGGATTTCTGGAAATTGATCAGATTTGAAACCTTTTCTTTGACTCAGAAGCTTGAGATTACCGCCTGGGACAGTTAGATTGCTGACAGGAACATCACATTGAAACGGTATAATACCATTCTTAAAGGGCTTGCACAGGCTGCCAGTATGTTTCCAAGCTGCTGGTGATGACATTTAAAGCTCTAAAATGGATTGGGGCCTTGGTGTTTTAAGTGCTTTCTCTATATATGCCTGATTCTAGATGGAGATCTGCTAGAGGGACACCTCTATGTTCTTCCACTGGAGTCAATACACTGTGTGAGGATATGGCACCCTGGTTATAGAATGTCCTCTCTTTAGAGGCCCAACTAGTGCCAACAGTGGCTTCATTCCAGCCCCACGTAAAAATATCTTCTTAAAGCCTTTGGGATCTAATGATAATATCCAGTTTGTACATGCACCTGCTGTTTAATGCTAATTCATATGTTTTTAGACTGTTTCAATTATCCTCACAGTTATAGATTTGAAATTGGTTTAAATTGTTTAAATTGATTTTATTGTATACTATCCTGAGAACTTTTGAGAGAGCGTGGGATATGAATATTTAAATAAGTAAGTAAGTAAATAAAATGTTTGTAATACACATTCTACATATGCCAGTTATATCAAAATCAGGCACAAATCATGAAGGGCAGGAAGCAGAAATATATCCATGGACTGCCTACCAAAACCTGAGCTACTTCAGGAATGATATACAGGGTAAAATCAACAGTCTGTTTAGTTTGCCAAATTATCGCAATTGTCACACATGTGTAATATGAAAGTAACAACACATGCATGCATGCAAACACTATGCAAAGATTTTTAAGGGGAGCTTTTGAAAAACCAGTTAAAGATCTTTTCTTCCTGTGCTTATGGAATGTTTCTACAATAAACTTAAAAATAAGTATTCAAAGAAGTAACCCACTGTCAGCAGACAGTTACAAGATTTTGCAGTTCTTGATTGATCTATTATCTCTGTAATATTTCTTTGATCTTTTCATCTGCAATCTGCGCACCATCCAACACCTTCTGACATTATGTGTGATAGCTATGGAACGTCTATAGCTAGCAC
The DNA here is from genome assembly GCA_948472985.1 of Iguana delicatissima. NCBI lineage: Eukaryota > Metazoa > Chordata > Lepidosauria > Squamata > Iguanidae > Iguana > Iguana delicatissima. The sequence goes on from CAOKZL010001574.1 coordinate 17,518, forward strand.
TTATATTTCCTGACAGGTACGGATCTGTCTAGAAACAATTTTGCAAAGTCTTGAACATTTTAATGTACTACCTTTTTTGTTGTTGTTGGGGTTTTCAAACCTAATATTAAGTGAGTAGTTGATGCTGTAAATTTACATTGTATTTTTTTCCTACAGCAATATTGTTTTTACTTCTACTACATAGCTCGGTAGATATTGAAAGCATGCCAGAATGGAGTTGCAATTAACTCATAGATACATTTTCTGCAGAATATTCACAATGTCCTAGTTACAGAGTGCAATGCAGACACAGAGCTCTCCACTGACCCTTTTGGCTTTAGCGGATGATTAGTGTTATTGCTGCTGGTGTTCCCTCCATACTACAGCATCATTGGCCAGTCCTTTTCTCCACCTTTTCCCCACCCCACAGCTCCTGATTGATCAAGGGGATGTTGTTTTTTTCTTTTTAAGCCACGTTAGTACAGCAATGCTGTGATGGCATAACACACCAGTACACTATTGCATTTTCATGCTATAATGCTTAAAAATGTATTTCAAAAAATAAAAAAATTAACTCAAAGGAGAAATTTAAAATAAAAAAGAAGAGATGACAGATTTCGAAGTTACCACATCATGGTAGTGATGACAGGAAGTGCTATCAAGCTCTATTACAGAATCTCACTGACATGGCTGATGGGATTGTAGCATTAAAGGAGGCTCTTACTGTTTTTTTTCTGATTTGCAATGCTGGGGAACAGGATAGCAGCTAGATAGTGGCCACATTGTGTGGTAGCACAATTCCTGGACTGGGAACAATCCGTAGCTATGGTAGGATGGTAACATTGTGCAGAAATGGCCAGAGGTGGCTGTAGCTATTTCCAATGAACTGATGTATTGTATCGTTGGGGAGTAGTATGCCATGCGTTTCATTATGTAAGTACCAAGCGTAGACCTGTTGAATTTTGAATTCTGCAAGGGCATATGTGCCACTGCATGTTGCCATCAATCGATCGATCGATCAATTCATCATTTATTATTTATTTTAAGGATATACGCACTGCCTTTTTATCCCAATATTTTCAAGGCAGTTTTCAGAAATTAAAAATACCAATAGTAGGCCAACAGACAGTAGAATAAAGCAAGCAGCAGTTGAAAGCTGAAAGTATGGGATAGCAGTCTGAGCATTAGACTAAGATTCTTGGAGACCAGGATTCAAATCCCTGCTCAGTCATGCAAACTCACTGGGTGAACACTCTCTCAGCAGTAGAGGAAAACCAAGAATGAATCTTGCCAAGAAAACCCTATGAGAAGGTTACCATGAATTGGAGTTGGCTTGAAGGTACATAACACAGACCCACAAATCATAATTGACAGGGAGCTTAAAATATTTACAGTGCAATCCTATACATTTCTATGCAAAAGTAAACCCTGGCCTATATGATACTAGGTATGCTTGCAACATAAAGCTGTATCAGTTTGATACCACTGTAACTATCATGGCTCCATCCTAAGGAGTCCTGGGAATTGTAGTTTAAAGAGGTACTTATCAGAGTGCTTTATTGTGCTCCCCTGAGCAAGAGGTGTTCATATCTCACCAAACTACAAATCCTGGATTCCTCAGAAAGACACTGTGGGTATTAAAGTGGTAGCAGACCGACATAACAGGGGCCCTTTCCACAGCTTACCTTTTCGAGGAGCTGGGATGTGGGGATCGCGTGAGCAGCCTCCAGCAAGAGGCTCTGGCATCCCTGCTGCTTCAGCTCCCCATGAGCTGCCTGCTCCTGAGCAGGCAGCACGAGAGCCCCGCCTCTTCCTTCTGCAGCACAGCCTGGGACTTTCCCAGGCTGCACTGGGGCAGGAAGCATGAGCACCACGGCTCCGGAGGCTCTGCATGCACGGCAAGTTCGCGCGGGACCCTGGAGCAATGCATAACCACGCACCATTTTCGGCTGAAAGCTGAAAATGAAAAAGTGCACAAGCAGCGCCTGCCCTACCCTGGAGCATCGCACAATTGTGAGTGCATCGTGCAGATCACTTCTCACAATCGTGCGATGCTCCAGGCGCCTTTTGCAAGGCAAATGTCATGTGAAAAGGGCCTGTGTAGGGCAGATTACTCCTAATTTGGTGTACTGACTTGGGAGTAAATTCCACCAAACCAAGTCGGCATATGTCTGAGTATACATGCATAGGTGTTTAAGATACACTGTCAGCATCTGCTGACAAGACCTCATTACATGTTTTTTAATTACAAACATTTTAATAACCAATTGAGAAACCTTTTAGGGTAATATCCTAGTCATGGCTAAGCTGCTCTGTGTTGCTTCAGTTGTAGGAGCAGATGAAACTGAGATACTTTTCTGTCTGATTTAACACAGAAAATATTTTGTTACATAATATTTTGCACTCAGAACAAGAGAGTTTAGAAAGGGATCAACAAAAATGTTCAGCTTCCTTCTGTATGTTCTGACATAAAAGTAGAGACTGAACCTGATGAAATATTTTTGCATGAATTTAAGCTGTGCGGAAATTGCAGGTGCTTCAGCGTTTCTCAATATGAGTTATTATTTTCCGATATATATACATGTGTGCAGTCCACATAGAATGGAAAAGGTGCAGTTGGTAAATGAGAAAGATTTATCAAGCAAGCCATAGGGGAACACATGTAAAGCTGCCTTTTTATGTTCAGGAACCAAAACTGAACAGATTTATATGAAGCACTGACCAGATACATTTAAGAATGCACCAAAAATAAGCAGGTACAACTATCAGGAGAAGAGAAAGAGTTAAATGAACTAGTCATATAATATAAACAACATCTCAAAACCTACTGGATAAAAATCAGTGGGTCATGAAAATTTAAGGAAATTTGACTTAACTCCCTTTCAGATTTAATAGCATCCATTAAATGGAAACAGTAGGGCCAGCTAATGAAAAGAACACCAAAGTTATCATGCTCGGTTGTGTCCTTTCTGGATCCTTTTGTCCTTTGATTGCACTGGTAGATAATATTATTTTGTTCCCAAGGAAATATGTCCCTTTGATTAGGTTGCAGATATTCTCTCATTTGTCATTGTTCTATCAAGCTCTGCCATATAACAGCAGGAACCCTTGATTATTTAATTGCTTGTAAGAACTCATTAAATCTTGCTATCAATCATGGGACATATGGCAAATATCACCCAATGGTACAAGAGGTTGTTACAGAGATCTGTCACTGGGGCATACCCTTTTGTTTTATATCATGAGCCTTTTGTTTGGTTGTCCGATCATAATTATTTTTTAATTAATAATGATTTATAAAGAATGATTCATCTAAAGGTGTTAGTACCTTGATAGAAGAAATATGCAGTGTTTTGTGTATGTGTTTTTTTTAAAAGGGGGGCTAAATCCAATGCTAGTCCTAGCTAGAGTAGACCAAATGAAATGAATGGGACTTGTTATCAAAATTTACATTCCATTTCTTTGAGTTGATTTACTTCAGGCAGGACTAACCTTGAATATAGCTCATGATACTTCTTTATGAGTTTCTAGAAAAATGATAACTGCATACCGGCAGGAAAGAAAAAAAATATGGTCATTGAGTGGATTTGTCTGCCTTCTCTTGATCCTGGAAAAAGTTAGAATCATAGAATCATAGAATTGTAGAGTTGGAAGAGACCACAAGGGCCATTGAGTCCAACCCTCTGCCACGCAGGAATACACCATCAAAGCATTCCAGATAAGTGACAGTTCAGCTGCTAAGTGTAGGGCACTAGTTGTAGGATGTTACAGGACATGCTATCAGAGATCTCACCCTAGGGCAGTAGTTCCCAAACTTTGAGGCACCAGGTGTTTCAGACTTCAGTTCTCAGGTGCTGCACCCAGCTTGGACAAAAGTCAAGAATTCTGAGAAATGAAGTCTGAAAAATCTGGAAGACCAAAGTTTGCGAACCACTGATCTAGCAGTTCTGATGGCACCACTGAAGCACCCTAGTGGCCCTTTTATACCACCAATGGTTCCTAACCTTTTCTTTATCACAAACTCCCTTTAAACATCTTTTGTTGCCATGGACCACCACAATTTAACTCAAGATTTAAAATCCTAAAGTGTATCACATTCTTATTTAAAGGTATCCATCAAGTGTCTTCCAATCTGAAGAGAAGAGAGAAAGAAGTGAAAACATACACTCATAATATAATATTGTTATTGAAATGATTCCATACAAAATAATCATAATCATAATACCTGAACACTGAAACATGGCCATGACCTAATACTACTTGCTGGTAGGTTGTTGTTGGTTTTCCGGACTTTGAGGCCATGTTCTATGAGTATTTTCTCCTGACGTTTCGCCTGCATCTGTGGCTGGCATCTTCAGAGGATCTGGTGGCATAGAAGTGAGATAGAGTATGTATACTTGTGTAGTCCCCGGGTGGGAGGGAGCAATTTGCATGTGTTACAGTTGGCCTGTGTGATTACCTATTGTTAAATGACATATCCCCCAGGTGTATTGTTAGTCAGGGGATATGCATAACAGTGCATTAAGTACATTAGCAACTCACTGTATTGTTCCCTGTAGAGGTGGTGTTCATTGGCATATTTTTGAGTCTTGATTTTAGCGTTCTTCAGTAGTGGCAGCCAAATCTTGTTTACTTTCCGAGATTCTTCTTTCCTATTGAAATTGTCCATGTGTTTATGGATTTCAATGGCCTCTCTGTGTAGTCTGACATAATAGTTGTTAGATTTGGCTACCAGTACTGAAGAACACTAAAATCAAGACTCAAAAATATGCCAGTGAATACCACCCAGACTCTAGAAGTCCATCTACAGGGAACAATATAATGGATTGCTAATGTACTTAATGCACTGTTATGCATACCCCCTGACTAACAAGACACTCTGGGGATATCTCATTAAACAATAGGCCATCACACAGGCCAACTGTAACACATGCAAATTGCTCCCTCCCACCTGGGGACTACACAAGTATATATACTCTGTCTCACTTCCATGCCACCAGATCCTCTGAAGATGCCAGCCACAGATGCAGGTAAAACGTCAGGAGAAAATACTAATAGAACACTGCCTCAAAGCCCGGAAAACCCACAACAACCTATGGATTCCAGCCGTGAAAGCCTTCCACTTTACTTGCTAGTTTTCATTAATGAATGAATGAGAAGGCTGGTACTGCACTTCACTTACAAGCCTTGTTATAACAGGATTAATACAGTTGGCCTTCCTTATTCGCTAGAGTTAGGGGAACAGGGCTCTTGCAAAAGTGAAAAAATTTGCAAATATCAAAACTTGTGTGCTTGTGAGAGGGGGGCTGAGGCACAGGTGGGGAGAGTAGGCACCCAAGGTCTAAACCAAGTCAGAGAAAGGAGATGGTTGGCATAGTGGTCCTTTACTTCCTCTCTCTTGCCCATCTCCTTCCTTAGGTGTATGGAGGACTTTGGGAGAGGGCTTATGGTACTGAGAAATCAGGCTTTGAATTGCCCTTGGCTGTCCAGGCAGTGGCTGGTGGAGGAGGAGGAGGGCTGGAGGTGGTTTTCAAAGAGCTTCACAGTCTCATTGGAGCCACCAAGAGGGAAGCTTCCCCCCAAAAAGGAAGCACCCGAGGTGGAGGGGAAGGGGTTGGAGAAATTCACAAATAATCAAATCCGCGAACGTCAAACCCACAAATGTGGAGGGCTGACTCTAGCTACAGAATTCTGGAAGCAACAGATATTTTGAGGATATGGTGGCATAATATGGGCAACATTAGAGTTTGGTGTATCTACAAAGGTGGCTTCTAGCTGTACACACACTAGCAAGAAATGTCATGTACTTTCTCTTAGCCTCTCAGTGTCATTTACTTGCATGCTCTCACCATGGCCATTTCCACACAGGGATATAGCCCGCGCTGGGACAACCTCATCAGGAGGTCGTCTACACCGTGGGATGCGCTAGGGTGGTTTGAAAAGGTGAGCTTCTACACCTCAAAGCGCCCTCGCACGGCCGCAGGGATGGCGCCGCATGTTTTATAAAGACCACCTTTCAAGTCGTCTTTTAAAAACAAGAGCGCGCTAGCCCATCACAGCACCCCCTGCAGGAGCGTGCAAGCGCGTCCCTGCAGAGCTGCCTGGGGGCGGGCTTCCGGCTGGTGTGCTGCCCCGATTGGCAGAACGCTGCCGGACGCCATTTTGGGTGCCACCGGACACCGCCGGACGCCGGCGATGTGCAGAGCGGCGAACATGTGCTGCTCTCCGCGGGGACAGAGCCACCCAGATTAAGGTAAGCTCCGTCCCTGCGAGCGCCGCCCCGTTCCGCCGCGTTTCAGCCCCCCCCCCCCCCGTGTGGAAAGGGCCCATGTGTGGAAGTAGCAAGTGCTGAGTATTTTTACTTCTTACTTTTTATTATTTTATTTTATTTTTGCTATCAAACAGTTATTTTCATAACTTTTGATTGGTTTGAGATATTGTGATAAAACTGTTCAAATGATGTCTATTACCAGCAAAAGACTTCTTCTCTTTTAGAACAATGAGCAGTCCATTTGTCTTTCTTTCTTTCTTTCTTTCTTTCTTTCTTTCTTTCTTTCTTTCTTTCTTTCTTTCTTCATTTCAACTGTAAAAACGCATAACATTTCTTCACGCCTTCACTGACCCCCTGCAAGGACATCACAGCCCCTCATTGGTCCACTGATCACAGGTTAAAAACTGAGGAACTACATAGTTATATCACTGTGATTCCACTTTAACTGCCATGGCTGCATCCTGTGGACTCCTGGGGTTTGTAGTTTGGTGTGCCACTAGTGCTCTCTGGCTGAATTCTAATCACCTCTCCCTCAAATGCAGACTCCCAAGATTCCATAGGAACTCGCCATAACATTTAAAGTAGATATGTAGAACCATAATTGTGTTGTATGAAAGAGCCTTTAGTCGCTGCATCACCCATACTGCTACCAGACAAAGGGAGCAGCTAGTGACTTACCTGTACTAAGCTACAGCACTACTCATGCATTGGCTTGAGATAGCAAGGCCTCTATTTTAGTCCAGCTAGACCAGCTGATCTTAAGAACCAATAGGGGCTGAATTGATACTGTGTTACTGTGGTGCAGATACTATCTTGATTTGTATTCTTACCTGTTCCAAAGGCTGACCCATCATCTGCCTTTGAGCATCTAAACTCTTTCTGAACCTTGGATCCCTGCTTGCCCTCTCTATAACATGGCCTCCAGATTCTCTTTGGCCATGTCATATCTGCTTCTGGCCTTTTAATCCTGAAACTTGAGCTCCCGGCCAGCCCTCATCCTTGTGACATGTTGCTGGGCTTCATCAAGCTCAATTATATAGGAGCACTGGAGCCAATGGCAAAATTCCCACATATTAGAACATCATGTACAGTAGGGAAAAACTAGAAAAAGTCTTCAGACTGTAGATCACTAAATGTAATCCACTAAGCTGAAAGTCAATACTCCTGCAACAACAAATATGAGATTGCAATAGTGTAGCCTCAATGTAAGTCAATAACTGGGTGGGAATCATGTGACCCTCCAGACGTTGTTGTTGGACTGCATTTTCCAGCAGCCTTAGCCAACATTGTTAATGGTGAGGAATGCAGGATACTGTAGTACAACAACAAAACATTTGCGTTATTCCTGCCCACCCACTCCCCGCATGATCAATGTCATTAACTTTGCAATAAACAATTTTAAGTAATAGATGGGAATCAATAGTAGAAATCAATGTGACACCCAACTTCCTGTTAAACATTAAGTCCTACCCATTTCAAAGACAATTAAGCACTGTAATTTTCCCTGTTTGCACCTACTATGTTTGGTTAGGACAAGTTAGTCCTGGTGAATATTTTTATTGAAAGTTGTAGGTTGTTTTTTTAAAATATAATTCCTATATTGTCAATTGCATTTTTTTGCGTGTGAAATCCCACTGAAACCCAATGGATTATTCCTGAAGTGGTCTGAAGGTTATGTTGTAACTATATAGAAGATGATTGTTTTAGAAATTTATATTAAGGCAAGCAACTATTTTCAAAATTATGCCTGGAGCTCATCTAATAAAATATTATCCAATATAACATTATAGTCTTATATTAACCACAAATGCATCTTTATCACAAACTAATCATGTGGATAAGACATCAAAACATTTTGTGCACGGTAAATGCTCTGAAATTTATGGATAGCAGTCCTGACTAAGAGGCAATGTAATATTCCATAGCCAATGTATATACTTTATTTTAACAAGTCAGATGGTTTTAAATAAGAAGCCTGTAACATCATGTATTGATGTGAACTTCTTTATATTACTGTAACATTATTACTTTATAGAGTTGGGCCAGAAAGGTCAACTCAAGAGTAATGAATGACCCTTACAGTAACAAAGAGAGTGATTGTTTGTGTGGCAATATCTTGGTGGAAGTTTTCCAAAGAGGCTGTGAGATGATGCCACAAAGTACAGAAAGTCTTCCAGGAAACATATGCAGATGCTTAGATCAGTGAGCAGAACCCATTAAAACCCATTAAAGAAACCCAAACTATAGTCAGAAGGTTTTGTGAAAAAATGGATTGATCTGTTGCAGCTGTAAAAGCAATAGAATTTCCATTTATTAATTAAAAGTGCATTTTATGTATTATGATGTGATAAATTGTTTGACTGTTTAGATTAATTCCTTCAGAAATGCCCCAAAGGCTATTAACACTGATAAATTATGCACTACTGCTTATTAGGCTTGATAGATGGTCTTTCTTTCACAGGTAGACTGTATTTTCTTTAAGGATATGGAAGGATTGGGTACCTGTACTTAGCTACTGCAGACATAACTGCTCTTCTTATTTTCTTAGTAAGGGGGTAAAAAATGCAGATGAACACTCTCCATTTCCTGATGTGATTTCACTTCACTTCCTATTTTAGGGGATGAACAACTAGAGCCATTTGCTATCCATTTGTAAGTGAGCCAACCTTCTTCCCAAATATGAAAATCAAAGCAGTTGTCCTTTGAGCTTTGCATTTCTCCAGGTTTTGCAATGTAGAGAACAACTGTTACAAAATATGTATATTAGCAAAAGCTGCCCACAAAAATGTACATATTAAGGAAAGATACATCAAAGGAAAGGCAAGTATAAAATGTTGAAAATGCACGTGTTTAGAGAAGGTTGTAACGATAATAACTGTACATTTTATTACTAAATGTGAATTTTATTACATTAATAATTCACAAAATGATGTAGAAATGCATACATAAATATAAATCTAAAAGTCATTTATTCTGTTTTCTCCCATGAACTTCAGTGTGTTTATACAGCTTATTACATCCTCAAAATATCCTTTGTAATTAGTAATTCTCTCCCCCACTGAAGGAGCCCATCATTTACTCTTAGGAGCTTCTGTTTTTGTCTTTTCCTATCCCTTCAAAATGTTTTCTGGAATCCTGTATGATCTGTCACATTAGATAACATTACATATACTTAGCTACGTAGCAGAAGCATTAAGAAAACTCTTTACTGAATTGTAAAGATGTGTAACAGGACACAGTCAAGAGTGCCCGATCTACACTGATGACGGATGCGCATCAGGACTGTTGCAATGTGCATTAAGACTGATTTGATGTGCATCCCATTGTACATCTGTCCCTTTGTGCATCATTCCTACTGTACATTGGTCATCCTTGCCAGCTTTGCTACACACTAATGTAACACCAGCCCTTCACTGATACAGACATCACAGAACTACGCAATTCTAATTCCCACAGATATAGGTCCACTTGTAAAGATGTAAGATCCCAATAGTATTTCAGCCAGTATTTTTAAGGATGTACAAACTCTTACCTGCACTTGCAGTTAGAAATTTCTTTCAATTCAGTTTTCAGATTGGAAAATGAAATAATGAAATGTTTTCCTTCATCAGGTTCCTCAGAACTTGCTCCTTCTCCTTCTACAATATCTGTCCTAGCTAGAGCATCAGCAATTTTTAACTGCTTGCTTGCTCTATACTCACTTGTACATTGTTAATTCTATAAGATTAGTAACTTAGCGATCTTTGGATCCTTGGAGGTCAGGTGTCTAACCTTTTTTTAAAAAAAGTTCTTCTAATCCATCTTTTGAGATAGCTTAAGGGACAGTGAATGTGTGGCCCTACCGATATTGCCATACTGTATTGTCTTCTGCAAATTTTGGTACTCCAAAGTGACTCTTCTTAGTGGTGTAAGGCAAAGTTGGGGCAAAAGAGGAGTGAGCATTGCTTGCCTGTACCAGTGGGCACGCATGCATGACATGCACACACACTTCTTTACATTAGTGTGGGTCTGGGCAGGACAACACTTCACATCCAACCATTGCCTTTTTCAATTTCTGGTACTTGTGGGTCCATCTTCTTTATATTTAGTACAAGCTTACCTGTTCATTCTAGGTCCAGCTAGGAATTTTGGGGTTCCAACTGACATTAGGTCTTTGGGGCTACTGGGTATAGAAGGTAAGTGTGGTTTAAAGACAAAGGTGAGCAGCAACTCCATTGCTTTGGGGGAGTAAAGTCATGCAGGGTTTTATAGGAGATAATCCTCATTTTGTAGACAATATCCAAGGTGCTGAATCTATTTTGAGATGGGGTTCCACACCCTGGATAACTCCCATAAAACCAGGAGTCGCTTTTTTAAAATCCAGCATGGATTCATCCCCCTGAATAACCTCATTGAAAGGTGAGTGCTGGTTCTTATTAGATAAAATCAATCTCATTTGCTTTGTTTCTCTGGGATGTTAGTTGTTCATGCGGTAGATTCTTTCCTGTTTGATTTGGCAGAAATGTATGTATAAACAAGTTGGGGTTGGTGAGCATCCAAAGGTAATTTTAGGTGATTTGTGAGTTGTCAGTTCAGGCCTCAAGGATCTATGGGGAGGAAAGGAACCAGTTTTCTTCATCTATTCAGAGTTCTAAGCTTTGGGCTGTGGGGGTAAAATGAGAGATTCCCCAATATCTGCACTGATGTGGTTCTTGGGAGAGATGAGCTATAGATGCCCCCTTTTAAGATAGGGATGGATTCTTCTTGATTTCCCTTCTGGTTTATTGTCTGTTTTACATTTAATTCCACTCAAGTCCACCCTTTTGCAGAGAGAACTAATTGCCATTTAATAAATGTTGTCCTACTTGATTCAATTTTTAATGTCAAGCCTCTTTACTTCTGGGTGCAAACTGCTGTTGCTGTTGGTTTCCATTCTCTCCTGTTATCACACAGAAAAACTGCTTCCTCCATTCTCTTGGAATGATTTTGGTTCCTTCCGTAATTAAACAGGGGGCCTAACTACAGGAGATACCAGGAGATCAATGATTAGATCTCCTTTTAAAAGGCTAGATCATGTTGCTGTTTTCTTTGGATACCAGCCCATAATTAGTTGCTATCTTCATTAACAGCTTGGGAACCAAAATTAGCTCCACTTTCTAAATGCAGAGCTTCAAGTTAATTCTCAGAATCTCCCAGCCTGACCAATCGTGATTCAAGGAGATGCAATCCAGGGATTCTGGGAGTTATAATCCAAAAAAGTAACTTTTCCAAGCTCTAGTGGAACCAGAAGCAGAAGCTATTCTTCTTAGTGGGGATGCCCACCTAGAAAGGCTGACAGAGGCAAAGAATTATGTTGATGCAAAATTCCAGTCTCTTTCAATATGTAAAATGTGATGTTATCAGAATGCATGGGAGTTAGGAGCTATATCTTTCTTCTTATCTGGAAGTAACAGTCGGAGATAAGCTTACTGGGCAAGGATGGGCTTTCTGGACCAGGGATACGGAAATCTAACAGTGATATTTCTGCCCACATTATTGTTGCTGTTCTGTTCCTTCAAGTTGTTTCTGGCTTATGGCAATCCTAAGGTGAACCTATCATGACTTTTCTGAGGCTGTGTGCATGTGATGCACCCAAAATCACTCAGTGGGTTTCCATGGCCGAACAGGGAATCGAACCCTGGTTTCCAAGGTCATATTCCTACAGCTCAAACCACTATACTATGCTGGCTTTCTGCCCACATTCCACCTTTTGAAACCTCAAATTCATTCTTTCTTTCTCATATATGAAGAAATTTGTAACCTTTGGTAAATTCTTGAAAAATGAACTGAACTGAAATTTTCTCACAGTTGCACTAGCTAAATTAAACAAACTATGTCATATCTGCCTGCCATAGGTGTTAAATCTCCTTCTGTCAAAAAATGGTAATAACCCTAATTCAGACCAACATGTTCAAATCCACAGACATTTTATGAATTAACCACTCAAAGACTTCTGTGGATTTTACATGCCTTTATTTCTCTCTCTGAATGAAGACCTAAATTAGGTTGTTTGGTGTCACAATGTATGCTTTTAATGACAAAACTTTCCTTTCTGCGCCGCATTGCTCTTTTTATACTAATACATATGATGCTGAATTTCTAGCACTTCAAAAGTCATCAAACTACTTGCTCAAACTCTGTAATTGAAAAACTCTATAACTCTCTCTGACCCCCTTTTAAAGTGTGTATTAATAAACACAAACAGGACTTGTCAGTGCAGCAGAAAATAAAGCTGCCTGTTACATGCACAGTGTATCTTTAATGATGTTTAAAAAGGAGCTAAACATCTCCATGGGAATTCTAAAAACACTTATCTCTGAGGCAGTTATTTAGCTTCACAAGTCTTTGTTGTTTAACAAGCTAGAGAAATGGGTCACCTAATGTTATATTAATCAGCAAATTAATATTTTAATTTGATTTTCTTTATAGTTGTGATGCTTGCAGCATCTCCAGTGTTTTCTCTCTGTATGTGCTGATGTTAAGTGGTATCATTATCATATTGTACCTTGGGGTGGTGAGATAACAGGGTCCAGTGATAGCTCTATTCTTGAGAGAAAGGAAAGTTTATAATAATGCGCGTATGTTTTTAATGGTGCATGGGAACAAAAGCAAATCAAAGGTCCTGAAGATGACGTGCAGGCTATTTAAAAACTATTGGTGCAGTGTACAGGTGGTGTGAGTCTTACACCCTCTGCTCCCAAATTCATCCCCTTGATAATACTGGAATATGCTTAAATCATGATCATTCCAATTTAGAAATGGAAAAAGGCCTCTGTTAAACATGATTACCTTGAACTACTTTACATTCCACCCACCTCATCCTCTAACCCCTCTCTTTCCCTTTTTTCTAGTTGAAGGGGAAAAGAATTTGCCTTCAATAAGAGGTGGTAACCACATGGTTTGAAAAACTGCTTTTCTGGACTACAGCTCCCAGAATCCTTTACCCGGCTGGTACTCACTATTCCAGATTCTGGGTAACTGACTTTAAAAGATTCTATAGAATATAAGACAGATTCAGTAGAGCCCTTTCCACCTTAAACTGATAAAGTGCTGTTATTCCACCATCAACATCCTGTGGAATTCTGGGGTTTGTAGTTTGCTGAGGCCAAAGAGCTCTCGGGCTGAGAATTCTAAAGGCCCTTCCCTAACCTGCAAACCTCAGGATTCCATAGGATGTTGAAAGTGGAATAATAGCACTCTAATAGCGTAGTGTGGAAAGGCCTTAGGTCTCTGTGCAGGCAGCACAGAGAACTTTTACATACACTTCAACTTTGCCACTTTGAGAGGGGCAGTCCCAATTATTCTTCTGTTGTCTTAACTTTTTCAGGTGCTTTTAAAATGTCCCAGTTTCTCTCTTCTCCAGCTTTTTCCTTTTGTGCTGGCTTAATTCAACTGCAGCAAACTCAGTTCAAAGTGAAAAAGTAGTTTGCACTCAATTAACTCAGCAAGAGGAGAAGACAGAAGGGGCGGAATCTTGTCCTTCCCATTAGACTCAGGTAATAGCAGACTGTTCCACCCTCTCTTAGCTTGTCCATTCTTCCTCTTTAATAACTTTTTCCATCTTCATCACACTCTCCTATTGCTTGTCCTGGTTTTCATTATGAAATATTGGAAGGTATGCTCTTATGATGTTTTCTAACAGTGGAATCATGAGTCTAACAGAAAATGACACTCTAAGCATAATTTGTAGCAGAGGAAGAAAGCTTTTGGACAGGGCTGGTTTAGTGTATTTTGCTGCCTGTGGCAAAGAACAAAATGGCATCCCCTCATGTTGCATGCATAGAAGTGAAATGAGTTGAAGAGACTTCTCAGTTACTTTAAAGAATATATATTGAGTTTCAGTTTTATTTCTCCAAAGGACAGTCTCCTTTTTGTTATCACTTTATTGATTATCACTCCACTTAGGCTGAAATAATCCTGTGTAAGATTGAAATATCTTCACAATGTGGATTTAAATCCCTTAATGTACCAACACCATTGCATTGTTCTCCCCATTGATATTTTTGGATACTGAAGTGAAATCAATATTAATAATATAAACCCTAAATTGATTCACTTTGCTATTAAAAATGTGAAGGTTGAAAAAAGGCAGAATCTAATGATTTTTCTTAAGTCTATAGCACCCTTTTAATTAAATCGGAAGCAGAAAAAAAGAAACATTTGAAGAAATAGCTAAACCTCACTTAGGTCAACCAATTTTTGGAAGTGATTGTTCTATCATTAATAAATTGGAGGAAGATCTGAGTAATAAAAGAATAAAAAGCGGAAGTGCATAGTAATGATGATTATAAGGAATTTGACAAACTAACATGCCAACATGGTCTCTCATTTGTTCCAAATCTTGTATTAGCTTATTGACAACTTCATAAACTGTTCAGCTAGCATCCATCCAATAATGCCATCTCAGTCTAAGTTACACATCTATCAAACCTACTCACTTATGTATCCACCTCTGTCCCTCAAGCAGAATGTGGAAAACAGCAATGAGAAAACTTAGCTGGCATGGAGGGTTGTGTACAGGGCTTTTCAGTGGCCCAACATTGGGTTGGCATAGCATAAATCTCTACATGCAGAGTTACACATTGTCGTATGCAATCCTTGTGCTGAATATCAACATTGCATAACTGAACCAAGAAATGAATTGTGCAACTGAATACACACCCAAATGCTCATGTGCATCCATGTGCAATGCAGATCTATGCACAGTGGAATTGCATGAGCAACTCCGCTTCTGCAAACTTGAAATGAATGAGCGCATTTTGCATTGGACAGAAATCCTTCCATAGAGGAATTTACACATGTAAATGTTACACATGTGCAAGACACAAACAGGGTTCTGGCTGTTGTTACTATTATTCACTTAGATACTACGCCACAGACATAGTTGCAAATACATGACTATGTTTCTTTCTTAAAGATATTTTATGTTTAATAGAGCAACAAAACAGAGAAAGAATAAACAGCATTATCTATAACTAAAATTGCAAAATATCTTCCATTAAAAATAAAGAGTAAGTGATATTACACTTGATCTCAGCCAAAAAGCCGAGGAGTAAGCAAAAAAGGAAAAAAAGAAAAAGTACTTTTGATCTGCATATCCACAGTTATGTATAACAATCTCTCTAGTTCCCTACTGCATGACACATGTCTTTCTATTATTACTAAACTACTAAATAGTTGAATCCAACAACAATCAGATTATGTTTCCTCAGAAAGTCCATAAGGAGTTTCCATTTTTCAAGAAATCTTTATAAGGACTCATCCTGAATTAAAACAGTTGATTTGTCCATCTCAGATAAGTCTATCTATTTTGCCATCTGCTCGTCTGTGGCTAGTATTGCCGTATCTTTCCGTTTCTGCACGTATATCAGTCTCACTGTGGTGATCATATATTGCAATATTCTTCTGTGATCTTTTTCTAACTGTATGTCTGTAAGTCTCAAAAGGAAAAAATCATTTGGATATTTATTTTCAGAACCCTTCAGAACAAAGTATGGTTTTTGTTTGTTTTTTGCATAACTACACTTCATCTTGCAACCCAACTCCCAAAACCTACCTTAAGAGCCAGTTGCCACATGAAGTAATGGAGTTCTGTTCTGATGGTGATTGGAGAACAATAGAATGACATTTCCAAATTCCTTCCTTAAGTGATCTGCAGTGCAAGAACTGTGATAGATGACAACTCAGAGGGTGATGAGCAATTGATTGTGCCAGAAGCAGAGCCAGTGGTAGCCTTCTTGACCTTTCAGACTGACCTTCAGCATTCTTGACTTTTTTGGATTAACGTTGACTTCAGCTTCAGCTCAGCATCTCTACTTGATTGTTAGCACTGGACACTCCCCACTGCCTTCTCCACTTGGACAAGTACTATCGTTTTCCTTTCCTTGCTGGTAGATAAGCACAGGCTGAGAGTTGAACTCTAACAACAACCAGAAGCAGGATCCTTGTCACAAATCCTCATCTCACTGGTGAGAGAGGCTTGGAAGGATCATCCTGCTGCACCTTCATCAACATCAGAACAGATCTCCAGCACTTGAAGCAGCTACTGGCTCTTAAAGTAGGTTGGGAGTGGGCATTCGTGTTTGTAGCAATGGCACCATGAGTGTGAATATGGAACATGGCTGAAGTTACAGATTCATAACTCTTGGTTACAAATCAATAACTGCAATTTAGAGTGCCACCCATTGTTGTTGTTGTGCGCCATCAAGTCACTTCTGACCTACGATAACCCTAAGGCAAACCTATCACAGGGTTTTCTTGGCAAGATTTGTTCAGAATGGGTTTACCTTTGCCTCCCTCTGGTCCTGAGAGAGCAAGATTTGCCCAAGGTCACCCAGTGGGTTTCCATGGCTGAGTGGGGATCTGAACCCTGTTCTACACAGTCATTGCCCAACATTCAAACCATTATTATTCAATAATTATCAAAACAAACTTAGCTAAATATTTGCAACATATGGAAGTTCAAAATGTAACAAAGCTATTTAAAAACCCTATAAAAACAAAACGCATGAAAAAGAAACTAACAAATAGACAATCTAGCACATCGTACAAAGCACATTATTGTTCCCTTAAGCAATCAGTCTGCAAGGGCTTGTGGAAATAAATTGGTAAGGAGAGTGCCAGTCTAACCTCTCTCAGGAGTGAGTTTCTGAGCTTGGGAGAGCAACTGAGAAGGCTCTCTCTGGTATTTCCACCCAAGAGTGGCAAGAAGGGCCTTCCCAGAAGATTTCAAAATGTGGTCAGATTCAAATGGGAGAATACAGTCCTTCAGATAACTAAGACTTGGGCCATGGCTGACTTCAGTGGAAAGTTAGCTGCCCAACTTACCGGGTGGCACTTTTGCGACTTGGGCTGGTGGTGGTGGTGGTGGTTCCTCCAGGTTGGCCTGCCATGCCATGTGACTTCCCAGCCATGTGCTCAGCCCTGCTGGGTACTTCCTCATACCCAGCAGTCTTTGCATAGCTGGAAAAAAGCTCCCAGCCAATCAGTTCAAACCTGCTGCTTTGAATTGATTGGCTGCTTCTGCCCAGGCCAGAGTTCTAGGAAGTTTTTCCTCTGGTCCAGGTATTTTGTATTTAGCTAGGCTCTCCTCTCCTCAGAGCTCAGTTCTTCTCTACACGTCATCCCTCCCATCTCCTTCCTTTTGTATCCTGTGTACTGTACTTAGGTTGTTTCTTTGCCTTTTATTGTCACAACTTGTAAGGCAGTTGGCATGGGTCCTGGATCTGGGTCTGCTATATCCCCAGGTCACAGGGGCCTGGGGATGCAGATGGTTGCCAGGAGGGCAGGATCAGCAGTGGACACATGGCACAAATTGGGTGTCTGCATCCCTGCACTGCTGGGGGGTCAGGTGGTTTGGACCTGACTCCAGGCAGTCCTGGCTTTGGGTTTTTGGTCTCATCAGTCAACAGGCAGGTTGGCCGATTCTGGGATCCGAACCCATGTGCAGTCCAACCATTTTTGCTGTAACCAATAAAGTTGTGGCCTATTTTCATCCAGCTTCAGTTTGTGGCCTGGTTTATTCCTTGCACTACTGCTCTCAGCCCTGAGCACGCAAAGATCTAATCTCATATTCCAAGTCCCAAACCTCACCAATGTTGAGGATGGAGTGGGAGGGGTCAGAGGTATGGTATAGATCAGTATAAACATTCCAGAGCCCTCTTAATCCCTCATGATGCCCCTGCTTTGGGGATGGGAAATTATTACCCTCTCATTATTTGCAGAGCTTTGGAAATATTCGCCATTCCAACCTCAGAGTGCTCCAACTACACCTATGTGTTTACTGGCTAAGTGGTCCTGATCCTGGGGCCTATGCAAAGCTGAACTAAGACCAGAGTGCTAGTTAATAAATCAGGCAAATCAGTTGATAATTCTGCACAATGATCTTCACAAATTCTGAACTGTCCCTCCCCAGCATCCTTTCTAATCATTGATCAGGAGCTGTTGAAATAGCACTTCATGTTCATTTCCTTTCATGTCGGTTTATTTTACACAGGGGAGCATTTGCATCAGTCCTGCATTGTTGCATTCCTGTCTTAAGTTGAGCAGAGGATTCAAAATGCCTACCTTCTTTAAGGCAGCAGTGATGTTTATTGCATGCCTTCAGCAACACATTGCCACCTTTGCAGGAACATTGGTGAAAAACAAAGGATAAAAACCAGTCTTATTTAGTGGCTATCTTAAAATGACTGGTAAACTGCTACAACAGAAGTGGTATGGTAAAAATTTTTATTTCTAAAAATCTTAGACATAAAACTATGACAAGCAAGTATATTAACAGGTCAATATGATACATGTTGATCCAGAAGTAAGACCTATTCAGTACAAGGAGATTTACTCAGAAGAAAGTGTGTGTGGGAGAACTGCAATCTACATTAATCACTTAAACATGGAAAGAAAGGATCAAAATTACTCCACAGAGCTGAAAGCCTCTAAGTCAATCCTTACTGTCAAGCTTAATGTGATGCAATATACTAGATAGAGGTATAGGAAGGAAGTGTCTACACCGCATGTTGAAATAAAGGGAACCAACCAGCCATTTACACTCATTTATTTAGTAACCTTCAAGATGAGATCATTGAGTATCATCTCCTTCTTAGAATCATATAACACACATTCCACTGTAACAGTGTTCCAGCTCATTATTTTGCCCAGCTCAATGTCTCCAGCAGGTTCCTGTATCTGTCAGAGATTTAGCTGGACCCAGCAGAAATAGTTTAAGTATGCTAAGCTCCATCTAAGGAATAATATTATGGAAGGTGAATTTTAAATCTCAGATCTAGAAAAGGGATAGTTTGCCATGTCAGAGTGCTATTTTCATTCATCATCGAGAAAGATGAACCATAGCTTGTCATTCAGACATTTAACATGTCCTCATTTATGCCTCTTATATTTATGAATTCCATTTATATCCCACTTTTTCTTGAAAGAGCTCAGAATGGCATAAATGGCATCATCCCATTTCAAAATGGCAAAAACTCTGTACGGTAGACAGGCTTGAGAGTTAGCTGCTGGTCCAAGATCACCAGTAGGGTTGTGACTAAATCTAGAACTCTCTAATCAGATAATGTAATCTACATTGGTTTATTGACTAACATCCCAGCACTTCTAGATTATGTTTACTAATTTGCATGTTTACAAGCTTACTGTACACACACACACACACACACTTATTGTGTATGTGTTTGTTTATGTATGTGCTTGCAAGTCATCTGTCAACTTATGGCGACCCCTTGAATTTCATAGGGTTTTCCTAGAAAAGGAATGTGTGGTCAGATGTGGTTTTGCCAGTTTCTTCTTCTGAAATATAACCTGCAACACCTGGCATTCACTGGTGGTCTCCCACCCAAGAACTAACAAGGGCTGACCCTGCTTAGCTTCCAAGAGCAGAGAGGATCTGGTGCCTTTAGGGTATTTAGGTCTTACTTTACTTATTGTACTTTCTTGCTGTATTGGCAGTGAAATAGCGTTCTAAGATGTGTGAAATTCAAATACTGATTTGACATTCTGATTTCAGTAAAGAGCCCCCTTTGTGCCAGACTATGTTTTATCTCATTTTATTCTATGTATAATGTGTATTCTATTTTATATTTTGCTTTTTATTTTTATTTCCAAAGCAAGGGGTTCTGCACTGAGTATGATTCCTCCCTCCCTCCCTCCTTCCCTCCCTCCCTTCCTTTCTTTGCTAAAATACAATAAAATAACAAAATGTGCATGTATGGATATACCTTTGGATAGAATTACTAGCATTTAGGTAGAAATCTGTCTTGACACATGGCCACACTTTTTCTTCCTTGAATGTTTTATGCAGTTCACGTGCAACTGAGCAAAGCTTTCAACTGTCTTCATGGCCTGATAATGTACAGTTATACAAGTACAGTCATCTGGTTCTTTCCTGCCTGGTCACCACCACTATTACTTCTGGTGCAATGACTAAGTAAAAGGGAAGGGTCTATGCAATGGACCAAAGCATGGCCTCCAACATTTCACAGATGAAAACCAGGACACATGTTTCCAAGCAACATCAGACTGTGATAAAGATGGAGAAAGTTATTAGTAAGGAAGAACATGCAAGCTAGGAGAAACTGCAGCAGTAACCTTTGGCATCAATCTGTGTGGAAGGGTAAGATTCTGCTCCTTCCTATCCTTCCTCCCAGCTGGAGCGGAGTACAAATTACTTTTGAACTTGGAACATAGGTTCTTTCCACACCCTGCTTTGTCTCGTAGTCTTCCGGTTTTGATGCCAGCAGTGCCTCTGCTGGGAAGGGAGCGCAACAGGAACACTCCCCTCTCCAAGTGACCAGCTTCCTCTGGAAGGGAGCACAACTGACACATGCCTCCATTCTGCAGCACAGCCAGGCTGTTTCTTAGGCTGTGCAGGGGCAGGAAGTGTCTCCATCACTTCCTGCCCTTCCACATGGCAGGTAAGTACTAGAGAGTCATGCAATCACGGGTCATTGACAGAGAAATTCTGTCAATGATTTACTGCACTATTGCATGATCTGGCAATGGGAGAAGGATGGAACCATGACGACATCTTGTGGAAGCGTCATCACAGTCCCACTCCTCTTGCATCCCCATGCTGGGATGCAGGCCTCCTGTGGAAAGAGCCTTAGTTTGTAGCAATTGAAGGAAGTCAAGGACAAAGGGGGAAAGTAGGACGAGGAGAGAGAAAATGGGACCTTTTAATAGCTGCTGAAAAAGTGGGACAAGGATTAATTAGTACTGTCTCTGTCAAAGCAAGACAGGTGAAGGGTATGCCAAAGCTGTGCAACACAAAATGTTTAACTGTCTGAGGCAAAGCACAAGAAGATATGAATCTGTTCCCCAACCCTTTCCACGTACGACCACGTGGGAAGTTTAATTTTACTTCAACACTGGTGACAGGAGAGTGTCCTCACAACAGCTGAGGGAAACATTCTATGGTAGTAACTATAGGACAGGTTGTATGGCTCACACACACAGCTCTATTGGCTGACAAAGGGGAATTTCTTGTGCTGCCTCCAAGCATGTTTTGCCTGAGGTGATTGCCTTATTTTGTCTAATGACAGGGTTGGCCCTGCTGGCTTTGAAAAAACATACCACAGCTCCATAGAAACAACAATAGGGAGATGGATCTCCTATGTAGCAGTTGTGGTTTATGAAGAAGACCTAACCAATCATAGTCCTGAATTTCTTCCAGTACAAATCAGTAAGCTTAGTTGTCCACTAGATCATTAAAGCAATATTACATCAAAATACAAGAAAACAGTAAACTTTCTTTACTTTTGGAATAGTTTCAGCCGCACTGAAATGCAAGGAGGCTTCTGCACAGCTTTGCAGATTGCACAAGGTCTGCTATGACTATCTCAGAATAATGCTTAATTTTGATGCCACTTCCGTGCAATTAGAGATGGGTGAATAATTCATGGTGAATAAATTATCCTCCAACCCCAATGAGTACATTTTTCTTTGTTTGTAAAATCTTTGTGCAAGCTCTTATATCTTGATCGAATGTGTTGAGTAGAAATACCTTATTATGCATGAGCAGTTTTGTGGGTTCTGGCTACAGTTCATTGTCCTGCCAACACTATTTCATGATAGTCACAGCGTCTTTTCTGTGACACCTAGTTCAAATGTACCCTCGAAAGAGTACGTTGGAGGGCAAAAAGTCAATCTAGCAATATCAGCTCATGATATTAACACACAATCTTCAAGGCTGTCATCCTAAATATTGCTGTTGTTGTGTGGCTTCAAGTAGTTTCTGGCTTATGGCTGACTTACGGCGACGCTAAAATGAACATGGTTTTCTGAAGGCTGAGTGTGTGTGACACACCCAAGGTTACCCAGTAGGTTTCTATGGTGGAGTGGGGAATTGTATCCTGATCTCCAGGATCATAGTCCAATGCTCAGACCAATACACCTGTTGATGAATCTGTTGATGAGACTTACTCCCAAATAAATATATATATAGGATTTCACCTTTAGCATCCTGAATATACTAAAGGCGAAATCCTATGTGTATTTATTTGGAGGTCAGTATCATCAAGAGTTTATGTGGTATAGTGATCTGAGCATTAGACTACAATTCTAGAGAACAGGGTTCAATTTCCAACTTAGCCATGGAAATCCACTGGGTGACCTTGGGCAAGTCAGATTCTCTCAGCTTCAGAGGAAGGCAAAAACAAACTCTTTCTGAAATCTTGCCAAGAAAACCCCATGACAGATTCACCTGAGTGTTGACATAAGTCAGAATTGATGTGAAGACACACAACAGCAGCAGCAGCAGCAACAAGAAGTCCTATTGAATGTACTAGAATCTGCCTCTGAATAAACATAAATAGAGGTACACAGTCTGATAGTGTTCTAATCAGAAGTAAGCCCTTCTGAGTGCAATAGCTATATAGGTCTGTTCCCAAAGAGATGTATATAATTACAACCTAAAGAGGAAGTAAGGCCCATTTAAGGAACTTAACTTCTGCATAAACATACTTAGATTGCATGGCAAGCAACATCAGATATTTCATTTATTTATTAAAGGATATTTATAGAGACATCCACAGACAAGAAAATTAAAAGAAAAGAAAGGGAGTTCCAGTTTGGGACTCGAGGAGGTTTGTAACAGGTTAAAAAATGTAATTTGAATTCACCAAATGCAAAAGTCAAAATTGATTAAGCTGACAAAAAAATTAAAACCAGTTAAAAACACAAACTATACATAAAAAAAGATAAAACAACAAAAATAAAAAATAGAATATCCAGTACACTGTAGAAGGCCAGTCCTGCCTGAACAATCATTCTTTGTGAACTTAAAAAGGTCTTTACCTGTTTATGAAAACAGTGTAGAGAGGGTGCCAATGCCTGGGTAAAACCACTGAGAAGGCCCTCTCCCATGTTTCCACTAGATATACATGTGAGAGTGGTAAGAGAGAGAGAAGGACCTTCCAAGCTGATCTCAAGCTGGGGGAAGGTTTGTATGGAAGAAGTTGTTGTGTGCCTTCAAGTTGTTTCCAACTTGTGGCAACCCTAAGACAAACTTGTCACGGGTTTTGGGAGGCTGGGAGTGTATGACACACCAAAGGTCATCCAGTGGGTTTCTGTGGCCGAGCAGGGAATCAAACCCAGGTCTCCAGGCTCATAGTCCAATGTTCACATCACTACATCACACTGGTTCCTAATGGGAGAACACTGTCCTTCAAATATCCTGGACCTGAGCTGTATAGGGATTTATAGGTCAAAAGCAGCATTGTTCCTGGAAAGTGACAGGCAGCCTGCAAAGCTGTTGCAATAAGGAGATATGTGCTCCCTATAGCCAGCCCCAGTTGTAGCTGCAGTTCTCAAACATCATCACTAAAAGCCATTTTTTACATTCAACATACTAAAAATCTTGAACTGCAAATTTAAACGACTGGCATTTAGAAGGACATCGAGTTTCAAAGGAAAATGCATTGAAGTACACAGAAATCTGGACATTAAGATCTACAGCAGCCTTTGCCAACCTAGTTGGACTACAACTGCCATCATCACCAGATAAGAGGCCAATGGTTATACTGGTAATGCATGGGAGTTAGGAGCTGCAGTCCAACATATATGGAGGACATGAGGTTGTCCCATAAAATTTAAGGCAACATTGTCAATGTAGACTTCATTCTCTGAACTGATTGATCTGAAGGTCAAGTTATGGATATGGCTGAGGTGTATATAGAGGACCAAGTACTTTCTATGGGAAAAAATATATTAAACCTGCATTAGATACAATAAATCCATTGCCCCTACTTCCTACATCATTTCATCTTACCCTAGGCAGTAATTGTACTACCTGATTCCTTCACCAACTGTGGATTCTACATATGCATCCTTAATTTGTTCTACATATAATGCATTTGTCAGCAGGCTAATTGGAAAATGACTTCATTGGATGACTCATACCATGACCTCTGAAGCCCTCATTAGACTTCGTTGAAAAGACCAAAGGCCAAGACAATAATGTCGAACACAGCTATAGGATGGTAATGATCTTTCATTAGCAAAGCTGATAATCAGCAATAAACAGTAGCAATGTCTGAACTAGTGGCTAAAGTAGGGTTTGCTTGTTTTAGACTTGTTTCAAGGCTGTTTTCCAAGAAATAATAGTACCCGTAAAAATTGTACACAGGAAAAGTAACTGGGAAGAGCCTTTGACAGAAGTATTTGGCTGAAGCTCTTATACTTAAGGCTGGTCTTCAGGTCAATACATACATATCTTTTACACAGGTATCCTTCAAAATGTCACATGCATGGCACAACCTAGATGCCTCCAGTGAAGGCAGAACCAAAGGAGAATATATACTTAATAAAGTATATCATAGAAGAACAATGAGGCTCTTATAAACTGTTGCCCCCAGTGAAGGTAAGACCAAAGAAGAAATGTAGGTCTATTTGGGTGATTTTTATTAGTAGGACCAGAGAATACTAGTTAGGGAGCGAGTGAAGGAATGAAAGTGCATTTACCATCCCTATCTCTGCCTACACCATCCACACACAGGATGCCTTCTTCACTGTGAAGGAGAAGGCATTCTCTGGGGTTGCTCCCAGATTTTCAAATTTCTTTCTAGGGAGGTGAGGCTTCGTTGCAGCAGGTGCAGACCTATCTATTCCAGTGGGCATTTGGGGACTGATATTTTTGCAGGGCTTTCTGTTGTTTGCTTTTAACATTTTAAATAGTTTCTACAAAAAAATTAATATTATTTTAATCATGATTTTTGTATTTATTTAGATACATGTGGTGTTACTTAACTGCAAGCAGAGTGGAATCCCTGTCTTCAAGAAAAGGTGGAGTATAAATAAAGTGGTTGATCAATCAATTGATTGATTGGGGGCATGACTAGAAACAAATATTTTCATGTGTGCCAGCTTTCACTATGCAAAAAGTTCTAAATCATGGGGAAAACCTAAGTTCTTCTCTTCAGATCTTCCCCAAGGCATGGATGCCCTGCATGCTAATAGAATAATAGAATCTTAGAGCTGGAGGAGGTGACAAGGGCCATCTAATATGCCATGCAGGAGTGCACATTTACAGCACTCCTGAAGGATGTCCATCCAACCTCTCTTTAAAGACCTCCAAAAAAAGAGAGTCCAACACCCTCTCAGTCTAATGACAATTCTTAAAGTAAAGAAGTTCTTCCTGATATTTCAGTGGAATCTCCTTTCCTGTAATTTGAATCCACTGGATCATGTTCTATTTTCTGGAGTAGTAGAAAACAAGCTGGCTCCATCCCATTATATTCCTGCAGATATTTATGACTATCACATTACGTCTCAATCTTCTCTTCTCCAATCTAAACATACTAACCTCCCTAACTTGCTCCTCATAAGGCTTGCTTTCTA
Source organism: Iguana delicatissima (assembly GCA_948472985.1). Taxonomy (NCBI): domain Eukaryota; kingdom Metazoa; phylum Chordata; class Lepidosauria; order Squamata; family Iguanidae; genus Iguana; species Iguana delicatissima. The sequence continues at coordinate 43,130 of CAOKZL010001574.1, forward strand.
GACCTTTCATCACTTTGGTTACCCTCCTCTGCACATGTTCTAGCTTGTCAATATCCTTATTGAATTGTCATGCTCACAACTGCACACACAGTATTCCAGATAAGGTCAGCCCAGAGCAAACTAGAGTGGCACTGCTACTTCTGTCGATTTGGACACTATTTTTCTCTCAGTACAGCCTAGAATTGCATTGTCTTTTTTGGCTGTTTTACACTGTTGTCTCATGTTTATCTTGTGGTCTACTAAAATCCCTATATCCTTTTCAAATGCACTATTTTCAAGGTAGGTGTCCTCTGTCCTGTATTGGTGCATTCCATTAGATGTAGTAGCTTACATGTATTGCTGTTGAAATTCATTTTGTTAGTTTTGGTCCACCTCTCCACTCTGTCAAGGTCATTTTGAATTCTCTGGGGTATTCGCTACCCCTCCCGCCAAATCTAATGTCATCCAAAACTCTGATGAGCATGCTTTTTATTTCATCATCTAAGTCATTTATAACAATCTTAAATAACACCAAGTCCAGGGCTGAACCCTAAGGCACTCCACTACTCACCTCTCTCCAGGGTGAAGAGCAACCATCGGTGAACATTTTTTGGATTCAGTCAGTCAACCAATTATGAACTTACCTAACAATAGGACTGCCTACATCACAGTTCACCAGCTTGCCTACAAGAATACATTGTCAACATTTCTACTGAAATCTCTACTGAAATCAAGTTATACTATATCCACAGTACTTCCCTGATCTACCAAGCTTGTAACCATTGAAGAGATAAGATTAATTTGGCATGACTTGTTTTTGAGAAACCCATACTGATGTTAAGTAAGAAGCATGCTAATCATACAAAGTTTAACAGCCGGACAAGAATATGTGTGTCTTAGGGATAATAAATTGTTCAAGGATGTGTTTGGAAGAAGTAGATACCATAATTAGAACTGGGTAAATCAGGGTTTAGGTTAGAAAATCAGGAAAATGAGAATCTTACACAAGTTATCAGCCTTCTCATGTGTGGACTACAGGTGAGGGAGACACATGAAGATGCCTCACAATTCACATTCTCATCCCCTTGCAGTATTGAGGAAGGAAGTCTAAAGATGTCTTTCTCATGTATCTGCTTGAACATGCATAGAAGACTATGCATGATTAGGGTACTAGAATAAAACAGTAGTCCCTAGTATACTGGGATTTCCTCCAGTAGAAGCCCACTTCAGACCTCAGTATAGGAGCTTTGAGGACTGACTGGGTGGAGGTGAGAAAATTGGGGATGGGCTTCCATACATGCCTGTATCTTCATTCTGTTCTTAGTGTTCACATGAGTAGACTGAAATGAATGCAATAAGGAATAACTGTGCAAAGGAATAAGAAGTTTTCATATTTGAAAAGCAAGTTCTGCTTCCTTAAATTGACAGTGCAATATCACAGAATCAAAGTCCTGAATTTTCAAGGGTTTCCTGTTGCCCCATTCAGACCACAGTCCTCCTTTCTTGCAGCCAGTTCACTGGGTTGTTAACCAGGGACACGCTTTCAGGGCTTATGGTTTTGGCAGTGGCCAAGAGTGAAGTGGTATTGGAAGTGGCAAAAGGAAACCAAGTCCCAAACATGTTAAAGAATTTTGAAAAATCTTCATTTCTAATAGCAAATTACTGCTATGAACTTCAAAGGCAGTCCAGATACGCTATCAAAGTTTATCCCCCAAACTCACCAGTCTGACCTTTTATGAAGGTCCACTAAATATTTATCTGAATCTAAACATGAAAGAGCCGAATATTTTACATCTTTATGTCTCTTATTGCTCAACACACCTCATAAAATGCTTGACCTTGAAATATGTACGGATGAAGGGGGCAGTTATATAGCTGACAAGTTACTACAGACAAGCAGAAATAAAATAGGAAGCTTGCAGGACGGATGTGGGGGGAACACTTGCTCACACTATTTAACTGAACATTAGAGTCTGGGAGAATAGATGAAGTCAGGTTCCTGACAACAAGCTGCAGAACGTTGACATTCTCATCACCAGAAAGCCGACAGAATTGCATCTACACAATGTCTCTTGCTTACATGATGGAAAAGGGGAGAAATAGACCTTGTGCAGAAGGAACAGATTCAAGGAAACAATTCCTCTGAGTCTTAAATTTCCAGTGCTAGCTTTCTACCTTTCATCTTTTGATAATATTGACCATCTTAAGATATTCAATTCGAGATTTCTCCCACGCTCTTGAAAGCAAAGCCTTCCCCAGCCCGATGCCCTCTAGATGTGTTAAACTGAAAGTCATAGAATCCCCCAGCCAGGCTCCATACCTCCAACATATCTGGAAGACTGGACAAAAGGGAAAAAAAGCAGCTGTTCAAAAACATACAACGCCATAAAAACTTGAAACAGTGTTTTAGTTGAATTTCAGCATGTTTCCAAGTATTTTATATTCTGCTTTTTAAGAACAAAAAACAAACCTCCCAAAATAGATTGCAGGAATATGAAAACATGGAATTGCCTTAAAAAAAAAAAAAAGACAACAACATAGAGTTGGCTCTATCATTAGGTATGTTGGGACAGACACTTCAGGCAACAGATTTGAGATGATATGAAAGGTTAGTTATTATCCAACAAATGGTTAGTTTGTTTACGTTGTTATTATAGTGGTGGTGGTCACGATGAGCTAATGGCCAACCTCTGGCAATTTCCTATTCTTACAGAGCTGTGCCCCAGGTGATTTGCCCATCGTCTTCTATGTTCACCATCCCATCTCCAGTGAGAAGATGAAATTCTTTAGTTAGCATACTGGAAGGAACCAGTTTGTCTTTCTTCCCCAGGCAACAAAGCACAATGGCTCAGTCTTTCACACAAAAATGACATGTTGCTTATCTCTGGTTATGAATGATTTTCTGCTAAGAAGCTTGCTAAGGAGGATAAGGAACAGATCTGTCAGGCTGTTGGATTGTTGACTGCATAGAAAGGTTATGTATTTGCAGCAAAATGGTTGGGCCTCAAGACATCAGCTGAAGACGACATTCTGGTATTGTTCTTTTCAAATCTATTGTGCTGTCTTAGTGTTTTGTACAAGTGGAGTACATCAATTTATACAAATAGCTGTCATACACTTCAGGCGACACCGTCACCAAGACAGTAGAATTGAACTGCACTACATTTCTGTGAAAAGGAACCTGTGCTCTAAGTGTAAGACATTGGTTTGGACAATAAATTATCTGTAAGCTATTTGCTCAGATTTTTTGCTTTTTAAGTAGAAGACCCACAAGTGCAACTGGAGCTACTAAACCAGGAATTTAATTTTTTACAAAATAAAAAACATAAGATAAGGAGTTAGTGGGTTATAATTTTCTGTATAGGCTCTTAGGGTTTGTTTTCTTTCTTTTTTAGTGTTATTTTGTCCTTTCTTTGGCTTGTTTATAACTAGTATATGTATTTTAGTATTTTTCTCCCCTTTGAGTTTTATTTTATTTTAGATGACAAGATTTCATCTCAGTTTGTTAAAGAGAACCAGCTGTTTTCTTCAAAGATAATTTTCTAGAGCTGTTGTTTGCCATAATTACATTGCAATTACACAGTCATATCCATAAAATCAGATGAGGGTTTCTATGTGTCCTTCTAACTCATTAGAAGCCACAAAAATGATAGATGTGGATTTGTCATAGCTTGACTGTTGCCCTCTCTTGGCAAGATGCCAAACTTGTTTTTAAAGGAATGGGAGGGGGACAGAAAGGGAGAAGCATGAACAAAGAACTTTTCGGAAAGCCAGCAGAACACACCTTAGTTTTGGTAATGCAAAAGTATCTTTTGAGTTCTGTAAGGAATTCATATCTAAGCATTGTAAAGGGATTATATGGGGTTGCTATATCTCAGGACCTGGCCCTGAGTCTCCAGTTTTCATGGGTCATGTCCACATGGAAGATGAGAGTGCCAGTGCTCCAGTTTTGGTGGCCCCAGTTCCTGGCAAGAGGAAAAGACTGTATACAAATCTCCAGCTCAGTTAGGAGAGCAGCTGCTTGCCACAATTTGCAAGGCTTAATTGATTGATTATTGAAACTTGCAAAGACTCTCTAGGTAGCTGGTGTATTACTAAGGGCCTTATTACATGAGGCAGGTAAATCATGGTTGCATCTGGATAACAGAGCCTTTGGTTGGGGCTTCTCACATGACACAGTTGCTCTTCAATTGTTGTCCCATGGGAGACCATTTTAAAAATGTTTCTTTTTACTAACACAAAAGATCTGTTATTGACCTCCTCTCCCACTTCTGTCATGCTATGATTTCCTGTGTGAAAGTTCAATTGTGCCATTATGCTGATTCTGGGTGGTTGATGGGGTTGTGCTTTGAGTGGGAGATCCTGCTCCTTTTGGGAGTCTCTGTTGCTACAACAGTGCAGTACCACAGCATGGTAACGCCTCATTCTCTCCACTCTCTCTCTCTCTCATATACACACGCCTGTCCGCTGTAGGATCAGGTTGCAAAGGATTGGGGTGCATAACATAGGGGTGGAAAAGAAACACAAGACAGAGGAAAGGAGTTCTTGGTTTTCACTTTCTGCTTGTCCCCTTCCACAATGCCATGATGGCAAACAGTAGAGAGGAAAGGGGGTATATGAGGGAGACCCCTCCAAGGAGGGCCCCCACCTGGCTTTTGATTGGTGCTGTACTCAGGACATCCACTTGTGCTCCCTCCTTCCCTCTCTGACACTTAGAATCATAGAATCATAGAGTTGGAAGAGACCACAAGGGCCATCTAGTCCAACCCCCTGCTATGCAGGAACACACAGCAAAGCATTCCCAACAGATGGCCATCCAGCCTCTCAGACTTCCAGATGTCTTAGAAAAGAAACTGTTAAAAGGGGCTTGGATAATGTTGGAGGAAGGAGTGGGTAGGCACTCTCTGTGCAATGAAGTTTTGGCATTAGCGGGCACTGTAATCCCAGAATGGTTCTGAAGGTGCTCAAGGAAAGATAGAAATCATGATTGCATAATATTTTTACAGACAGCACAGCACAACTGTAGCGAGAGAGCAGCTTTGTGAAATAAGACTCTTAGGTAGCTTCCTTCTTCCCTACCGTTTGTTGTAGAACTAGGGCTTACTCTCCTCTCTTTTCTGCATCCACCTTTTGGCTAGAGACAAGGAAGGTAGATTGAAGGTTCCCTCATCTTGTCTCCTGAAGTAAATGAGAAGGAATAGTCCAGTCCTTTAGCTAAGATTTCTGTCTTAATTTCCAAACATGAAAATGTGTTATCTATCTCTGTCTCTATCTGTCTCTGTCTCTGTCTCTGTCTCTCTCTCTCTCTCTCTCTCTGTGTGTGTGTGTGTGTGTGTGTTTGAATGATGAAGAGTAAGCAACTGTGATTAGTATCTTAACATATAACATTTGGGGCTGATCCTAGGTGTCAGGTTTTGGCCCAGAAACCTCAGGGCCTGGGATGATTTTCAACTGACAACCCTAGTAAGCAGGGCTAGCTTGAGACATTTTGTGCATTTCTGAACCTTTGAGTCTGGGCCTACATGTTTACCATCCAAGGATCAGCCTGGAGAAGTACAGAAAGGCATGTTACCAAAAAAGTCACCATCAGATGATGATTGATGAATAGGCTACAGCAATCATTAACATAATGGCCTGAATCCTATTGACTAATAGTCAACTAAAGAAGTCCCATTGATTCAGCTATTGGATATTATGTCAACACATAAGTAAATCATGTGGATTGACTGAGTCTGCTAATTGAGACTCACAATAGGATTCAGTCCACTGACAGTGATGCAATTGTGATCCATGGCCGTGGTCAGTAGAGGGATTATCTGTACCAGGAAAATCACAGGTCTTCAAGATATCCAAGGTAATCCATATTCTATCATATAGAGATATGTCTTCCAAGAGGATCTAAAAGTCCCGCTGTCACAGGATGCTCTTCAGTATTAAATCACAGTTGATAACCAAAGAAACTGTAAAGAAACAAACAAAACACCACATCCTGGGAAAGCTATGAAACAATGAACCAAATTTTTTCAGAAGGGTGGAATGCCTGAAAATAATCTTTGGCTGGTACTAAAAAGAGTTATATATATGTTCCCGAGGAGGGCATTTCATATATTAGTGAAACATTTGGGATATGGACATAATTGTATATCAATTTAATTGCTTTTCTCCATATCCTAGTTACATTTTCTTCACTTCCTTGTTACATCTAAAGTTGTGATACCTGATGGTGATGGTGGTGAGATTCCACATGCAATCATATGTATCATGTTTTAATGCATTTTTATTGTTTGTGCATATATTTAGGCATTTCCACCATTGACTAAAGCATTCTATGTGTGTTTTCAAAAATTGTGTATGTTTAAGCCCTTCACATTTTAAGTGTACAGGAGGCAAGTCAGTCCTTGACTATAACATTCTCACATGTGAGGATGAATAATTATAGTAGTTTCCTCCCTGCTGTGGGAGAAAAATGAATATTCTTTCACAGTGTTCTCCCTGTATTCAAATGTCTCAAAGTGTAACAGAAGAATTATTCTGCAAAGGAAAACAAAATACATTTTTTTCTGTACAGAAAATAGTGGGTTTTAAACAATGGAAAACCATGTGTTTTTCTCTGTAGAATGATCTTAAAATGTAATTAGTCACAGTGATAGTTTCAAGGCCTAAAGATATTGCCTCAGAGTTAGACTGGCAGTGATGTAGACTTGAGTCAATTGACTTGGACTCAAGTCAGATTTAAGTCATTTCAGTGACTTGACTTGAACTTGATTTGGCAAAAATTACACACTGACTTGACTCGACTTCAGACTTGCATATTTTTAGTGACTGACTTGTTGCCTTTGGTTCAGTAACATAACATATTCGTCCAGAAACCTTAAAATTTACTAGTCAAATGACAATCTATCTCAAGCCCAAAATGTGAATACATTTCTCAGAGGAAACAGTAAAATAGGCTTGAGGTAGGGTTGAGGTCTACTCAGCAGCCTGTCTCTGCTTCATATAGGATGAGCTTTCTAAAGCTTTTCCTAAGAGCAGAAGGCAAGCTTTGCAAATGGGAAGTAAGAAGGATCCTATTCCCCACTTCTGAAGCTGCAGATAGCAAAATCACAAAAGTGGAAGGCCGACTCTACTTAAATTGTTAAAACTGACTTTATTCAACTCTGTCCAGGAATAGAGGTTAGGATATAAAGTTGGTTCCCAGACTTGAGACTTGACTCAAGACTTGACTTAAAAGTATCTTGCAAGACTTCAGACTCGACTTGAGACTTGAAGGTAGTGACTTGAGACTTGATTTGAGACTTGAGACTTGGAGTAAAAGACTTAAATACATCACTGTAGATTGGTAAAAAGTAACTCTTTCCTTTTTCTGCAGAGTAACTGTCATTTGTAATTAACTGATTCCAAGTTCTGTTTACTGCTTTCAGTCATTTCACATCTAGATTCAGAGATCGATTGTTAAGTAGAAGGGCTGCAGCATTCTTTGAAGTTCCAGCTGTTCAATTTAATGGAGAGGTCAGATTTGAACTCACAAAAAGTCAATTGCAACATTGCACCATCCACTGAAATGCATTAGGGAGTCCATATGCACAGAAGATCCAGGTAGGTCTTTGCGGATAACATAGCACTCTGAACTGAGGTGACAAGAAAGGGCATGCCCTTGATTTGTAATGGAGAAACTCTGATAAACAAGTGATGAGTTAACATTTTGATTAACAGTTTCATAAACAATGAGTGATGCACATGTATGTGTAACTAACCATACATTTTGAGATTCTGAAAGATGTGGGTGTCATTGACTAGACACAACTGGTTGTTCCTGTAAAGAAGAAATGGGAAACATGTTGATCTCCAGATGCTGCTGTACTTCTGTCCCCATCATCCCTCTGCATGTTGGCTGGGATTCTATCAATTATATTTTAATTACATCTGGGTAGAACACACATTTTCCACCTTTGAAAGGTTGTCCTGCTAGTAAGTGACCATAAATGCACTTCCAAATTTGAAGAAGGGAAGGTATTTTTTTTCCAAGAATGCAAATAAAATATCTAAGATTTTCCACAAACTAGCTATTTCATTTTTTCCCCAAACATTATTTCAATTGCTTTCAAAAGCCTAGATTGGAAAGATTGTCTTTTTATGATGATCCATCATTCTCAAAGAAGGTGGCTGTGGACCAGTGCCAGTCTCTAGTGAGTTTCTAGGAAGTCAAGCAAATATGATAGTAATATGGCACAAATATGGTATCAGTTACTGGCATATGAGGAGGCTGGAATCCCCAGTCCACATCAGCCAACTTGAGAAGCATTGATCTTAGGCATCCATAATATCCTCTGGCTCACTGCCAAACTGATTTGTCCTACGCCTTTGCTCCAGCTGTCCTGGAAACAGTCTGTGTTTTGTTCAGCAGCTGAACCTGGTTGAATCATCTGAGCATTTTGCTTCCCATTCCTATAGTCACTCCAAGCTAATCAAAACAATGAGTTGGATAGCTTACCTCAGAATCCACATTGCTTAACCCTTATCTATTTTATCCAGAAACACTGCAAAAGATTCCACAATCATTATTTTTTAATTTTCCTTTGTAAATAAGGAGCAATGGGGCAGGTTTGTTGTAATCTTCAAGACCTTAGCAATCCCATGATATCTGCATTTGCTGCTTTTAGAAAACCTGGCCTCTGCTAAATTTTTGGACATGTTGCTCTGACTCATCCTTTTCAGTATACTCTTCTTGAAAGGCTTCTGTGTAAAATAAGAGGAAGCTAAGGGTCAATTGCTAAATGTTTGATGAGGTCACAGGATAAGACAAAAAAGTAACAAGGTTTTAATTTAGAGAAATAATGGTAGGGCAATTGGTCCTTAATAATGTTGTAGTTTGCTTTGCTTAAGGTGATTATTCCACAGTCTTTTATGAAAGGAGCTCTGTCTAAAAAGCAAGCCCATTGTGAGCTGGTGGATCCAGTGGATATATAGGGTTTGCTTAGAGGTTTTCTATTAAACAATAAGTCAGATTATTGGTGCACCTCACTCAGGCCATGTCCGCACTACATTGTTACGGTGCTATTATTTCACTTTCAATATCCTCCGGAATCCTGGAATTTGCAGTTTAGGGAGAGACATCAATAAGCACCTCGATAAGCTAGAAACTCCAGAATTTCACAGAATGTTGAAAATGGAATGAGAACACTACAACGGTGGAGTGCAGAAATGGCCTCAGTTTTGTCTTCACTAACTAACAGTAGCTCTTCAGAAGTTCAGGGAGAAGTCTTCTCTAGCTCTACCTACAAATTCTGATGATTGAATTGAGGACTTTTAATATGCAGATCATGTGCTGTATCCTGAGTTGTGACCTGTCCCTGTTATGGGGGAGTGTACAACATCTTCACACAGGTATGCAAAGGTATGACCCATGTTATCAGCCAGACTTCTTTATATGTGGGGAAGCACACCAGGCACGCAGAGTGGGCTTTTTGAGATTCTGTGTGCAGAGGTTGTTGGGTTTTTTTTGAATTTGTCAAATGCAGCCATGGGGTTGAATGACTACAGAGTGTGAATTCTCATCAAAAGAATAGCAGTGGGATAATAGCATGGGGAAAATAGGCTCCTGTAAACCTCCACACAACTAAAGGGCTCATCTAAACCCCCTCACACACAGCTGCACCTGTATTTTGTACCATCCAAAGTTCTTAAACTTTTTTTTACCTGATTTTTAAAAAAATCAGGTAAAACTGGCACTAATATGCTCCAAAATGCCACCTAAAGAGGTAGTTTGCTAATGCCCCCAAATACCCCCAAACTGCCAAACCAAGAAAATTTCTGCAGAAAAATCTAGATGTAGGTTTCTAGTCACTTTCAGGTCCTAGTTTTGGGTGATTTTCAGCTGAAAAGCATAGAATCACAGAGCTGGAAGGGAGTGCAAGAGCCATCTAAACCAATTTGCTGCTCTGCAGAAATACACAATTAAAGCACTCCAGAAGGATGGTTACCCAGCCTCTGTTTAAAAAGACAAAAGGCATTGAAGGCAATCTATTCCACAGCTTTTACTATCAGAAAGCTCTTCCTAACATTTAGGTGGAACCTCTTTTCTTTTGTTCAATCATATCTTCTAGAGCAGCAGAAAGCAATCTTGTCCCATATTGGTGGCTATCACATCATCTCTTGGTCTTCTCTTCTCCAGGCTAAACATATCCAGTTTCTTAAGTCATTTCTCATAGGGTTTGGTTTCCATACCTTTTACCATCTTGGTTCCCATCCTCTGCTGCTGCAGTAGCTGTTCACCCTTGCTGTTGAAGCCACAGAGCCAGGTTCTTAAAGGCCATTTCCACACTAGAGTGTTATAGCGCTATGATTCCGCTTTCAACATCCTATGGAATCCTGGGGTTTGCTGTTTCGGGAGGGGCTGGCTAGCCCCTCCCAAAACTGCAAACCCCAGGTTCCATAGGATGTTGAAAATGGAATCATAGCTCTATAACTGTCTAGTGCGGAAATGGCCAAAGACATAATAGACCTTTTCCATACCTTCCTACTGTCCCTCTTTGCCAGGGATAGTCTTAGTGAATCTTCTATCATCCCACTTTTTCAGTTGCTTTAGAGATGTCCCAGGTTCTCTCTTCTCCTCTCACGTTCTTTCTTTGCCCTCCACTTCCTTAAGTTGCTTCAAACTGAGTTCAAAGTGCAAAAGTACTATGCGCTCAATTGACTCAGCAGGGAAAAGAGGAGAAGAAAGAGGGGCAGAATCTTGACCTTCCCTGTAGGTTTAGGCAACAGCAAACTGTTGCAGCCTCTCCTAACTTGTATGCACTTCCTCGTCAATAATTTTTGCCATCTTGACCACACACTAATGTTGCTTGGCACAATGCATCCTACATCTCATCTCTGAAATGTTGGAGTGTATGCTTTTCTGCACAGGCATTCCTGTTAGGATATAAAGAATATGTGTGGAGGGGAATATGACTATCCTAGCTCTCCCCCACATTTGTTATCATTTTCATATCGGTTGAGGACAGATTTCTGCAACCTTGATCTTCCAGGGTACTAAATCATGAAGGGAACCTCTGTAGATCTAGTTCCTTAGTATAGTTGTCTGTGCCAGAAGAAAATAGTGATGGAAGGAAGCAGAACCAGGATGTTCCCTCCTCATTTCCTCCTTGTTCATGTTGTTTATATCCAGATAACTAAAATGTCTGAATGGGGCTTGGGTAGGAATAAGCTAACGTATTTACTTCAGGGAAGCAAAATAACTAGAGTTATCCTTCTTCAGCTTTAATAATGTGAATCCTGTATTCTGTAGTGACATTCATCCAAAAACTCACATCAGTCTGACCTTCTGGTAACATATATAACATTTACTTTTCTGTTTCAGAGTGGAGTGTATTGTGAAACCATGGAGGGGGAATTATTAAGGCCACTTGATGTCTCATTAGCTCAAGAGAAGTACAGGGTTTACTGAAGATAATGAGAGATCAAGTCATGGATCTGTTGGCTTAATTAATTTCTAAGACTAATAATTCTGTGCTTAGCATTCAGGCATCCTGTATATTTAGAAAACAAAATTTTAAAAAACAGTCTATTTAATATTTGAATGTTTTCAATGCACATAAACCATGAAGTAATAAAATTATTTAAATTGTTTAAATTATTTAACAATCAAAATAATAAAGCAACATACTTGAAAATACAAGTCACACGGAGTAACACAGCCGGAACCTAAAGAGAAACTGAAAAAAACTGGTGAGGTATAAAGACCTTCTCCTGTCGAAGAGCCATTCAACAGTGGAATATGCTGCCTTGGAGTGTGGTGGAGTCACCTTCTTTGGAGGTTTTTAAACAGAGTTTGGATGGCCATTTGCTGAGGGTGCTTTGTTACTGCATGGTAGGGGGTTGGACTCGATGGCCATTGTGGTCTCTTCCAACTCTGTATTTCTACATTTCTGTGCTGCTGAGATGAGAACAGATAGCATCACACGGGCATTCCACAATCAAGGTGCTACCAGTGAAAAGGCCGGACCCATTCTGTAGTCATGCACTGCACTTCATTTGTCGCATCAGTCACAGAGGGCCTTCAAGGAAGATTTCATGTTCCAGGTAGGTGCATGCAGAAAGAGGCACTCCTTCAGGAGTGCCCGTCACTAAGCAGTTCTTTTAAATCTTCATTGTTTTCTAAATTACATTAAAAAGAAAGAACAATGATACAACAAACAACACCAAGTAAGAAAACAAGACAATATAATACAGACAATAACACTAAAATGCCAGCATTAAAAAAAACCAACTTCCCAACTTTCTTAAACTGCAGTTCTAACCAACAAAATAAAGTTTCTTTCTCTCTTGATTATTTCTCTTTTCTTATCTAACTCTTCTTATGTTATTCTAATCTAATCTAATCTATTCTATTTCTGTTCTATTCTATTTTTTTCCTTCTTAAATGTCAAAGCTTAGAATTGCTATATCTCTTCTTTTGAGCTTAATATACTCTGTAAAAAGTTTCCAATTCTTTAAAGCAATTTCTATAGATTTCTCTTTGGCCCTTTCCACATGAGGCGAGTGAATCGCTCCGTGCCGTTACTTACCGGGACTTACCGGGATGAAGTAACGCATACTTTCCCTTAAGCCCTTCTGCAGGGCTCCTCCATTAGTCCAGGTCGAATCGGAGCAGTGCGAGGTTTTTAGATCCACACTGCTCCAGCTAAAAATGGCGGCTTCCTGTTTCTTCATAGGTCTGGACCAATCGCTGACTCTGGCCACGCCCACAGCCCGCCCTCCGCTGATCGCAGGCTCACATTGGTGCGAGCCTGCACATCTGCACAGGTGAGGAGGAACGCAATGGCACACTCCAGAAGATTGAAAGACTGGATTTTTCTGGTCTTCACTTAGCACATTGGAGGACCACTTTGGGGTGTTTTGGATCGGACTAAGGTAAATAGTCCGAACCTAGTCCGATCCAAGGTGCGGACAACCTCTGTGCCAGGATGCCTTGGCCCGTTTTAACTTCCTCGTGTGGAAAGGTCCTTTAATTAAATTTTTCCATTTAGTTGACTCTGCCAGATCTAATAATTTTTCCAGTCATTCCACAATATTTGGGTTTTTACTGTTTTTCCATTTCTTTGCATACGCCAATCTTGCCACTGTTACCATATAACCAATGAACTCTATCTCTCATTTTTGTCTTCCATATCTATCATATTTAATTCAGGCCTAGATGTAATTTTAAATTTCAAAATCTTTTGCATCATTGCATAAGCATTTTAAGGATTCAACCACACAGATATTCTGTTACTAAAATCTTTGGAAAAGATGAATCCAGTAGAGAGGTTATTATAAACACACAATTAGATCAGCCTTAACAATATTTAAGGTTGGGCACTGTTTCCAATCGCAATGCAAAAGCTGTGGACTTGCACCCTCCCACACCACAATGCAGAATTAATTCAAAAGCTAGCACCCTTATTGAAGATTATTACCATAAAATATAATTCCTTTAGAGAATACTAGCTTGACTAGAAAAGTCCATTGCCCTCTACCATTTTTTAACTTTTCATCAAATATTTAGATGTTCTTACTTTCAAAATTTGAATGTATTAGTAGTTATTTTTGAAAAATGGCATTGCTAATATAGTATTCTAAAATTCATTTTAATAATATTTATTTCTAATAAACAAATGTATTTATTAAAAAACACAACATGTGCTCTTTACTATTTCATTTTTAAAGTGTAAAAAACTTTAATTAATTTGTTAAACTCTTTAAACATTAATTTTGAAGTCTCCCAATGATCCTTTAAAAGCAGCATTTTAAGAGTAATGACTCCACATTATTTGCCATACTCTTACATACAAAATAATATGTTGGCTTTAACATTGAAATGTCGGGAAAGGACCTCATTACTCCCCAAAGTAACAAGTTACTGGTAACATCACTACTTGTAATGCATTATTTCCAAGCTCTGCTGGACATTCATTAACTGCTCACTCTGAATTAAAGATGTTCTCAAGGTTTAGGAAGAAAGGAGTTTTATAATGTAGACCAGCCAGGTTCAAAGTCCTTCAACATGACTAAAAGAAGGGTACTCCTTCTATATGATGATCTCTTATGCAAACACCCCATTGAAGTTTCTCACATGTTCTACCTAAAACTTATAATGTATTAGATGATGAATTCTTGATAATTTCCCTTGATTAAGTTGAGGTTAAAGAAACATTAATGGCAGATTGGACTTAGGGGTTTACATTTTTTAAAAGTTCAAGTTGTGTCTTAGGCTGTTTACTTTCATATCTTGCCTTTTAAAACATGCACAATTTGTATGGTCCTGATATGGACATTTTGTACATACCTTTCCACAATACACACACTTGTATGTATTTTATTCCTCAAGGATCTAAAATATGCCTTTTTATACCTAATATTTGAGCTGAAAAGAGAATTGCAAAATTGGCTGAAGAGAAAAATCCAAAGGATAACTGTGTTCCAGTTATCTGGGAAGCCTAAGGCCCTTTCCGCACCAGGCAATTAGAACGGGGCAGTGTGTCCTCTCACGGAGGTCGTCTGCACCTTGGAGCGGACTAGGATTGGACTACTTACTGGAGATCCGCACCTCAGTCCACTCCAAAATGACCCCAAGTGGTCCTCCAGCATGTTTTCTAAAGACCGCAAAAAACAGGTCTTTATTTTCCTGGAATGCACCATTGCGTTCCTGCTCCCTTGTGCAGATTCACAGACTTGCATCAATGCGAGCCTGTGATCTGCAGAGGGCGGGCTTTAGGCGTGGCAAGCTTCAATGGTTGGTCAGGACCCATGACCAAGTGGAAGCCGCCATTATGGAAGCTGGAAGCCGCTATTTTGGAAGCGGGAAGCCACCATTTTGGAAGCCAGAAACCACCATTTTGGAAGCTGGGAGCCGCCATTTTGGAAGCTGGAGCAATGCGAATCTACAGACGTCACACTTCTCCAATTTGCCCTGGACCAAGGAGGAGCCCTGCAAAGGGCTTCAGGGACAGTCCACATTGCTTCGAACCCCAGAAGAAGCAGTAGGTAACGGCACAGAGCGATTCCCTCACCTCGTGTGGAAAAGGCCTAAATTATGTTAGTTAAACTTTTGTATCAAACAAAATTCTCTAGCACCCATGCCTATTTCTGACAGCCAAAGCAGCCTTGAATAAGCAGGCTACTTTTGTACCATTTCTGAACTTTGCTGCCCTCAATCATTTCAGATCCCTTTCACCCACCCACCCCCCAGGTGGCCCCTTCTTCTTTCATCCACCTTTTCACTCTTCCCTCCTTTTTCATCCAACCGCTTTCGGCACCAACAGAGCAGAAAGTGAATTGTGACAGGGTTGTCTGGGAGAGGAGATAATACTGTAAATAACAGGGAAATTATGGGAAAGAGAAGGTGTATCAGATTATTCTGAAATAGAAGGAGGTCCTAGAAGATCCAGGAGATGTGGTGAATGTGTGTGTGCTGGCACATAGGCCATTTCCACACTACATTGTTATAGTGCTATTTTCCACTTTCAACATCCTGTGGAATTCTGGGGTTTGTAGTTTAATGAGGCCAAAGAGCTCTCTGGATGAGAATTCTAAATGCCTCTCCCTAAATTGCAAACCCCAGGATTCCATAGGATGTTGAAAGTAGAATAATAGCACTATAATACTGTAGGGCGCAAATGGTCACATGCAAGTGTGCCAAGGGCCGAAAGTACATGTGGGTTGACCAGCTCTAGCCACTATACCACATTGTGTAGTTAGCAAATCAGATGTTAGAGAAACCAACCCAAAACAGAAGGAAGAATCATAAAGGGAGGTTTTTTACAAAAAAGAAAATGGCCTAAATATTAGGATGAACTTCCTATCCATGCATATAGATCATATAAATACTCAGAGCTACAGTAGCTTGACTGATATTGAGCATTATATTACAACCTGCACTTTAGAGGAAGTACTGCCACTTATTAAAATGTATTCTTCATAGTTTAGGAGTTAATAGTGAATTAATCATCCATGTACCAGGGGAGCATGTTTTGATCAATACTCAAAATATAACCCCACTAACACATTTGATAAGTATCTCTTGAATGCAATGGCTTTATGCACCAAGTCATTTAAAACTGCTTTATATATCAAGTCTTAAAAGAACAAACCAATAAACATTAGAATCTTACATGATATAAGAGTAGCCTCAGCAACACCTTTGACTGGCCTAACCAAAGTGTACCCACCTATTCCATCCACAGCAATGCAGTATGTACATCTAATCCATTATTAACATGGTGTGCAAATAATAATGGATCTAGGATTAATTTTTCATGAGTTGAATGAAGCTCAGGAGATGTGCCTACCACAAAGAAACAACTGTGTTTATGTAAATTAGTAAAGAGACAGGAAAGAAAAGACAACAGTCTTAGTGAATCATATCAAAATAAGGAAAAGAAGCAAAATAGTATTCAGTTGCATTTAAATATTGACATTAACTCATAGAGGAGTTTCTTTCAATCTGTTATGGTCACACAGATGGCAGTTTCAGTGTGGACAACCTCACTGTGGAGGGCACATTTCTCAAATGATTCTTCTATCTGAGTTGTTCTTGGTAGCAACTCTTGGACATTCCTGACATGCTTTCATGAAGGCCAAGATCTGAACCGGGTCTGATGTTCACCATTATGATCACCTTTGTGAAGTGTTGAAAGACACTGTCTTTGGGACTGGTTTCAATCAGTTTACTTTATCTATGGCAGTGGTTCTCAACCTGTGGGTCCCCAGATGTTCATGGACTTCAGCTCCCAGAAGCCCTGAGCATTGGCCGTAGTGGCTGGGGCTTCTGGGAGCTGAAGTCCATGAACATCTGGGGACCCACAGGTTGAGAACCACTGATCTATGATATTAAAACCAAGGGAGGAAAGGTGGCCATGCATCTTACTTTGCTGGTCATTTTAATTGTTGTTTAATTGATATTTTAATGCTGCTTTTATATGTATTTTAACATGTTTTAATTATTATTGTAGTTTAATATTTGTTCTAACATTTATATATGACAGTTTTTAGTTATGTTCCTTTTAATGGCTGTAAGCCGCGTTGAGTCCCCTCTGGGAGAAAAGCGGGATAAAAATAAAGATGATGATGATGATGATCTGCAGATGATGACTCTCTGTTTCAAGGGTGGCATGTAGGTGAGGGCTGAAAGGCCAAACCATCTCATTTTCAGCTCCTCCACACTAGACTGTACTCCATCATTACCATGCTGCATTCTGAGGCCCATTCACACTACACAACTCTCTCACTTTGATATCACATTAACTGTCATAGCTCCATCTTATGGAATCCTGGGATTAGCAGTTTAGAAAGGGACATTCAGAATTCTCAGAGTGATCCAGTTCCTCAACCAGCTACAAAACCTAGGATTCCATAGGATGGAACCATAGGATGGAATGATAATGCTACACCTGTACAGTGTAAATGGGCTCCTGATCACTTCAATTTTAATGCTGGGTTGTTTGGAGCATTTTTAAGGGGTGTGAGAGCCCTGACACAGTGATATAATGGGAATCATATCAGCAGAGTGATTCTTCAGGGGTTATTCTCTAATTCTTTCAGCCATTTCTTTTATTGTTAAAACACCAAAGGATCATGCAGAGGTCCTCCTGCTCTAAAGTGTTATCAGAGGCCCCCTCTTTGAGGACATCCTCTATTTGAAGATACATATGTATTCCAGTACAAAGGGATCTCCCTTTTTAAAAATCTACTCTGTGTGAAGTTATTTGGCCACCTCACTCACCACCCACAACTTCTGCTGCTGAAGACCCATGCTTGATCTGGTCTGTTAAACCTGGCTTCCAAGCCTACACTGAGCAATTCAGTTTCTCACTGTGTACCAGTTCTTAATGCAGCTATGGTAGTACAGTAATAGTGTGCAAATTTCTTCTCAGACTCACCATTGTTCTTATGACTGTGGATCCCGTTGGCAATTTAGCACCATTTACCTATTTCTTTATTGGGCAAACGTTGCATGGTTCCCACCTTGCTTTGTTATGCACTGATATGCATCACTCTCTCACACACACACAAATGCACAGACAGAGAAACAATGGGAAGTCACTGGATGCTTGACAAGGAGCATACACAACAGTAAGCATGCTTACTTGAAGGTGAACATCATCAAAATAAATGAAAAAGGGTATGTGTGAATGTAAAAGTAATATAAAATGCATCACAACTCCATTATCAGGAGTCTGACATGTAGAGAGAGTTCCACCTCCCCTCCCTCAAAAATGTACTCTCCCCTTCTGTGCTCCCTCCTTAATATTTTTTCCCCTTGTCACTGTTTCCATAGTCTCTTTTTGAGTTCATTCCTTGGTCACATTAAAGTGTGACGGAAACTTGAGAGTTGGCTTTTGTGTCTTGTGATAATGTATGTCTTCTGTTCTACTTTAGACTTTACATTCAGGGCTTGGTTGTAATGGTGCATTGGAACTTTTGCTTTGGACTGCATGACCGAGCAGGGTGCAAGTCCCACACCAAGTTAATGAATGGCATAACATGGCACTGAGCCTGATGTGTCATCCATTTGTTTGTGAGGCTTTGTGCAAATAATTAAGTGTTACTATGCCAAAACTGTTGCTGAAACAGAATGAGGCACTAATTGTAAACTTGTGGAGATACATTGTCAGATTTCTGTCAAAGGCCAGAGCAAAAAATGGTAATTCATCATAGAATTTTCAATTGCACCTTATCATTTAAGATGGTATAAAATTATCTTTACAAGTTCAGAGTTGTTAATGCTGATTAGAGTCAATGCTGAAGAGAAAGCAGCAAAGTTACCCTTTCATATTCCACTGTCTCACTATTTTCTAACATTTTATTTCCTCCCCACCCCCTATTGCTCCTGGCTGTGCACTCTCTAGTTATGCAAAGTCATTGTTGGAGTGCTCAACTTAAAAGATAACTCTCAGCTGGTGGCTTTGGAGGAGCTATTGCTCAGTGGGAAAAGACATGCTTTGATTGAAAAAGTTCAGTCTCTGGCATCTCTAGAGACGGCTGGAAAACACTCCTATTTGGAGCCCTGGAGAAGAATTTCAGTCAATTTAAACAATGCCAAGCTAGGTGGACCAATGGAGTGAAAAAGATGTAGAATGGGTGATTTCTGGTAATTAAATATGTCTTAGAAATGTAGCATTTCCCTCCAGTTTAACTTTCTGAGTTTGTACTTCCTGGAACAGATAAATGTCTTTTGGGCTTCTGCCAACATTCACAATCATGTGTGTGTGTGTGTTAAGAGAGAGAGATCAGCATTCTCCAGCTGAATTGGCTCATGCAATACAAAACTTGCCGGCAACTCCACACATGTGCAGAGATCCTTGTGAGTTTGATGGAAGTGTCACCTGTAATTTCTTTGTGTTATTAGGACCTTGATGTTGCTGATCTGCAGAGTGCCATTACAGCAGGGCAGGCTGGAGTGTCAGGAACGGGAGGTGGGGCGGACAACAATTTCTAGTATCACTTAGTAAAGTACCTCCAGCTTCATCTTCTGACATGGCTCTTTATCAGTAGGTAATAAGACAGATAATTTAACTGTACAAGCTCTAATTGGTCTAATTCACTAACTGACCTCTCACCACTTGATTCACTAGTACAACTGAGCTCTGATAAAGCCTTTAATTGTAAATTGCACACAGCTGTGAGCTGCTTCTCATGCTGGCACAAAAACACTATCATCGACTGTTTCATCTCTGCGACCTGCTAATTTGGAGCATATGTAACTGTTTTTAATGCTGAAGGCTTGACATACCACAAACAGCAGATGTTGCAGCTGCCCCTGAGACGCTTTATTTAATTCAATTACGTCTTTTGGAGATATGTAAAAAAGCCAGGCGAGAGGCGAGAGGGCAAGAGAATGTTAAAAAATGGGGAGCCCCTGGTTGAGGCCCAGGTGGCTCGATAGGCAAATGATTGGGTGAATGTCTAAATGATCTTTTTAATTGAGTAGACTGACGGCTAATCAGGGTCATGAAGTGTTATCACACTGATGAGCAGAGTGGAGCCCTGCGCTGCTCTGCAATTAATGCTGCTTTTGTGAAAGAAGCAGTTTGGGGAATGGGGGGAGAAAAGATAATGTTATACCATCTGGCAATTGTTTATGATAAAAGCCGCAGTTTGCTACAAATTCAAGCTAAATGCTATTCATAACATGGTTTTCGGTGGCTGGTGCCACTGCTGTAGCAAAGAGCAAGAGGCCGGGCTTTGTCTAGTGCTCCCTCAACATTTGGTCCACCTGGGTGCATGAAGCCTTTCCTCAGTGAGAAAGCAACATCATCTGAGAAAGCAAGACAATATGGGCCAAGATCTTGTTCTGTTTTCAGGAGGCAGAATTCTTCACTGGCAGTATTACACTGGATTCCACAGCCCATGCCTCCCTGCAGAGGCCAACTCCATTGTGAGCCTCTTGATGCTTTTGTGAGTGAGAGAAGGACAATCTCCATAATAAGCTAGTGAAGTAGTCACGTACACAAAGGAGCTCTAGCCCCTCTCGCCTGCTGACTCATGGTTCTACCTCACCTGAAGCGTCTCTCTGGACATTACCTTATATGGAAGGTAGTTTGTGATTGGAAGAAACCTCACCTTACCTGTCCCTCTGAATAGTCCCTTATATGGATGGAAGTTTTTGGATATTACCTAATATGGGAGAGGGGTCACTATTACTGTACTACCATAGCTGCATTAAGAACTGGTACACAGTGAGAAACTGAATTGCTCAGTGTAGGTTTGGATATGACCTAATATGGGGTGTGGGGGAGTGGTACCCGTCCCTCTGGACGGTCTCTTATATGGATGGAAGTTTCTGGCTATTACCTAATATGAGGGGGGATTGGTGGAAAAATGCCGCAGTGGGAGTGTATACTCCAGACATGGATAAAATAGCTTCCCCAAATCCCTTGCCTTTGTTCCAAACCTCCTGGCACCCTGCTGCAGCAGACTTTTATCACTATTTTTATACTTTTTGTACTTTTGTACTTAAATAAATCTTGCCTTTAGCCTTTGAACCAAGAAACGTCTGGTCGTTTGCCTGTTTCTCAGCAAAAGCTGTCCTTCTTAAGGACGTAGAAGGTGACACTTTAGTGCCTGTCTCTTTGGTGTTCTGAGTCAAGGCACTATGGGAGGATAGCTTAGGAAATTGCCTTACCAAGAGGTGATCTACCACACACACACCCAAGCCTGATCTCTTCTGGAAGCTGTTTGACAGATCACCTCTTCCTATTCCAGTCGCATTCACCACCCATCACAATTTATTGCCATCACCACTACTGTTCAGAGAGGGGAATCTCGGAAGCCTACTTCTCTGAACAATGAGAATGTCAACCTACTCATAGAAGAGGCCATTACATAAGCATTTTGACTCTAAGGTATCCTGGCCCTTTTCTGGCCTGTATTTGGGGAGATGAAAATACAGCTCTCATATCAATGTGCTTAATATTAAGAAAACATCTAATGAGAATCGGTGTGGTATAGGGGTCAGGATGTTTGCTTATTATTTGAGTGATCTAGATACTAGTCCACACTGAATCAGGAACCTTCTTGGATGAATCAGACTTCTTCTCTCTCTGCCTTGTAAGATAAAGAGGGCTGGGGGATGGAGTGCCATGCACTCTGCCTTACAATCCCTGGAGGAAAGGGGCCAATACAAATGGAACCTATGAATGGTTATCGGTGTTGATGAGATAGCTCAGGAGAGTGGCTCATTAAAACCTCATAGGAACAGAGTCACACAGAGCAGTTCCAGTCATCCCCAGCTGGGTCTCCTCCAGAGGTATTGGACTGCAACTCCCATCACCCCAGGATAAGAATCCAAAATCTGAGCAAACTAACAAGGCTAATTTATTGGAATTAGTTTGCAGAGATATGGGTATCAATGCAGCAGGCAGTCTCCCAGGCGTCCTCCTATGACTCAGCAAAGAATGGGTGGCAGCAGAGAAGATCCCAGATGACCACAGCTCCCAAGGCATTAGGCATGAGCAAGAAACCATGGAAACCTACAGCACCCATTGGATTCCAAATCCAGGAGAATAACTAACCAATTAGAAAGATTTCCTGACCTGTCTCATTTGGAACAGCAGCTAAGGTTCTGTGGGAGCTAAAACTGAGATATTCCTTATGGACTGTGAGGACAGCATTTTGTCAAAAAGGTTTGTCTCTAAAAGATATTGCTGAAGAATGAGAACAACTTGGCTTTCGATGAGGAGATAATATTATATTTATATTTCATCATAATCTTTTTCTACATCCTGCTGAGTACATGATTGAATTTGGAAGTCATTTATTACCCAAAGTCAGAATTGTCCAAACCGTATTATTTCTGCTTTCTATGTATGGTTGTGAAAGCTGGACAATGCAGAAAGATGAGTGGAAGATAATCAACTGATCTGAGATGTGGTGCTAGGAAAAAGTTCTCTGGATACCATAGACTGCTGAAAGAAGTGGAGCACATGAAGTCTCAACTCTCCCTAGAAGCCAAAATGACAAAACTGAGGCTATTTTATCTAATGAGACAACATGACTCATTAGAAAAGATAGCAATTGGCAAAGCAGAAGGCAGTACTGCATTACAGGAGGATAGACTCATTCAGGGAAGCCACAGCCCTAAGTTTGCAAGACCTTAGTGGGCTGTTAATAACAGGATGCTCTTAAGGTCTCTCATCCATAAGGCTGATAGAAGTGGAAGTTGACCTGACACCAATTAACAACAACCACAGTACAAATACAGTGGGCTCTCTCTTACTGTGACTCCACATGTCTGAATGCAAGGTCACACAAAGTCTTGCATCCCATTATAATGAATGGAAACAGTGTGTGCACAGATATGCTACCACAGGTGTGTACACATTGTGTCCACTGGCTATAAAGGGATATGAGCATTTGTGTGTGTGTGTGTGTGTGTGTGTGTTTTACGTGAGGGTTCCTGAACATAACTTCTGCATATATGGAGAGTGCACTGTACTTATACAGTCATCTCTCCACATTTGCTAGGTTTAGCAGCACAGGACCCCAGTGAAAGTGAAAAAAGAGTGAATAACTCTAGGCCTTCCCATAGCGTATTTAACACACAAAAAATTATGATCACCATATTCAACCCACCACGGATTCCTCTGAGGCATCAGGGTTCCTTCACAAGGCAGAAGTGGGTGGCTGGTAGGGCTTACTGCCACCTCCACTGTTGCCCCACCCAATTTTTAATAGGGACTTACTAGCCTCGTTTGTAGTTTCTCAGTCTCATGAGGCTTGCAGTCCCTATTAAAAATGGCATAGAGAGGCAGCAGAGGTGACAGCAAATAATCTGTGAATAATCAAATCTGCAAAAGTGAAACCCACAAATGTGGAGGGCTAACTGTAATAAATAAAAATATACATAATAAAAAAGTAGAAACATCAAGGCCACAGACTCAATCCAACAAAAAGTTGAGTTACAGAAGTCCCATGAACATGGTCCCCAAGCAGGAGAATGTTGTCATAGTTAGTACCATAGACATTTTGGAGAAGTATTACTTTGTGCTGATCTCTGTGCTGGTTATGTGAACCAGTTAGTCAGATAGTTTAGAAATGCCAGGAAAGTAAGAAAACCTCAAAAACTGGCACAATAATGAACTGCAAATATAATAAATGTGGGTGGAGTAATGTGTGGTTAATATTTGGGAAGGATTCAGTGTGTGAAGAAGAGATCCTGCCAACTGCACTGTAGTCTTTGAATCAGCTAAATGCTGAAAATAATAAATCTGATGAGTCTCACGATAATGACAGACAATAGTTCAGGAGAATATAAAGGTATGACAACACCAAATGTAGCAGGAATCTAAGGTGGAAAAGAGTCAGTCATTGTCTCTTTCAAACATTCCATAGCAAAGAGCTTTCAAATAATCCAAAAGCAAAAATGGAAGGAAGAATATATATAATATAGTTATATTTGTTGTTGTTGTTGTTGTTATTGTTGTCATTATGTGCCTTCAAGCTGAATCCAATTTATGTACACATTATATAAGTGCAGAAAATAAAATGTCACATAAAAATTAGAACACTAAGTTACAAGAAGAAAAGTTTGTTGAATATTCTTTCAGAGCACAGAGAACCAATCAGTAATCAAGAGCCAATCCAGGCATATCTTTCTGGTAACTCTACAGAGTTAGAAGATTCATACCTAACACCCATGCTTTATGAGATAACACAAAATAATACTCCTGTATCCTACCAAAATCTCAGTATTAAGCTCAGGCTTGTATATGAAGATGGCTGGACTTTATTTTAATGAAATATGTCTCTTAGATTTTTTAAAGAGCACCTTTCTTCAAGTTCTAGGGTTATTTTGTCTCACTGTCAAGATTCAGAGTACATTATAAAGGTGTAGTGGCAAATTTGGACATTTATGCTTTCATCATGACAGTCCCCAAAGTCACAGCCCAAGGACAGTCCATCACAATGTCCCCAAGAGATTTGGGGGGAAGGATATATTTCTATCCAAACTTTGGAAAATAAATATAAAAAGGAATAAACAAAAAACATGAAGAAGAAGAAGGGGGAGGAGCTACCAGGAGAAGATAGATCAGACTGTAGCAGCCTTGATTTAGTATTGGAAAATTATGCTTGCTATTGCTGAAGCCGGGTAGTGGAGTATGTAGGTGAAGTGTCAACCCGCGGTATGCTGAGCTTGCCAAGGATGTTCCAGACAGAGGAAGTATCTGACGGTTAACAAAGAAGGGCACAATGTACAGAGGGTATTTCCTAGAATGTCAACAATAGTCTTGATAAGGGGAACCGAGGCTGTGCCGAATTGCAAGGCTAAGAAGGGCTGTGACAAAGCTTTGGGGGGAGCGGCTTTCTGCAAACTGAATCTATAAGAATCTGTGTAACCAGTAAACGGGGCTCTTGGCATTTTCAGGGAGCGATCCCGCTAACAGCCCGCGCGTAAATAAAATTATCTCTTTTTCTTAAACTCTGAAAGGCCTCTGTGTCCGGTGTTTCTGCTACAAGACAAATATTTTTTCTGCTATTTATAATTTAAAAAACTAGCACACTGGTTCAAAATCTCCATAATAAAACAGAAACATCCAAAACAGCTAATGAATCTCAACAAACAACTAATGATGCCTTAAGATTAATTTCAGTCTGCCATCCTAGGCTTAGCTGGGAATAAATGAAACTGAACTGAGTAGTTCTAACTTCTGGACATGCTAAATTCAGTCCATAAATCATATCTGAACTTGAGAATCAGTGTATTGCAGTGGTTTGAGTGTTGGACTATGACCATGGAGACCAGGGATAAGTTCCCCACTTGGCCATGGAAACAAAGTGGGTGACCTTGGGCACATCACACACTCTCAGCCCCAGAAAACCCTGTGACAGGTTCACTTTAGGGCTGCCAGAAGTCAAAAAGAACTTGGAAGTACACAACAACAAAAAATTGTGCAGATCTATTCTTTTTGTCACTATACAAGGATGAAAAATCTGACTCATGTGTATAATTTTTTTAAAAAAATGTTTTGCCTCTGCACCCATTTTTAGATGTCTTCCTTTGTCAAATGTTCATCCAGCACAAAATCATCGTAAGTAATAGAATCTTATCCATTCAAGATCAAATTAGATAAACTGAAGGTCAAAATGAAGAAACTAGGCCATTTTGTAAGCCGCCATTGATCCCATGTTGGGAGAAAGATGTAATTATCAATCAATCAGTCAATCAATCAATCAGCAAACCTATCAGCTACTTTGAAGTGGTACTTCCTTAATCTGTGAAAGGCGTCTGCTTATCTTAGCAAGTGATGCTTCTCACCTTGGTATCTGTCATTCCAGCATGCTTGTTTTTGTGACTATGGTATTTGCTGACATATAAGATACACCAGTGTGTAAGACACACCCCATTTATAAAACATACTGGCATATAAGACGCACCTCATTTTCAAACAGTATTTTTCAGGGGGAAAGGTGAGTCTTATACGCCAGCAAATACAGTAGTTATCAGGAGGTAAACATGGGCTTATTGTATTGTATAGATGTGATTGCTACGTGATGCACATGTAAGAAAATCCCAATGTTGAAGAGAAAAATCTGTTAATCATTGAGAAAATACATCCCTCATAAAATATACATTTATTGCAATATAAATGCATACTAAGCAAAGTGACTTGGACAGCATCTTTTAACCATGTAGGGTCTTCATTTTAGACAGTAGGATGTTAGCATATTCCTTTTCCTTCATGTGTTTACATTTCTCAGTTTACAACACTTTGACCCTTTTCGCACTGCATCTGCCATGTCCTCGCAATCGCGCAAAGCTTCAGGGGCTGGCAGGCAAAAAATCGTGCACCTTTGCATTTTTGGCTTTAAGCCGAAAATGCTGCGCAATCACACATTGCTCCCGGGCCCCGCGTGCACTTACCTGGTGTGCGGAGCCTCAGGAGCCAGGCCAGTCATGCTTCCTGTCTCAGTGCAGCCTGGGAAGGTCCCAGGCTGCACTTCGAAAGGAAGAGGCGGGGCTCTCGTGTGAGTAGAAAGCTCATGCAGAGCTGAAGAAGCAGGGAAGCAAGAGCCTCTCACAAGAGGCTGCTTGCACGATCACCGCATCCCAGCACCGAGAAAAGGTAGGACGTGGAAAGGACCTTTGAGCAACTAAGAATCTATACTAGTGTATATACCTGGCATTGCCTGGAATTTTATTTTCTCATAGGAAATACTTGTTAGAAAGATTTGAGATCCTGTATCTCTAAATTCCACAAAATGTCTTGTCCAGTACCTGTAACTTTTCCCTATATTTCCCAATCCAATCTGTATTCGGAGTTATTAACATACAGAGGTTGGGTTCCTGAGGGAATACACTGCCTTCCTCCTTGCTGCTAGGCCTCATCTCCATAGCAACCACCCAGGCCCAAGAGCTCTCTGGCTGAGAATTCTAAAGGCCCCTCCCTAACCTGCAAACCCCAGGATTCCATAGAATTTTCTTAGGCAGCCAATCATGTGAGGTTGTCACCTCACACAGCCAATCATATCATCCACATGACACAGCCAATCATATGAGGTCTTCTGCCTGACACAGACAAACAAACAAACTTTGACTTTTCTATATTAGTATATGTTTACTCATTCTTCCCTGTAATGCTATTTATTAACAGGCTAATAACTTTGCAACAGAACATATTCAAGTTAATTCAAGAAGGGAGAACACTTTCTATTGTTACTATAATCCAGAAACAGTAAGAATAAACTATTAAACTAACTAAGCAAACCAATAATTTGGAGTAGATTTACTGTTCCACCTCATTGCCCCACCCCAAACACTCCCAAAGTTACCCTTTTATAATGTAATAGGAATCACTGTCCTCAAGCAACCTCTGTAAATTTGCATATTTCTCTCAAATAGGTCTATAATAATAGGTCACCATCAAATTTCTTTAAAAAAATAAACTTGATCACATATGACCATATAAGGCACAGTTATGAAATCAATCTTCTAATATAACAAACCAAATGTGGCCATAATTCCAGATGGATTTGTGCAATACCTTGCAATAATTTTTCACAGTTTTTGGAAACTTAAGTTTGAGATGCATGTAAATTCTGTCACAGTGATAGAAAGCACACACACAGAGAGGCATTCATCTACAGAGCCAGTGCTGTAAGTTTGCTTCAAAGTGAATGACAGAGATTTTCACAACCACAATAGCTTTTAAAGGCTTAAGATCCAGTAAGAGTTGCTGAGGTGCTTTTAGAATTCCCTACTGATTTAAAGAGTAAAGGGGTAGCATTCAATGCACACTCATAGAAGGACGCTTATGCATATACAATAGCCCCTCCACATTCACGAAAGTTCAGGGAACCCTCATGAAAATGGAAAGGTCATTAATAACTCCCCCCATGATTCCCCTCCCATTCCCCTCCAGAGCTTCCCCCTCCTGTTCCTTTGCCTCTGGCCCTAGCATTGTAGGAGGAGAAAAAAGGCAACCTAAAAGGCTGATTCTTTCCCCTCAGACAGAAGAGAGGGAGCTCTGGAGTTCTAACTATTTATTGCTGCCATTTTGAGAAAGGAGGAGTAGGAGCAAAGAGAGCATCTGGCTAATCAGCAACCAATACACAGCAGAATGTGCAACCACATGGCAGAGAGGCCACGCCTTCATCAGTGGGAGCAGACTTTGCTGACCCAAAAAGAAAAAAAATCCATTTTAAACAAGCCTGGCAAGCCAGAGGTGAGGAATGCAAGAGATGGGAGGAGAAAAATGTGGAGGAGGGAAACACGTGCCTCATGAATAATAAAATTTGTGAAGGTCAAACCCTCAAATGTGGAGAGAGGACTGTACTGTGTACTGTGTATTCTCTGTTATGGAGTACTGCAGAGTCATGTTTTTAAAACAGAGCAATAGATAGTTTTTGTATTAGCTGAATTCAGTCAGGCATGTAGCTAGTGGGTATAAAGTGAAGGCATTGCCCCCACTAAGAATTCTACCTCCCCCCACCCCAGTGAAATGTTCTTTTAGTCTCCAAAAGTGCTAGTAATGATAACAGGGGAATGTGAACACGGGAATGTGAACACAGCAAATAGAAAAGTTTTGTGTGTGAACAATTTTTCAATCTTTCACTCTTAAATGCTAGACATTTGGGGATTGAAGGAAATTTTTATTGGGGGACAAAATTTTCTCCTTCTGCCCCCTTCCCATTCATGGCTATACCCTGAGCACAATACATCTAAATATAAAATGCCCTAAAAATGCAACAGGATTGCTTTTCAATACATGTTGATCCTGCTACTGGTTCTGTGAACTCTGCTGTATAAAATGCATTTGTACATTGCTTTATTGCTGAAATGGGAATGGAGACTGGGAAGAATTGGTGTGCTTTGGATTCAGATGAATCCCAAATTAAACCCAATTGATTCAGTTAGCTTTGGAAAAGAGTCATATTGAAACAAGACTTGTCCAAAGCACATTGAATAAAAACCTGATGCTCTTGTTAGCAATGTGGACTCAGAAGACCATTGAGACACAGACCTTGTCTCTCTCAAAATTGAAAAATTGCTTTCTAGGTTTTTCATATAAGGAAAATGCCAGGCTGGAAATGGGGAAAAGAGACAAGAAGAACATGGGATGTAACTTTGTCACTGGTAGCTTTTGCTTCTGATCACAGTTAAGAGTTGTGCCAGGGTTTTCCACTCCCAGTGCCCTGGAGAAAGAACACTGAAGTAATACATTGAAGGACTAGTTCAGCATTCAGTGCTTTTTACTAGCTCTTTCTCTCCCCAGAGTATTTGTAGAGTCTGTGAACTGGGAGAATGTAACATAAGATGCTTACTTGAAAAATGCTGAAGATCTAGCCTTCCAGTTCAGCCACTGTATGCTGCACATCCATCATCTACTTGTTGCATTTTCTGTGGTTTTGATGCCAGTAGAGCAGAAACCCAAAGAAGTCCTGAACTGTTTTTCACTCATCATAACTCCTAGTTTCTTCACATATCCTTCTGAAATTCTGTGGCTTTCTTGTCTAGAAATGCTTCTAAGACATATATCATTTTCATGCAGATTAATCGTGTCCACACACATGTACACACAACGTAACAGCAGTACACAAATAAATTTGAAAACTCTTTTTCTGTTCCATATTCTGAACTTCAGAAATTGCGCTGGTTTCCACCTAGGTCATATCTGACCTTGTATGTCAGTTGCATAACAGTTGAATAATAAAACCTGGGAGATCATCACCCTCTCTTTAAACTTTTCACGCAGTAATACCTGCTTTTAAATGAAACTTTCTAGGGCAGTGGTTCTCAACCTGTGGGTCCCCAGATGTTTCTAGACTTCAGCTCCCAGAAGCCCTGAGCATTGACCATAGTGGCTGGGGCTTCTGGGAGCTGAAGTCCACAAACATCTGGGGACCCACAGGTTGAGAACCACTGTTCTAGGGTTACTCCTCTAACAGCTGTCAGTCTTGGGGAAGCTTTTCCTGAAAATTTCATCCAATTCCAAGCAATCTTACAATCAGAATGATAGAGTCATGTGTAATTGTGATTTAGGCATAGAACTTCGAGCACTAGATATCCCTTTGTGATATGAAATAATTTGACCTTTCTGTGGCACCCTTGGCTTA
Source organism: Iguana delicatissima (assembly GCA_948472985.1). Classification (NCBI taxonomy): domain Eukaryota; kingdom Metazoa; phylum Chordata; class Lepidosauria; order Squamata; family Iguanidae; genus Iguana; species Iguana delicatissima. Next base: position 73,199 of record CAOKZL010001574.1, read on the forward strand.
TATGTTTGCCAGGATCCTGAGAAAAACAGTCACAAGGAAGCAGCTGTTTTTATGACGGGAATTCCAACTTCCTCTTGCTTAGGCGGGCATCTCAGAGCCTTGGATGTTATCTGGGATCTGCATGGCTTATTCCTTTCATCTCACAAGATACCTGATTCGTGCCCATAAATAACAGACCATAAAGTGTCAATTGATTGACATTTGGGCTGTGTGATTGATATGTTTTGTTCCACTTCTAAGCCTTTTGGTGCATTTCAAAGTTAACTTTGTTCTCAAAGTTTATGACATAAGTCACAGGCATAAATTTGTTATAAAAAACCCTGAGTTCAGTAGTTCAGGGTGTGCCACTTTTCAATTTCATCCCGTCTTGCTGCCAGTTCGCACAGCAAGCTCCAAGGGAATTCCGTTTTCTCTCTCTATCTGCTCAGGACTTCTGATCAGGTCGTATTGCTTATTCCTGACTTCATTTCTATTTTCCTATTTCTTATTTAGGTAGTGTGGTGATTGTTGTCTTATTTGTTTAATTTTCAATAATTTTGGTTTACTCTGAATTCGTTTTAGCTCACTGATCTGACTCCGTAGACACAGAACTAAAAGGTCCTGCTAAGTTACCCTGCCTCTTGTAAGCTATAGCAGTGCTCTGAACTGATTTCCCCAATTTTGTGTTAATATTTGGTCATTTGGGTGTCCTTCCCAGGACCTCAGAGAAACAGGGTAACACATGGTTGAAAGGGTTCCAAAGAACAAACTGGTTCAATGCCCTGTCAGTCTGGAAATCTACCACTAAAGCATCCCTAAGATGTGGCCATCTAACCTCTGTTTAAGAACCACCAATGAAAGAAAGTCCACTACCTTCTGAGGCAGCATATTCCATTGTTGAATAGATGTTACAATCAGGAAATATTTCCTAATTTTTATCAAGAATCTCTGTTTTGTCATTTAAAACCATTAGTTTGGATCCTATCTTCTGGTGCATCAGAAAACAGGTTTGCTTTGTCTCCTACATGGGAGACCCTCATATTTAAAGATGGCTATCATATCATCTCTTAGCTTTCTCTTCTGCAGGCTAAATGTACAAACTAGTCTAACATACACATTTTTGCATGGATCCACTAAAGAACATAGCTTATAGCAAGATACTATATAGGTCCCAGCCATGTTCCTGACTATATGTATGTCCTACCTTACAGAGGATAATCCTCTATTTGAAGGACTCTTTGTAGATGTCCTCAATTTGAAGTGGTCTCTGGTCCAAGCTTGGTTCAGGGATAAAGAAGGATAAGAAGGAAGAATAGAGGCTTTGAAGCTGCCCATCAACAATTAGTACCTGGCTAATAGAGCGACCAGGCACGATACAGGTCACCTGGTCACAATCTTCTTTATTATAGTATGGCATACTGGGTTTCTGTTTAAATAATTATTTCCAGGTGTGTGTATGTGTGTGTGTGTAAATGGAAACGAACAAATGTACATTTTCTGGGAATTGATGTCCTCTTTTTCTTCTTCTTCTTCTTCTTTTCTGACAATGACTATGTAAGTGGGTCACAGCACTCCTGGAATGCTTTGTGTAGATCAAGTTCTGGGTCGTGTTTCATTAAGCCCTCTTGATCTAGACTTTTGGATAGCTTGCTTTCAACTTTGTTACAATGCACAGTTTCCAATTAAATCCCATTTTGAAAAGATTGTGAAGTCTTTTCATCTGTGCTAATCCACCCCTTGCCACTCAGTGAAAGGTCGCAGAGGAAACAGACCTCAGCTCTGTTGCAACCCAGCCAACTTGGCAGAAGAGCTTGGCTGGGCCCCAGGTCTCCTTTACCCTTTGGATGATGTGTGTGTAGATGGATGCATAGATCTACAGTGGGAAGAGAGTTCATGTTAATAAGCCCCGCTCATCATGCTGATTTTATGCCTAATTCATCAGGCACTTTCAAGTGTGATCAGATCATCAACAGTCCCACACTGAATTTTTTAGCTCCAGGCTTGCACATGTTATCTCCCCTGCTTGGCAGTGGCTACAGGAGTTCAGTTGCCCAAGTATATTTAGCAAATAAAAGCACATCCCTGCCTCCTATATCCAGTTTTCAATGGCCTGTTTCCTCTTTTGGTACTCTTTTAAAAATTATTTTAAAGTAGATGATAGCCATAGCTTCTAAGATGTGACATAAGGAACTGAGACTAAATTCAGGCTATATGGCAAAGTGGCAAGCTAGTTCTGCAAGTCTTCTTTGAGCAAACAAAAGCTGAAATATTTGTTTTAGATGGTAAATCCACTTGCTTATTACTCACCAGGGGCAGGGGCCCAAAGGCCCCTCCCTAAACTGCAAACCCCAGGATCCCATAGGATGTTGAAAGTGGAATAATAGCACTGTAACAGTCTAGTGCGGAAATGGCCTTGGAAAACCATGTTTTGTCTGATTTCAGAATTCTTACACAAGAAAAGGAGGAAGCTTACTTAGAAGTTTGTGGAACTACATGAAGTGGTATGCATTCATTTCTTACTTTCGGTGGCAGGAATTGTAATCCTCAGTGGGAGGGAATTTGTAAAGCACACATGGAGAGAGAGAGAGAGAGAGAGAAGAATAAATGTTACTCCTCTCTTCTACTCTACCATCATGAACTTAGTGACTCTTAGGATTCTTAAGAGTCTCTGACTCGAAGGCCATTTCCACACTGGATTGTTAACAGTGGTATTATTCCACTTTCAACATCCTATGGAATCCTGGCGTTTGCAGTTTAGAGAGTGGCATTTAGAATTCTCAGCCAGAGAACTCTTTGGCCTCACTAAACTACAAACCCCAGAATTCCACAGGGTGTTGAAAGTGGAATAATAGCCGTATAACAATGTAGTGCGGAAATGCCCTTAGAATGAGTATTCTTTCTTCTCACCTGTTACTGGATTGCTTTAACTGGAGGTACCAGAGACAGAACCAAGGACTTTCTGTATCTACAACAGGTGCTCTGCTGCTAACCTTTGGACCCATTGATAGAGGTTCCCTTATGTGTATTTTGACCCTAAGTTGATGACAAAGTACCAACAAGCAAGGTGTAGCTCTCTTTACTTGCTTTCCCGATGGGAAGTGCAATTCAGTAAGCTGGCTAGAGCACTGAATATGAGTTCAGGGTCCCCTAAATAGACTGTAAATTTTGCAGCTAGCAAAACCATCATATTAAAAAAAAAATGAATTGAATTATGAACTATCCCATTAAATCTGGCTTTAAAAAATACATCAACTCCTAAGATAATGGAAAATTCCATAAATGTGAGTTTCACTGACCAGGTTCATGATTTTTCAATTATGCCTTTAAGTGTCAGTACATCTTAAGCTATCCTTATTTTATTGAGCTGCAATCAAGCAGAGCAGGGCACGGAACTGAGTGCAAAGCAGAATTATTGCTCCTTAGGCAGAAACCTACAAGAACATTCTGATGTAGGAATGCTAAAGTACAAACTTCCCTACCCTTCATGGTCTTCCAACAGTTTCTGTAGCTAGTATAAAGCATGCAAAGTCAATCCCTTTGGCCCCTGTTTCTTTCTGGTTGTCATCACCATCTGGGCCACTCTGAACACATCTGTTCTCATCTGATTTGAGAAGCCATGTAGGATCAGACCTGGCTAATATTTGGATGGGAAACTACCAGGAATACCAAGGGGCTCAAGGAAAGAACTCTTCCTGAAGCCCTGAACAGCCACTGCAAGTCAGAATGAACAGTCCTGAGCAGGTCATTGAGAAAGGAGAGGCAACAAGAAGGCATTTGGAGATCAATTTATAGTGGTAGAAAGTTCTTTTTGTTTTCCTTTTTACAAAGCTCTATACAACTTGGACCTCAACCATGTCCTCCCATCTTGTCCTTCCAAGGTAAAATATGAACATGAATCTTAACAATATTTTGATTTAGAGAGATGTCATCAATGGCAACATCACAACACCACAAAGATTCATTTGTGTGGGAATCCAGAGTCAAAGTCAGCACAATATTAAGACCCCTCAAGGTTAGCAGTGAGGTGGAACTTAGAAAGGTTAGTGAAACTGTAATAATTTCTGTGATAACCATAAGGCAGCTTCTGGTGTCTCCTACCTCATGAGGAAAAGTATTTCCATGTCAGAAACAAAATTTGGATGCCTTCTTTCCACCAATCTTTACCCATGCAGCAAATTAATGATCAACTTGCATCAATATTGCATTTCCTCCAGTCTAGTGCATTTAAAAAGAGAGTGTACTATGTGCCATAGAATATGACAATCTAAATTAGCTCAAAATGATGGCTGACAGTCTGGGGAAAGTGGGAAATTTTCAAAGGCTATCCCCCTACTGCAGATTGGCCAAAGATTGGCCAGTCATGCCCACAGAGACCACTGGGGCAGTTCCCTTTTTTAAAAAAGAAAAATCTAGAAGTGATTCCTGAAAACCCAGGCCTAAAACAGGCCAAGCCATGTCCAGATGGCCAAACACATGCTTAGAAGATTTTTAGGGTACAATTTGCCACTATCTTGGCCAATTTTGAGTGTTGACTTTGGGGAGGCAAAAATAGCTTTGGGACCACCTGCAGCTCAATGGCCACACTTTGCTCCCTTTGCTTCAAAAAGTCCCAAACAATTGCAAAGATGCCAAATGACACTGAGGCTCTTACTCTTACCTTTGTTCTCTGCCACTCTTTTTTCACCTGCAGTGAGACAAAATGAAAATCTTGCCTGCTACAGCAGGATGAGAAAGCAGAGTGGAAGCACTGACAGACAACATGGCTCTCTAACTATTGTTGGAGTCCAGCAGGCTCAGCCAGTATGGTGGATGGTTCAGGTTGACTCACAGGTTCCCCATATCTGAGTTAAAAGGAGAAGCATTATATTGTGAATCTTTGAAGCACATTCCAAAAAATATATGACATTAATGGGGCCAAATAATTTGGATTGCTGAGCAAATAGTTTGGCCCAATACTAGTTACAGCAGGGGTAGTGAGTGGCTTCTGCACCAGTGGGGAAGTGAGTCTGTTTCAGGTTTAGATCAAACTAAAGAGCTATCCAAGATGGTGAACCTATTTAGGGCAGTGGCTCTCAAACTGTGGGATGGTAGCTTAATTGGGGTGTGATAGTTGCTCAAGGAGGGGGAGGCACAAGAAAAGTCAAACTGCAAGTACAGCTAATGGGAAAAGGAAGGCAGGCCTATGTGTGTTCATGTGTGTGTGCTGTTGAGGATTGACTGGTCTTTACAAAAGAGTGATGGAAATCATCTTCCCACATTATGCCTTCTTCCAACTCAGGCATAGCAAAAATGAGCTTTTTTTTTTTTAATGCTTTTCCCACTCAGCTTCTCTGAATATTCCATTGCAGACACAGCAGGCACATGCTCCTTAGTGACCATGAGGTAGTTTCTCAGGTGGGGAGGAGGAAATTAAGAGAGGACACAGAGAGCACAAGAATTCAGCATTAAGACACAGAGGATGTGCAACATGAGAGGCCTCTGAGAGAGGAGAGGAGAGGAGAGGAGAGGAGAGGAGAGGAGAGGAGAGGACTCCGAGGGCTGTTGTAGGCACCGGCTGTCCTTTTCCAGGCAGCAGAGGACAGAGATATTCAGCAGAGAAACTTAGCAGTTCAGAAGAACTTGCCTGTTCAGAGTGAAGCAGAAGTGAAGTCAGGTGTTGGTCCAAGTGTTCAGGAATCCAGTGGACAGCAAGGTCAGACAATCCAAAGGTCAGAGAACACAGGCAGATGGCGAGCAGGGAATCTGTAGCATGCAAAGGCAAGGGCCAGTAAACACACAAATTGTTTTTGGCATCAGGCTACTGCCCTCTGCCTTCCTTGAAACGGCTGGAGCCAACTGGTTCTCATCCCAGCCTGACTAGATCCCTGTGTACTTGCAGTTGTTTGTCCTCCTTCCAGGCCGCTGTTCACCTGGAGAAGCTGACTCCTAGCCCATGACAGGGGCACAACATGGACAAGAGGCACAATGTCTTCATGTAGATGTAAAGGGGGTTACAGGGGTAGAAAGTCTGAGAACCACTGATTTGGGGAATAAGGAACAGCACTTTGGACAGCTCCCCCAAAGTTTGTAGTAAAACCTGGAATAGATTCTCTGTCTCACTGAAATTGGAGCCACCTGCCACTGCTGAGTTAGAATGACAGAGGTGGTCTATTAGATAAATAACAAAGAAGTGTCAAAGAAGCTCCAGGCAATCATGTGCTAATAGACTGCTCTCCCAGACAGTCTATACTGAATATAACTAGCTTTGATAAGGGCTATGTTAACACCCTTCCCAAAACAGACTGTGATTGATTCATTGTCCCATATACTCATTCAAATAATATTTTGTTGTTGATAATAATCAACAACAGGTTCTAAAGCTGACTTAAAAGTCACTCTGATTCTGTGTGCTTACCTATTTAAAAGTAAGGACCATTGGATTAAATGGGATGTATTCCGAAATAAAATGTGAATAAGATTGCAGTATTAAAGGACATTGACTTAGAGGTTTTCCTTTGACACAACAATGAAAGAAAACGCATGGTCCATAAACATCCCAGATTTTGACTCTGGAGGAAGGAAGTACTTAAGATGTAAAACAATAATAAAAAAAAATCCCCCTTTCTTGTCAAGAGACTGTAAAATATCTTGAAGATCAGATTTCTTTTGAAACTGTTCCTTTGCATTCCCTGCTTAATTTCTTTCTGTTTACAGTTCTGAAGAAGATTAAGGAATTCGTTCTTGAAAAGTGAACTCTTTCAATCAAGCATCGCAAATGCTCCGCTTAGAACTGTCAAGCCATACATAAAATATTGATACTTCACATTGTCAGGGTTAATATAGTGTTATTTTAATTGCAAACACACTGTGGGTGATTAGTCAAACTTGGTGTGTCTTGAATTCTAAGATAAAAATTGCTTCTGGTTGGACCACCTATGTAATTACTGTTGTGACCCTTCTCTGTTAAGAAGACTGCGATAGCAAGAATGTTAGAAATCTTTCATTAACCTATCCTGAACTGTTCTGGAATAAAAGACTCAGGCATTTGTGAGCAGTAGGAGGAAAATATTTCTTCTTTGGGTGAACTGGTCAATGAAAGCTGAGGACTCCAAAGACCTGAACCAGGTGGAGTGATAAAATAAGCATTTTAAATACATGAACATTGATTATCCTTAATAATGGCTATTTTAGGATGCATTGGGTCCTTTTCTAGGATACAGTTTCATCTACAGTTGGGAAGAACAGAGCTCAGTTTAGGATTTTGTTAACTTACACAGCTGGAAAATACAAGCAAAGCACATCTGGAAATACTCTCTTGTCTTTTATTAGAGTATTTTTCTTTCCTCATTACCGGGGATGGGCGGGGGACATAGGAACCTGACTGGTTTGCTTTATGTTTAAGAAAGTTTCATTTGTAAAGTAATTGTTCCAGATTTCTAGAAAACTGTGTATGAATGAACAGAGAAATATCTTTGTATTGCAAATGTACAGGAAATTGACCAGCCCAGGGAGTTCATCACACTACTAAGAAGCTGAAAGATAAATTGCTTTTTCAAAGCTTTTTTTTTAAAAAAAAAAAAGGTGATGATAATTAATGTGAACAATTGGGAGAAAATTACAGGTAAATTAATCTGAAAAGTATGTATATTAACAGAAACATATATATAAATGCTCTCTACAACTTACATCAGAAACAAGAAAAAAAAATGCTTGTCTTCTTTTGACATACCAGTTTGTACAAACAAGAAAATTGCTGGATCAGTTCAAAGTCCATCTAGTCAATAGAATTATGAACCTGGTAAAGACCTTGTAGGTCATTAAATTTAAATAATGCCAGGGATGACAACTTTCAATTTTCCCTGTCCTGATGAGTGTCAGGAAAAATCCATCTATTTTGATTCCCATGCTATTGGGAGGAGAGGGTTGGGGTTTTTCTTCTTCACAAGATGACAGAAAGCTGCACAGCTTTCTCTGAAAACTATGCAGCTTTCATGGAAAAGTACTCAGTTTTTGCCACTGACTTGTACTGGGTACTGTTTTCCCACAGCTTTCCATACCATTTTCCCCCCCGCCCGAGAGTCATGCAGGAATCATCAGCTGTAAAAAGACATTACAGTTGGGCGCTGAGGTGGAAGAAAGGAGTTGTCAGAAAGTTGACAACATTCATTTGAGATCTACAGGCCATTTCTGCATTACATTGTTACAGTGCTATTATTCCATTTTCAACATCCTATGGAATCCTGAGGTTTCTAGTTTAGGGAGGGTCGTTTAGAATTCTGAGCCAGAAAGCTCTTTGAACTCAGTAAACTACAAACCCCAAATTCTGCAGGATGTTGAAAGTGGAATAATAACACTATAACAGTGCAGGGCAGAAAGGCCCACAGCCTCTAGCCAGAGTTTCTGTGAAAGACTGGGAGGGGAAGATGTGGAGGGATTATGCCAAGAGGAAGAAGTTGTAGATATTTGGCAGTTGATGATGTAGTCTCTCCTTTTCCAGCAACTTCCTTCTCTCCAAGCCCCAATCTGGACAAGAGGCTGTGGAAAAAGACATTTTATCTATCCAAAGCACCTGGGGAGGGAACTGAAAAGTCCTTCCACAGCCTCTAGTCCAGATTTTTGTGAATGACAAGAGGGAAGTTGCAGGAAAAGCAAAACTAGATTGTCAGCTGCTAAACATCCACAACTCCACCTGTCTTTCACAGAAATCTTGACTAGAGGCTTTGAAAAGATGTGTTAGCTATTAAACCAGTGTGGGGAAAGTGTAGGCAGGAAATGGAAATGTCTTTCCACAGCTTCTAGTCAAGATTTCTGTGAAAGATTGGGGATGTGAAGTTGCTGGTGTTTGGCAAGTGACAATCTAGTTTCTGTTTTTCTTGCGGCTTCTATCCTTCCATGCACCAATCCAGTCCAGAGGCTGTGAAAAAAAAAACACTTCTGTCAAAGCCTCTAGTCAGGATTTCTGTGAATGACCCATGCTTGGGGCTCAGAAATTCCTAGCTCAGAAATTTCTGCAGTTTTGATTCTAACTGAACAACATTGAGTGCATGAGTAGGTAATTTTTTATTGTTGTTACTTACTGTCAAGTCAGTTTTGAATTATGATGACCCTATGAATGAGAGATCTCCCTATTTTTAACAGCCTTAGTCTTAGAAACCAAGGATCATGGCTTTCTTGATTGAGTCAATCCATCTATGTTATGGTCTTCCTCCTTTTGAACTGCCTTCAACTACACTGAACATTATTGTCTTATCTAGTGAGCCATGCCATCTCCCGCTATGCCCAAATTAGAAATGAAATCCAATGGACTGCATAAGCTTCTCAGCTGATCTCCCATCTAGGCACTGGCCAGACTTAGACTTGCTTAGCAGGAGCAATATAACCACGTATAACTGAATATTGTCTATTCAGACCACACAAAGAACAGCTGCAGAGAAGCCTACTGCTACTGTTGCTACCACCAGCAGTATTATTACTAGAACCACAATAGTGGTAGTGTCTTAATAATAACTTCATCTTCTTCCCTTCCATCTGTTTTTCCTTGTATAAATCTCTGAGCAGGGATCATACTGTTTTAATTATCATAACATAACCTGTTCTGAGAGTCTTTTTCTCTGTGTGAAGAGTGGGAATAAAAATGCTCTAAGTTAAATAAATAAGCCTGGACCCATAAGTGAACAGGAAATTCTGAATGAACCTGTTGGTCTCATTCAATAAAATACAAGTCTTTCTATACGTATCTGATCCACGGTCTTGTTCTCAAATGGCAGCTGACAGCAAAACAAGGTTCTGTGCTAGAAGATTTACCGGCCCTCTTTAATCAGAGATAGATGTTCTACTTCCTTCTTAAATAATACACTTATACCTTATGCTACCTCCAGAGAGGTCAGTCAGTAAAGATTTAAAACAATTGTTAATCATCTGCTAATACCCCCAAAGGACAATTCAATTGTTAGGAATTTTAGAATTGTGATGATTACCATTGCCCTGAATTATTAACAGGCTTGTATCAAAGCTGGAGCTTACGCTGCTTTGGTCTTGTGTAAAAATTCCTCAGATCTTTGGCAATCATAATTTATTTACAGCTTCCATACGTTCTATCCTTTGCAAAGAAATAAGGGCATCTTTTAACTATGGCTAGGAGGCATTGCACTTTTATATGCAGCAGCGTTTCAGTACTGGAAAGTACAGCCAGCTTTCCGATGTGAAAGGCAGGTTATCTAAACATTTTCTTCCCCTGAGAGGGAGAGATTCATAATATTTATTCTAAAATACAAATATTGGGGCTCTTTGCTCTATGCGAATTGTCCTTAGGTATAGTAAATACTGTTCAGGTTAAAATGAAATCAGCGTATAGCAATAGCTAATGTTTACATTTGCAGGGAGGATATGTGAGGGTAACGTCAGGGATATGTCACAGAATTAAACCACAGTCTGTCTCTGACTATGAGAAAGAGCTTTTTGGCATTTGGATTGCCGCTAAAATTGGCTGCAAAGTTTGAGAGTACGCTTATATAGAACACATTTGTGTTTACTGTGGGTCTTTGCCCAAATGTTGAGTTTGATTCGGGAGAGCAAATTAATACCAAATGTGTATGCGTATGTACACACACATACACGCACACACATGATGAGGGAAGGTTGCATTTAGCTCCGATCTGTCAAAGTGATTGTTGTTTTGCTTTGGGAACAGCCAGGGCTGGGTGGATGAGAAACGCAAAAGAATTATATAATGGCTGGTCTGCAAAATTGACTTTCTGAGATACTCATTACTTTAGACATATTGCTGTAAAGTAACAGAGAATCCAAATGATAATCTCTTGACTGAATATGTTGAGATAAAAATATTTCTATTGCCCACACAGAAAGCTCCTTTGTTCCCCTTTTTACTGAATAAGCAACCAGGCCATGAAGCTTTTCTATTAAGTATAGCTCCCTGATTCATCAGAAAAAGATATCTAACAGCTTTGGAACAAAGCAAGCTATTAAGCCAACATCAAACCATGGTTTAATATTCAGGTTTGCTTCTAGGTAGTTATCCACAGTTTCATGTATTTGGCAAAACTCTAGATGATAAAAATCTTCTTGGTTTGTTTAGTCACTCACGTGAAAGGTTTCCCTCATGGAAAAAAATATTTCATTTCTTAACCTATTAAGCCAAACCATAGTCATCCAAAAAGAGTAATTAAAGAGTGGTAGAGGGAAGGCAGAAACACAACCCACAAATCCCATAGTATTCATAATTAAAGGATTGTTCTGAAGAACCTGTCCTTATAGCCAGAACCTTTGATTACAAAGGGACCCAGTATCCCTTCTAACTCTAATCCTCATTTAGGGATGGATTCAAATTTTGTTGGATTCCCTGATCTCAAGAAAAGCCTTTTCATAACCTGTCCGGATTCATTATAAGAAGCACAGCCCCTGCACCCTACTTGAGAATTCATACACTGGGAAGTCTCATGGGGTACTTTGGTGGAATGAGGTACTCACAAAAACAACAGTTTCAAAATGTGAATGTACAAAATGCACAAACAAACTTGAGTCAGTATGGAAACAACGTGTCAATACTTGGGTTAAGACTTGTGCATTTAAAGAGAAATAAATTACCATGCAGCCACCTGCTCCCCTAGCCCTCATAAGTTGGTACAAAACAATGTTGGAAAGAAAAATACAGGTGTGACTTGGAGAACCACAGTGATATCAAAATGGACAAGTTTTCAGTTTTCAGCTGAAATGAGTAGGCTGTCACTGTGGGTGTCCTCAGATAAGGATGTGTTTCTGTGGAAGCAAGGTGAGGAGCTAAAATTACTTCTTCTTTTTTTGTATCCCTTCTTCCTAGACAAGGGGAAAGAGTGAGCCAGTCTGTAGACAGAAGGAAGTTATTCTGTGTTGGAACTATGATTGAAAATGGCAGTGGGCTTGTATGGGAAATGCAATGGTGCAATGGAAATTTCATGGGGAATAGAAAACAGTTGGCATGTGTACAATTTTGAATTCAGCCCTATGTTTAGTACACACACACACACACACACACACACACACACACACACACCACTACATCACCTTTACATCACAGAAATGCCATTATCTCTAGTGACTTTTTTCAAAGGAAACTGAAATCTGGATAAAACCTAGAAGTGCTCAAACATCTCACTCCTTGCAACTGGAGTGCACACATGTAACAATGTGAACTCTTGAATTGGCTATCTAAATTGCACTATTTGCCTTTCTTCTCCAGCATTATGTTACTTGTCCACACGGTCCCCTCCCAATCTGCAACCATTGGCTGAGCTTCTGTGACATCCACTAAGAGTGCAATGCAGTAACTGGGCTGTTGGATTAGGCCTGGGGATCTTAAGTTCCCCAAGCCTCTATAGAACCTGTTGGGTGACTTTTAGCCAGCCATTATCTTGCTGTTAGCCCTCAGTGTTATTTTTAGGGCAAAGTAACAAAGAGAAACCATATAGGTTGCCCCTCAGGGTAAGGTAAAGTACATAAGTAATGCAAAGAAGAAAAGGTAAAGTATATAAGTAATGCAAAGAAGAAACACAAGCTGTTTGCAAGACAGCATTTATCTCAGTGCTTATGGTGACCATTTAATACGCCCAGGAATATAGCCAGTTGGCCACAAAACTTGTATAATATTTGCCGCAACATTGATATTTTAGAATAGATATTAATATGGCAGCATTGCCAAAAAAGGACATCTTCAGAGAACTGAATGGACAACAACTAATTTCCTCATATTTAGTTCAGGTTGTTTATAACCCGGTTGTCAAGCCCAAATGTTGGTGTCTTAGCATCAATGATCATATATGTACTAATAGTGAACTCACTCTGTAAGCATGGATGCTTACATAGTGAAAATGACAATATCTGTGTACAGGAGCAAGCTTAGGAAAAGGACAGGTTTTGCAGGTCAAAAAAGAAATCTTTACACACACACACCCAATACATACACACCAGGGGAAGGGGAATCCCTAAATCAGAATAGCAAATGATACTCCCAACATATGAAGTACCCTAAGCCAGTAAGATTATATTGGCAATTGAAAAAGAACATCCCACAAGTACCTTTCCCCACCTAACCTAACTGTAAAAACACAATAATAAGAAATTAAATAGTTAACAACTTCCTATCCTTTCATGATAACTAAAATATGTTGCTCAAGAGAGCTGCCTCGCTGCACATAAGAGGAGAGCCGGCCCTACCCATTTGTTTAACAGATGTTACCTATTTAACTCCAGCAGCACTCACCTCCATTTTTGCCAGTATAGCCAGGTAAGCAGCAGTAGCATAGGATCCAGCTGCTACTTCCCATTAACTTCAGTGGGATTCAACCAGCAGAATGCAGGTACCTTAACTTAAGTGTTTTGCCTATCAAGCTGTTATTGACTTAAACAAAAAGTTCAAATGGTCTTTTAATGTAAAAATAATCAACAGCCTAGCATAGTTCCAAAGTAACGTTCCGCTGTTAAACCTGTTAAAGATCACAGAAGGCTTCTAAACAGAACAGATGCTTCTTGTAAATGGGAGCATGGATCAGACATGTTTCACCTGCCAAGCAAAATGTTAGTCTCATATCCACACCGCAGATCTTTCTTCTGACATCCCTCATTTAATGAAACTATTTATACTACTAAGCAATAACACTGCAACAGTTCTTGTGGTATTTGGGTTATCACCCAAATTAAATTATATCACTTCACATTTCTTGTTCCCTGCTGCGAAGTAACTGTTTGGTTATATAAAGTTTACTGCTGTCACAAGATTTTCTGTCTAGTTTTCATCTGGGTCCCATTCTCAGTCCACATTAGTAGTAATAAATAAGAAACCTGGATGCCAAGTGTGTTATCTTTTGAAACTAGAGTATGAAATTCAGATTCTACCAGTCCGTTTCCTTGATCATGCATGGTTCTGTGACAGGGTTCTTACCATAAGCCTGCACAAGATTTCTTCTAGTCGAAGGGAAAGAATAAGGAAAGAAGATGGACACTGGGTTGTACTAAAGGTCGGGTGAGCTCAAGATGTTTAGCTGCTGAGACAGAACAATAAGTCCCTCCCTCGATCATAGTGTCCAAGACTAGTCAAATCAGTTTAGAACTTGAGGTAGAAATCCTGCAAACACCTCTCCCTGGAAATAAATATGCTATTTTTTAAAAAAATGAACAGTTTACTGCCCTGTTATGCCATTCAGTCATGACATCCTGGCTAAAGGGGACAGCATATTCATTTAGCCTGAATGCAACAGAGCAGTGTCTTCATCATACATTCATTTGAAAAACAGAGGACAGTATTTTCCCATATTCCTTTCCACATGTCATAGTAATTCTGTTGTATCATTACATTTAAAGTTAAAAAAAGAGCTTCCAAGCATTGTTCAATCGTAGAAACTTTGCCTGGAAAATAATTGAAAAAGGTTATCACATGAGAAGAGTTGGGCAATCCTGCTTCAGGTAGCAGCTGTGAAATCAGAGCAGTCTCCACTTTTGATACACACCTGTTTTTCCCACCTCACTAGAGCCCTAGAGCAAACAACAATGAACAAGGCAAGTGCCTCTGGAAAAGGCAGGTGCTTTTCCTCCACCTGTGCTTAAATCAGCAATAAAGCCATGCAAACAGATTAATGCTGGGCCAGAGCAACCTTTCTTTCTGATTCCTGAAAATACTCCTCTTCCTGAAATTATTTTCCACTGTGAAAACAGAGACCGATTTCCTTTTTTAAAAAATAATTATCAGAACAGTTCTTGTTAAAAAATACATAAAACAACATATAAGGAAAAAAATACAAACTATCTAAATAAACTAACACATAAACACCAAAGGGATAAAAAAAGGGCAGTGAGATGTCTTCTGACTCCTCAGAAAATGGTTATTGATGATTACTTAGTATACCTCTTCAAAGTTCCATAAAGTACCTATAACTATATAATCATTAATCTTAACCTACAAAACTGATTGCATAAAAATCAAACAAACTTTATACTCATACTATAATTACCCTTTTACTCTGTTAAATGTAGTAGAGCTACAATATAAAAAGAACATAATGTTCTACGGTAATATATCTAGCTATATTATTCAAACCCAACTGTTGATTTTCTCTCTTCCCCCCATAACTTTTACAAGCACTATCACCTTCTCTCCATGTTTCTTAAACTCATTCAAAGATCTTTTTTCAGTCAAGGTCATCAACTTGTCCATCTCAGCCATGCCCAACAGCTTCATTACTCAAACATCTTGAGATAGCATCATAGGATCTCCCCATTTCTGAGAGCAGAGTATACCCAACTGTGCTTGCCATATATTGTATAATTCTGACAAAGTTCTTATTTATCTGGTCATCCATCAGTCCCAGTAAAGATGATGATGATGGTGGTGATGATGGTGATGGTGCTGATGACAACGGAAGAGTGGGGAAAGTTCAGCCAATGGGTCAAATGTGGCTTTCAAAGAAACATATGAGGCCTCCAGAGACCTCTTGTCTCCCCATTTTAAGTGAAATGTCCAACTCACTGGTAGAGAAGAGGCTGGAAAGGTCATTCTACAGCACTGTGATTGGCAGCAGAACAGCTGTCCATCACCCATTATGGTTGCTTGCTGTTAAAGCAAGTTGGGGAGGCATTTGTAATCAAATAGTCATAAACATGAATACCAAAGAGTTATGAATACATAAGTCTAGCTAGGCAGTCATTCAAGAGGGAAGCATATCTGGAGACCAGGAGAGTTGTGAACTGTGCATATCCCTAGTGTAATTTCTTTCCCCTTTCTCAGCACTGGAGTTCATACTGCAGTTCATAGATGAACCTTCCCTGGACTCTTCCAAGGTCACCGAAGGGACAATTACAATGTCAGAATTCCCCTCTTCAACCATGAATCTCTGTTTCTTCACTTTTAGAGGTGAGAAAGAATATATCCTGTGGCTCTCAATATGCCTTCCTAGGGGTCATATGTTTGCAAATTAATTTCAGTATATGAATATGAAAAATAATAAACGAAATAATACTGCAAAAATAACTGAAATCAAATTGCGTATACAAATCTGCACTACCGCTCTATCATTAGACCATAGAAACCCATGACTATCCATGATGCTATTCATTATGTACATATGGAATGCAACAAGATTCAGATGCGCAAGGCACTGTACTAGTAGAAACCAAAAACAGCTTGAATGTTTAAAAGTTACAATTCAAGAGTCATCTGTTTAAAAAAACAACAACATAAAACCAACTCTAGCTAAGCTTTCCCTCATCCTGATCTTTCACTGAGATTCTGTGTGAAGCTTCTTCGTTTGTATTCTGGAAGATTGTTTTCTTTATTTGTTTGATTCACCTGCAGGAATAAAGTGATCTTAGTGGCACTGATCAGTTTATTTCTGTAGATGCACCAAAAGAATAAGGAAAATGACCTCAGTGGCACTGATGGTAGGCTCTGAAGGTACGAGTTCCTGTCTGATTTTGGAAGCTAAGCAGGGTCAGGCTGGGATAGTACTTGAATGGGGAAATGCCAAGAATATCAGCTGCTGTAGCGTATATTTCAGATGAAAGTAATGGCAATTCACCTCTGAACTCTCCTAGCCTAAGAAAACCCCATGAAGTTAATGGGGTTGCCATAAATTGACAGGGCACTTTAAAATGAATACACAGTGAGAGAGTGGTAGTGATGGTATTTTGTTCACAAAAGAAGGAAGCTAGCAAGCAAGTAAGAGCCTATTTAAATCTGTCTTCTGCTTTAGTTTGGAGACGTCTGCCTAGGGATGTTAGGAATGTTATTTAAGTTTATATCAGTTCAAGTTCCCATGTTCCTGGGTAATATGATTGTATCTATGTTGACACTTGGTTATATAGAGCAGTATCAACGTGGCTTTGTTTTATAAATATGTCTGTGTTTATTCTAAACAGTTCTCGGCTAATTCCTTACCCCTCACCCCCATGGAGGCCTTTTAAAAAGAATGATTATATTTTGCAGGCGTCCTCATCTTTCATTATTATGTCTGATTCCTAATAGTTCCACAAGCTTTGCTATATGAGCTGGGCAAAAGTCTCCACTGGCCTCGTGCAGCATAAAGGTACGTGCACTCCACTGAGTCTTTTCCAAGTATTTCTACTGCATTTGCATGAAAAGCATGTATTTAGACCAAAAGAGTTGGCATGAAGCAAGTTATTTTGTAATTCATACTGGAGTTTCACAGCAGTTTCTTTCTGGGAAGGCTGAACAGATGGCATTTGGGAGAAGATTTTCTGTTGCCTCACTTTGCAGCTGCCATTCATATGTTCCGAACCGCCTGTGAATGACATGCTCAGAATCAACAAGCCTTTTTATTTTAGTTTCAAATCTCAAGGTGGTCCAGTTCTCCTGTTTCATTGAGATTAGAACCTCAAGATTAGACTTAGATGTGGGATAAAGGTTGCTGTGTGCCCTTGGATTATCACTCTCTCAGCCTGACCTACCTTGCAGGGTTGCTGTAAGACTAAAATAGTAAGGAAAGAATCCATGAAGACCTTCTTGGGATCAGGAAAAACAAAGAAAGATTTCAAAAGAGCTAATGAAATATAATGAGCCGCAGGATGGTATAGTGGTTTGAGTGCAGGACTATGACCCTGGATACCAGGGTTCAGTTCCCTGCTTGACCATGGAAACCCACTGAGTGATCTTGGGTGTGTCACACACTCTCAGCCCCAGAACATCCCATGATAGGTTCATCTTAGGATTGGCTAAGTCAGAAACAACTTAAAGGAACACAACAACATAAATAGAGAATATAAATAGAGAAGAATGGGTGAATTTTAATTTTGGCTTGCTTTTTCAGAAAAACATTCCAAAGTCCTCAGAGTTTTTTTTTTAAATAAATTTAGCAAAATGTCCTTGAGGTTTTAAACATAAAAATGAAGGGAAAATGATACATTTCTGTTTGAGAAAGACAACTGAAGAGGGCCCCAGATAACTCTTCCCTATAGGACAGGGATGGGGAAAATAAAGCTCCTGAAGCCCCTGTTTTGTGGCTCTGAAGTCCCTCCAAAACCCTCCTACAGCCCTCAGACTCCTCACCCAAATTTTGAAAAAGAAATGTTGGCTGGCATTCTATTCAGCAGTTGCATGAGCTGGGTGTATGATCTTATAACAGTTGCGGATTCATGTGAACAACCAAAAAACGAACTTTGTGGTGCCCAAAAGCCTTCCTTTGTGACACCAAAAACCTACACTTGTAGCCTGGCAGCAACCCAATCAAAGCAATTCTGAGACACAGAAGAAATGCTCTCCCAGCTGTGGATAACTGAGCCAAGCAGTTGTGGCAGGACCACAAAGGGTCTCTCCAGCTGCCTGTTTTTGAAATGCCCCATGACTTGGAGAGCATTACAGACATCAGTTTTTTTCCAGTGCCCCACAAATGTTTCATTCAAGGTGCTTCTAGGCTGCAGAGGTAGACTTTTTGGGGGTGGCAAGATCAGATATTCTTGAAGCTTTGTGGTAGTTATGTTGATGATGTAGAAATTCAGCTGGCTTTTTTTCCCACCAAAAATGGATCACGCCTACCACAAAGTACAGTGGTTTTGCAACAAAGAAACTCCCAATACCCCCTTATAGGGATTAAAAAAATCCAACCCCCTCTCACATTGGTCAAAAATGAGACTGCAATGAAACAGTTGCTCCAAGTCCGCAGCTACAGCCACTAGAAAGCCTCAAGAAAGCCACTACTGGATCATTGGGATCACAACTGCTATCAGCAACTTAGGATAACAACATAAGAACACAACTGAATTACACCCAAAGTATCTCTCCAGAACTACATTGTCACCTCAGGTGTCCCAAGGCAAATTGCCTGACTTTCCCTTGGAAGGAAATAAGAAAGATAATAGGGCCTCAGGAACCTTATTTGGTACGGGATTTTTTAAAAGTCTGCTGAACTGACATTTCAGGCCTGTGAATAAGATAGACAAGGGGTGCAAATCAAGTGACATGAGGGCCACATGCAGCCCTTGGTGTTATTTTATGGCTCTTGGAGCCTTTCAATGGAAAAAATAATAATAATTTCTACACATCTGTCCATTAAAAAAACCAAGAGGATCTTGCTTTCAGGGGGTCACAGTTCTGCTCTGAGTTGTGCTTTCTTGAAGTGTGACTCTCCTTGTTTTTTGAAGGGAGGTGTTCAGGTAAAACAAATATAATTAAACATGGGAAACAGTATAAACATATCAATGAAAAACAAAAAAACAGCAATTTTAATTTTTTGAATTACTGTTCCTGGAACTGGCTTTCTCAGGATTCTGGGTGGCAATGTAAGGATACCATTTTCCTTATCTTCATTATCTTGTAAAGAAAATAGTGGACCCCATGAGATCTTTTTCACCTTCAGACTTATTTTTTCCCCTCAAAAAAAGTTTGTGCAAAATAAGAGAGAATTTTTTACACAGAAATCATTGTATTTTGTATGCAACAGTTTTCTGTGACAATGTACGAATTTTTGAATAAACGTGTGTATAAGTGCATTAATTCCAATTTTGCACTCAGGTCTTTTTGTCTTGTTTTCTTTGGCAAAAAAAGTCCTGAAATGTGAAAAATTGACAAAATAGTGCAAACCTGCTTATAATATCACCCAGTATGGAGAAACATTTTACAACATTTCTCAATGAAACATGTAGTCTTGACACTGAGAAACCTTGTCAAGAAGTTGCTTATTCTATATCCTTTAACATTTCACAGATGAATACTAGGACACATGTGACCAAGCAACAGCAGAGTGAGGACAAGATAGCAAAAACTGCAGTCCTCTTTCCACATTTATGTGTTTTACCTTTGCAAATTTGATTATTCATGACTCGTGCTTGCCCCCCCCCATTTTCCTCCTCCCATTCCTTTGCAGTCCTCACCCCAGGCTTGCCAGGCTTGTGTTTAAAATAGATTTGTTTTTCCTTTTGGGTGAGCAAAGTCCCTCTCCCACTGCTGAAGGCATGTCCTCTCTGCCATGTGACTGCACATTCTGCTGTGTAATGGCCACTGATTGGTCAGGTGCTTTCTTTGCTCCTCCTTTTTCAAGATGGCCACTGGAAGTAACTGGAATACAAGGATCCTGCTCTTCTTCGTCTGAGGAGAAAGTAGTGGTAAGTTCTTTACCTTGTCTTTTTTCTCCACCCTCTATAAACGCTGGGGCCAGAGCCAAAGGAATGGGAAAGGGGAGCTCTGGGGGGAGCTGTGGAGGGGAGTTATTCATGGTTTTCCACTTTTGCAAGGGTTCTATTCCCCAAACCTTCACAAATGTGGAGGGCTACTGTATTATAGAGAAAAAAACACACAAGCTAGGAGGTTGTGCCACAGTTTGCTTTTGCTTGAACCTACTGGGAAGGGCAAGATTCTTCCCCCTTGCCTCCTGTCTCCCTGCTGAGTTCATTGATTGCAAACTACTTTTACACTTTAAACAAAGGGGGAAAGTGAGAGGAGCAGCTGAAAAAGCGGGATGATGGAGGATCAGTCAGGACTGTCCCTGCTAAATTGGGACCATTGGAAGATAAGTGGTGTCCATGAGATTTCTTGCCTCCAGCATGAGGATGAGAAAAAGTGCACGTTTTGCCTGTTGAAATTTCAACAATTTCTTCAAATTGTCTCTACAAAATGCTAACACCTTTTCTTTTGGGCTAAATATTTATACAAGCATGAAGAGACTGGCTGACAGGCCAAACATACACAAAACAAGTCATTCGATGCATCTAATTTTTAAAAATCCATCCACTGTAGTTGTGCGCAATTTGCACAATTTAGAATTTACATAATTTGCACACAAACACACAGACACACTTCTTTGCTACATATATCTTGTTGATACTAGGAGAAAATGTCTTGCCTTCTTCCACACAAGGAGGGGGAAAAAAGATTTCTGTTTTTGCACATGAGAAGAACATGGGCAAGGATTTACATCCTAAATATCACTTGCCTTCAGGCCATTCAGTTCACTTTATGTTTGCTGTTTTGTTTCTTCAGAAATATCTCCAGCTCATTTCAGTATTGACAGGTAATTTCCAGTAGAATTACAGACTTATCCCCTGTGAATAATACCATTTTTTCCTCCATCAGTAGGAGATAGGCAATCATAGGTGCCGATTAATTTTTTGTTTATCTTCCAATGACTAAGCACAAAACAAAGCAGACTAAATGCTGGTAAAGAAAAGCATGTGCTATGATAAACAGACACCTTTCATCACTTGAGGGAGCACTTCATGTAAAACTGTGCTGACCATACTTGTATAGTTTGACCCTATGTTAGCAATCCTCAACTGAGTGAGGAAAGAAAAAATGAATCACCCTCCACCCCTTTCAAAGCACTGGATTCACTCTGGCCAGGTATTTTGTTGCTATGCCAGTGCTGTGTGACTGCCAAGTTAGAAATCAAAGGTGATTATGACATGAAATAGTAGCTGGAAGTCAAAACTGATTTAATATTGGGAATGACAAGGCAAGAGACAGAGATAGACATATATGATTCATTGGTACCTGTGGAGTGTAATGACATTACAAATTTCACTGATAAGTGTACAGACTGAGGCAGTCCTCAAATGAACCACTATTACAAATTAATAATTGTGGGTTTTGTCTGAAGCTTATTGAACAGATATGGGATACATCAGTGTCATTTAACAGAGTGCTGCTAAGACCTCTGTATTTGTTGGTCTGTTTAGTAAAACCGATTGAATTCCTTAAGAACATAAGAAGAACCCTGCTGGATCAGATCAAAAAGCTATAGAAACAGGAAATTGCTATGCAAGAGTATCACTAACTAAATGCCTAAGAGATCACCATGCATGGCAGTATGTTTTGAAACAAGTGATCTAGCTGTTGAAACAGTGATCTAGCGAGAACTCTTTGCCACAAGGAAAAGTTGAGCTCGTGAGACAAGGGCCATTTCTGAACTAGATTGTTATAGTGCTATTATTCCACTTGCAACATCCTATGGAATCCTGGGATTTGCAATTTCGGGAGAGGTCACGTGGCCCCTCCGAAAACTGAAAACCCCAGGGTTCCATAGGATGTTGCAAGTGGAATAATAGCGCTATAATCGCCAAGTAAATGGCCATTATAATGTAGAAATGGCCAAGGATAGTTCAATGGCACATCCGTAGAGCCAGAAATCTTCCTCTTTCTTTTTTTTCTGCATATCACTTTTCAGTTTAAGTGGATGAGGGTACATGTGATGACTAGGAAAAAAGATGAGTGTGTCAAAAAACTTTTTTTAAAAAAAAAGAAAAACTTTTTTAAAAAAAGGCACCCATTTCTAGTTCTTATGATCATGGGAAAAACTTTAAAACTTAAAGGACAGAAACAATATCTACTTCCCCATTTCCACACATAAAACATCCACTTCTACACTTCTCCCTACTTCCCAGAGACTAAAACAATATTTTTTTGGACTACAAAACAGAATTCCTCCAGCCTCCATAACCACTAGGACTGTTGTCTGTAGGATTGTGGAAGGTGGCCAAAAGAGTAACTTTTCCAAGTTCTGCTCTTCCTCAAGCATTGATTCCTAGTTGTCTGACCCCAACTGATGCCCCAGATCATTACTTTTCTGCGTAACTATGAAGATCTTTTTTTAAAAAAGTATGTTTGTATCAAATTTGGTGGATTCATAATCTGAAGAAGGGTTTTTGTTGTGTAAAAAATCAAGGGCGACATGTATTTGAAAATATGCTGGTTGTTTAGGCCGTTTAAAGTGATTAAAACCACATTTACAAATACATTCTGATTGTATAGCTTACTCAGAGGGAATCATCAGCTTGTCTGGTGAGATTCTAATCATTTCATTTTTAATGTAAATATTTGGCTAATAGATATAAAAGGTATTTATTCTCTCTACAGTTGGCTCTCCTTCCTAGGATTAGTACAACATGACAGATGGCTGATGTCATCTTTGCTTGGAAGAACTCAGCTGGCAATAGAAGCATGGTACATTTCTAGGGATTTGTGGTTCTGTGTGCATAAAGCAAGCTTTTTAACCAAAGGGAAAAAAAATGCCCAAAGGGAATTCCCAAAAGTAAATATCTGCCTGCGCTAGCCTACTGTTCCTTGTTGGTATATTGCAAACAGAAGGTTGCCCTTGTAGAGAAGCATGGAATCTATATAAAACTCCATAAATATTGACATTATCTTTGAAGATGCATTGCAAATGCTATAGTTTGCAAATGCTGTGGGCCCTTTGCCTCTACATCTTAGATTCCAGCACTGAGTGAGTACTAGAAGACTAGTGATTCTATATGGTTAAAAAAAATCACACCAATATTTATATTTTGCAAGTTCAGTGTCACATTGTAACTCCAGATTGAAGAGAGGGCATTTATGCCCCCAAATAATTAAAATTTTTATACACCCCATTTTCTTCCTTGGACCTCAAGGCAATATGCATTTCTTTTTGCACCCTGTTTTATCTTTGCTACATTTTGTGAGATAGGTTAGGCTGAGAGATAGCAACTGATCCAAGTTCATCAAGTTTTTAGGTAGAGTTATGAGCTTGATAGATGAAGGGAATGCTGTGGAAGTAGCATTTCTTGAGTTCAGTAAGACCTTTGAGAAAGTTCCCCGTGATATTCTTGCAAGAAGTTAGTAAAATATGGACTAGACAGTGCTACTGTTAGGTGGATTTGTAACTGATTGACTGACCAAACCCAAAGGATGCTCACCAATGGCTTCTTGTCATCCTGAAGAGAAATGACTAGTGAGGTGCCACAGGGTTCTGTCCTGGGCCCAGTGCTATTCAATGATTTGGATAAAGGAATAGAGAGCATGCTGATCAAATTTGCAGAGGATACCAAATTGGGAAGGGTTGCTAATACCTCAGGGGACAGGATCAAAATTCAAAATGACCTTGACAGATTGTAGAGCTGGGCCAAGGCTAACAAAATGAATTTCAACAGAGAAAAATGTAAGGTCCTACACCTAGATAAAAAAAATGAAATGCACAAGTATAGGATGGGGAACACATGGCTGGATGACTGTATGTGTGAAAGGGATCTGGGAGTCTTAGTGGACCACAAGCTGAACATGAGACAGCAGTGTTATGCAGCAGTCAAGAAAACCAACGTGATTCTTCATTGCATCAATGGTGTCTAGATCGAGGGAAATAATCACACAATTCTATTCTGCTTTGATCAGACCTCATACTGTGTCCAGTTCTGGGCACCTCATTTCAAGAAGGATATTGACAAGCTAGAACATGTCCAGAGGAAGGTGACCAGAATGGTGAAGGGTCTGGAAACCATGCCCTATAAGAAGTGGCTTAGGGAGCTGTGTATGTTTAGTCTGCAGAAGAGAAGGTTGAGAGGAGACATAACAGCCAGGTTTAAATATTTGAAAGGATGTCATTTCGAAGAGAGAACGAGCTTGTTTTCCACTGCTCCAGAGACCTGGATAAGGAGCAGTGGATTCAATCTACAGTTAAAGAGATTCCACCTGAACGTCAGGAAGAACTTCCTGACAGTTAGAGTTGTTCGGCAGTGGAATATGCTGCCTCAGAATGTGGGGGAATCTCCATCTTTGAAGGTTTTAAACAGAAGCTGGATGGCCATCTGTTGGGAGTGCTTTGATGGGTGTTTCTGCATGGCAGGGAGTTGGACTGGATGGCCCCTGTGGTCTCTTCCAACTCTATTATTCTATGATTCTATGAAGTGTATTTCATGGCTGAGAAAAGCTTGGAAAAGTAAATTTTTGGACCCAATTTTCAAAACCACCCAGCCAGCATGACTAGGAACAAGGCAAGGTCTTGTGATGTCACAAGGGGAATGGAACTAAATGGTAAAACGGCAGAGCAAAAGAACACAGAAAGAATTTCAGGGAAGATTGCAGAACCTGAAGAGAGAAATAGGAAATTGGGAAAAGTTTGAAAGAAATTCAGTCTGCTTTTTGAGAATGCTGAAGTAAGACTTAGAAACGTTTGCCAGAATCCTGCTGGGGTTGTATGTCTTTGTAAGACAACTTAAATATGTGGGAATTAGAATTGCACAGTTGCATAACGTCAATATCCAGTTGAGGGCTGCTGCTTTGTTACTATACAGCAGAGCCAGCAAAATGTCTGATGTGCATTGGTGGGCATCACACAATGGGCACCAGTGTACATCTGGGTACTCTTGCTAGTGTGCTGTTATGCATCTTTGCAATGCAGTAAAGGGGTTTCTTAGTGCTTCTTCAAAGCTAGGTACACACAAAGTTAAGTAATGTAACAGGTCATACAGGATTCTTGAGTTTTCTGTTACTATTTCCACATAATGTTGGCACAGCCAATTGCATTGCAAACACAAAGCAAAACAACAACAACAATAAAAACTGATCCAAGATTGATGATTATTTGCTATTGGGTTAGTTTAAATTACTAGATGACACACTGCTATTAAATGCACTGTTTGGGGGCTTTTCTGCCACTCTGCATAGGCTTCTAAATGTCACTGAAAGTGACTTGAAGCAACATAGAATACACATTTGAGAAAATTGGGCACAGGTGTATTGTAGCAGTAGACACCACTCTGTTCTCCATCCATCCATCCATCCATCCATCCATCCATCCATCCATCCATCGTCACAGTCACACACTAACTCATGCTGTTGTACCACCATGCATCCATTTTACACACACACACACACACACACACACACACACACACACACACACACCCCTAACCTATCATTCTGTACACACCATACACCTTTCTCCCCTGACAGTCTATCCATTTCCCCACAGTTCTTCTCATCTGTTGTTGGGTCAGGATGACTTTCTGAACAGCCTACATCTAGACTTGGTTCCAGCTATTCATCTCTGCCAATCTATCCAAAATATGATGTAGGTAACAGTCAGTTGTAAAGATGCGCCTTTCCTCTCACCATCAGGATCAGGCCTGGAGATCAGCCAGACCAGGGAGGACCAGACTGTTTGGTTGCTGTCTAATAAGAGCCATGAAATATCCCTTCTTTTAGTTTTCCCAGTCACTGCCATGAAAGAAAGATGGGAAAATCAGAAACACTCCCCTGGTCTAAAGAGCTTTTAAGAAGAGAATCTTAAATGTCTCAGCAAACTAAAAATCCCAGGATTCCACAGGACAGAGTCATGGAAAACTGCTAGAGCTATTTAGTGTGGGATGCAATCTGAATCAAGTCAGACCTCAAGCTGCTCAAAAGCTTCCAGGTTTTTCATCTATTTTCTGTTATTGATCCAAAGAACTGGCTTTTACCAACTGCTTAACCCGTGTCCCTCCAGCCATTTCAGCTACTTTCCTATAATACTGTTGTTGTTGTTGTTGTTGTTGTTGTTGTTGTTGTTGTTGTGTGCCTTCCAGTCATTTCTGACTTACAGAGACCCTAAAGAGCACCTGTCATTGGATTTTCTGGGGCTGAGTGTGTGTGATGCCCAGAGTCACCGAATGGGTTTCCATGGCCAGGCAGGGAATGAAACTCTGGTCTCCAGGGTCAAAGTCCAATGCTTAAATTTCTGCACCACACTGGCTCTCCTATTACTCCCCAAACTTCTATTTGGCTTCTTCCCTTTCATACGTTTCTATATGTATCAAAAATAGAGTATAGACAGGTCAGAATTTGCAAGATCCAAGTTCAGACCCACACTTAACCATGAAACAGAAGGGGTAACTTTGAATTAGTTACTCTTTTTCAACCAAATCTGCTTCATAATATTGTTTCAAGAATAAAGTCAGGAGAAGGATAACCATGCAGCTAGAAACATAAGAATCTGCCTTTTATGAGTAAGGATTCTGGTCCATCTTACCCACTACCATCAAGTTTGATGAGCAATGGCTTTCCATAGTCTTCAGCAGGAGTCTTTCCTAGCCGGTACCTGGTATTCCCTAGTGCCCGATGGAACCAAACCCAACTCTGCACATCTTCCAAAATCAAGTAAGACTGAACGTGTTCAGGGTGATATTGTAGCTTTTTCTCCCCCATACATTTATTGGAGTTAAGGCAGGATACAAGTGTAATTGCATGATTAACTTATTAATTTATTAATTTAGATCCCATCCAAAGCAATGCACAGTGTGTTCAAATATTATACAGTTAAAATAATGGATAATGCAAAAGTTAAAAACCATTAAATATCCAATTCTATTTATAAAATTAACTCAAAACAGTACAAAAAAGGCAGCTGCAACATAACAACAGTGCTAAAAAAACAAAACAGACCATGTGCAATGGACATTTAACAGTCAAAGGCCTGGGTAAATGAAAAGGTTTTTGCCTGCCAATGGAAAGAGAGCAGAGAACACATCTAAAAGAAAGCTCTCCTTGATTACTTTAAAATTCAGACAGACTTCTACTGGGAGATATGGTCTTTCTAAATGAATAAACAAATTGTTGTTATATGCCTTCAACTTACTCCAACCTATGGTGACCTGATCTTCTTTGTTTGTTTTTGGTAAGATTTATTCAGAGGTTTGCCTTTGCTTTTTTTCTCAGGCCAAGAGAATGTGACGTACCCAAGCTCATTCAGTAGGTTGCATGGCTGAGCAAGCATTTGCACCCTTTTCTCCCAGAGATAAACAATTATACCATGCTGTCTCTCAAAATAAATACAAGATCTATAAATAGATCCAAACCAAACCTAAGTGTACTCCCTCACCAGTCATCTACAGCTTAAACTCTGTGCTAGATTTAGTCTCTTCCCAAGAAACCCCACAGAAATCAAGAGTCATGTCATACTCACTAGAAGCTAGAACTACAGAGAGATATGGAGAAGAATGAGGGATGTCCACGTTTGTCCTACTTTACAGAGGACAGTGAAGACTGTCTTTATTGACAATCATTACTGAATGTGTAAAAAGGAAGAGGGAAGGGCCTTGAAGATGCACTAGCAGACTAGAAGGAATACATATCACATGATCACAGTCTTCGTAACTTTGGGGGAGCTGCATTTCAGTTCTATTTAAATTCAAGCAATTCCTTCTAAAATTGCACCTATGCAAATAGGTCAAAATATGCCAATGATCTGTAAATCTATATACCCCTTTGTCCTCTTTTTTGCTGATGCATTTGATCTCTCCTTCTCTCCCTCTTAAATTTTGGAAAAGTATAAGTGTCCACTCTAATCAAACACAACAGCTCTGAGTTATGCTCTGGCAGATTTGAATTGCTTTGTAACCTGTTCTCAAATGAATAACAGCTGTGAAGGAAGATACTGAAGGGAAAGTGCCTCTTAAAAACATTACATCTTTTCAAAATATCATCATGAAAAATGAAATACGTGCATTGGGTTTTTTGCACTACATTTTTCTGATGGCTCAAAGTCTGTATGTTTCATTCCAAAGAGTATCATATTACAATGATGTATGTGGCAGGCAGGGTGTGAAAAGAGACTAATGCCTTAAGACAAATGCTTTTGCTTGTCATATTAAGCTCTCTTTATATACTCTAGAAATTCACAAATAAAACATGGCGGTGACATTTATTGGATGATGTTTTTATTCCTCTCCCATTAAAGAAAAAAAGCGAGCAAAAACCAAATCAGTGAAAATCCCTCATCTGCTTTCATTAAGGATTGTTTTATTTGGGATGTGTGTTTTGTTTGAGGCTGTGAGTAGGGGAAATCATTATAAACTAATAAACAATAAGGACTTGTGCTCTCTTACTAGTACCTGTCAACATTCTCCCCATTACATTAACAAATTCTGAACAGGTCAGCCTTATAATGGGCAACAAAAAACAGCGATCATTCTTTGCTTTCGTTGCACTCATGGATGGCTCTTTGAAGAAACCAACACAGAAAAGAGAATTCTGGTAGGCAGACTAAAAAAAAAAAAACCTTCAGTGGCACTGTGTCGTTCTTTTCTAAGTGTGATTAAATAATCATAAGAACGCCTCTGAGGGCTAATCTGCTTTATTTCCCAGATTTTCACCTTGGGGACATATTGTCCCTTGTCACTGAAACCTCAGGGACAGAAGGGGACGCCACAGGATGGCTCAGCAGGAAGCTGCGATCCTGATGAAACAGTGTTCAGTTAATGAAGGCATGGCCCATGGCCTCTGCTGGTATGCCATATGTTTGAAGAAATGCTAATGACTACAATTCAAATACCTTTTTCATCTTAACTATATGTAAATGTGTTTATAAATGCTTGCTTATAAATATACTATCACATTTTAAAAAGCTAAGTGCTAATGTTGCTTTCAACATCTATAATACACAATAATTAAAACTTTAGCAATTCTGCTTAATTATACCTTATGGGAAACTGTACAGTAATTTATAGAAATTAGGCAGGAAAAAAAAAACACAAAAGATCAACAGAAAGAAAGCAGCAGAGGGGGAACTGAATAATAATTCTCTTAGATGATTAATATACTGCCTCTCTCCACCTCCAGAAAAAAAAAATGCTGAGAAAGTAGTGACAAAGATCCCGTTTCTCATAAAGTTGAGATATGACTGGGAAAGTTTGGCTAAAGAACATAGGGCATCCCATGCTGAATAGGTGATCTATGCCAAATTATTTATAGACACACATTCTATGATAATAGAATATATAAAGAGATGGATGTACAGATGAACAGATGAATCCAAACAGAGGCATATAAAGAAATCAATGAAAGAGTTTCACAAAAAAATGTTTAGAGTATTTATTCTTCACACTTTCCTTCCACTTCCAAAAGCTATGCTTTTATATCTTACACTGCAGGTGACCATTAGATATTTGTGATGAATCATCTCCTACACAATCAGCCAGAATTGACATCTCCATTGTATCAGCAGAAATGGTTACTCTTTTGGCAAAGAGGGTAGGTTATGCTTCCTCCTTCCCTCACACTTGTACTCTCTCACAAACACAGAGCAAACAACACCCTGCAGAAATCATACTGTCATTAGGAATTGCAAGCTAAAGTAGTAAAAAGGAAGTTTAGCCAACAAATATAAATACAAATATAGGTAGGTAGAGCTGGGTGATATCTTCTCTGAGCCACCAAAATAATTTTTTTTCAAAGAAGCAAGGTTTCGAGGCCCTTTTTTCCCCCCAAGAACTTTTTTGTCAGCCATTGTAAATATGAGAGTTATAAATGTGGGAGAGAGAAGTGGAAAAGTTCAAAATTGTACAAAAGTACTCTACTTTATCTCAACAGTACTTTTGTACGGGAAACCGCTGGTTTTTGCCATTGGTCACTCCTTCCCTTGATTCCCTCCATGAGAAACATTTAAGAAACAATGTACATTTTATTAAACAATTGGATGCAAACAATATGGTTTGCAACTACTTTAGAAATACTTTATGAGGAAATTAGAAATTTGTCCAGTTCTCTGATGCTGATGATGTCACTTAATGATCTGAAAAAGGTAGAGGTTTGGCTAATAGGACCTACATTCTTTAAAGTCTGTTTCTCATCAAGTTCCATGCAAAAAAGACCAAAGCTTGAAGTTGTTTAGAAAAAGCCAAAGTTTGCTGATAAGTTCCAAACATTCAGAAAAATCTTCAGGACATCAGTGTAAATGTCAAATTTGGATAAAACCATTCCATAATTTTGCTTGAGAGAGAGCGAGAGAGAGCAAGTCGCTCATTCCTTTTTTTGGCAGTGGTGGAGGAATTCCTGGCAGTAGCTGATGGATCAAATCCAGCACCTTCCAGCCCTCTTCATTTTTGATGCCATTAGATAAAACACCAAGGCTGACATAGGCCCTTTCCACACTAGGCGAGGGAATCGCTCCGTGCCACTACCTATCACTTCTTCTGGGGTCCGAAGCAACGCGGACTGTCCCTGAAGCCCTTCCGCAGGGTTCCTCCTTGGTCCAGGGCGAATCGGAGCAGTGTGAGGTCTGTAGATCCACACTGCTCAGGCTTCCAAAATGGCGGCTTCCGGCTTCCAAAATGGCGGCTTCCGATTGGTCATGAGTCTCGACCAACCACTGAAGCTCGCCACGCCTAAAGCCCACCCTCCTCAGATCGCAGGCTCGCATTGGTGCGAGCCTGCAAATCTTCACAAGGGAGCAGGAACACAATGGTGCATTCCAGGAAAATAAAGACCTGTTTTTTGCGGTCTTTAGAAAACACGCTGGAGGACTGCTTGGAGTCATTTTGGAGCAGACTGAGGTGCAAATCTCTGGTAAGTAGTCTGCTCGTAGTCCACTCCAAGGTGCAGATGACCTCCCTGAGAGGATGCACTGCCCTGTTCTAATTGCTTGGTGAGGAAAGGGCCATACTGTTAGTGAGTTACAATGGTATAGGCCCAACTTACGCCATGATAGCTCACTTTCTTTCCCCCCTTTGGTCATTGCAAAGGTCAGAATTCTGTACTGTTTTCTCTCTACTGCAGCCCCCCACCAATAATTCCCCAGCTGCTGGAGAATGGAAGAACAAGTAGACAAGCATCCAGCTCTTTT
This sequence comes from Iguana delicatissima, assembly GCA_948472985.1. Classification (NCBI taxonomy): domain Eukaryota; kingdom Metazoa; phylum Chordata; class Lepidosauria; order Squamata; family Iguanidae; genus Iguana; species Iguana delicatissima. The sequence continues at coordinate 104,497 of CAOKZL010001574.1, forward strand.
CCTCTGGCTGAACACCCTATAAATAGTATCATCCTCAGTGACCACCAAAGGACTCCCAAGACATTTTAGAAGATGCCTTTTGCTATATATCAAGTCACAGAAAAAGAGGTAGACACTGAGATATGACCATTCATGATAGAGCCATTCAGAAAGCCCTTTCTTATGTCCCAACCAAATGAAGTGACAATGTGGAAAGCTGCTATCTGTTTGAAGGGCTTATTAGAAGATAATCTTCTCTAAGAAAACATCCCTTGTTTGAAAGCCAGGGCAGCTAGTGGCTTCCATGTTGGAGCGGTGGTATATCGAAGGCACCATTTTCATCTGTTCTTGGATGGTAAATGAGGTCAGACCTGGTCAGTAGTTGGATGGAAGACCACCAAGGAATACCAGGTGCTATAGGCTAAATTTCAGAGGAAGGAAATGGCAAACCATCTCTGAGTATTCCTTGCCTAAGAAAACCCTGTGAAATTTATAAGGTTTTCATCAATATACATCAAGAGGAGTGTATGTCAATAGGAGTATAGAATACAACAGGATACATTCCATACATCAATAGAAGTATAGAATATAGATTGAAGAAAGCAATAGTACCACTCTATTCTGCTTTTGTCAACCCCACCTGAAATACTGTGTCCAGTTCTTGTGCACCATAGTTCAAGAAGGATATTGATAAGTTGGAACATGTCTAGAGGAGGGTGACCAAAATGGTAAATGATCTAGAAACCATGTCATAGGAGGAGTTGCTGAGGGAGCTGGGCATGTTTAGTCTGGAGAAGAGAAGGTTAAGAAGTGACTTGATAGCTATATTTCATTATTTGAAACGATGTCATATTGAAGATGGAGCAAGCTTGTTTTCTGCTGCTCCAGAAACTAGGATATGGAGCAATGGCTCCAAACTACAGAAAAAAGGAATCTTAAGGGGGAGATTACAGGATGCTAAGGTATCATGGTTTAATTATATATAGCTAGAGCAATGGACAAAGAATTGGAAAAGGAATCATAAAGGTTTTAGAGAATATACTAAATTTGAACAAATAATTATATAAAGAGAAAGTATGGAGGAAAGTGAAATATTGAAGGGTACCACAAATGAAATATACAAAATGTTGGCAAAATTTGAAGATGAAGATGAATGTCTTAGAAAAATATGAGAGGAGGAATCAGCACAAAAATAGATATTCAGGAAAAATTTATCCAGCATATTCAGGAAAAATAGATAGGGAAAAATTTGGAATCAGCGTCATTTAAAAAACTTGTCTGTAAGGATAAAAGAGAACTATTATAAATTGGTTTGGAGATGGTATCTAACACCAGTAAGGTTAAATTATATAGATAAGAATTACTCGAGGTTGTGTCGGAGGGATTTTCAAGAGATTGGTACACATATTTATATGTGGTGGAATTGTGTACAGGAATTTTGGCAAAAGGTGTTTAAAGAGATAAAAGAGATAACAGAAATTGATTTACAAATATGTCCAGGTATAGCATTATTATTATTATATTTGATAAGGTTAATTGTACTCAGGCAATGAAGGATTTAATTACAAATTTATTAACTGCAGCAAAGTTAATTATATCAAGAAAATGGAAAATTCACTAAGATTTCCAAATAGAGGATTGGTATAAAGAAGTGTGGAAAATTGCGATGAATGATAAGTTAATATGTTGAATTAAGGCCAAAAAAGGAATAATGAGGTGGATTGATTTTAAAGCAATATGGAAGATATCTGTGGAAAAGTTTTTAATAAAAGAGGAAGGCGTCATACCTCCACAAGAAGAATTACAGTTCTGGAATGTGGAGTAAGCTGAAACGTAATTGGCTCTGGGGGGTGGGTTTATTTTTAGGAATAGTTTGATATGTTTAGTAATAAGATCATATTTAGTAATAGTAATAGATTAAATGTAATTGAAAAGTATAGAGTTAAGAATGGAATTATTATAATAATTATGAGTATAATGAGAACGAGATCTAGATCTAGATAACCAAAGTATATAAGCAGTGTAATATAGAACATGTTGAATAAGTATATGATTGTAATGGAATTGGAGAGAAATAACAACGCAAGCTTGTTTTTGTTGAAATTCCTTATGTATCATGTGATGTTTTTCTTTTCTTTTCTTTTTTGTTCTGTTCTTTTTTTTATAATCAATAAAAAAAAATTAAAAAAGAAAAGAAAAGAGAATCTACCTAAACATTAGGAAGAACTTCCTAATGGTAAGAGCAATCTGATAGTGGAATACACTGCCTCACAATGTGATAGAGTCTCCTACTTTGAAATTTTTAAAGAGAGGCTGGATGGCCATCTGCTGGGAATGCTTTGATGGTGTATTCCTGCATGGCAGGGGTCGGACTGGATGACCCATCTGATCTTATCTGACGCCATGATTACATGGCTTCTAAGTCAATGGGCAATTTGAAGGCTCCATGTGTGTGTGCATATACACTTAAATACTTTGGGTTTTACTAGAAACTTTGGTCCTCTCCGCACAAGGCAAGGGAATCGCTCCATGCCGTTACCTACCACTTCTTCTGGGGTCTGAAGCAACGCGGACTGTCCCTGAAGCCCTTCCGCAGGGCTCCTCCTTGGTCCAGGGCGAATCGGAGCAGTGTGAGGTCTGTAGATCCACACTGCTCAGGCTTTCAAAATGGCAGCTTCCGGCTTCCAAAACGGCAGCTTCCAGCTTCCAAAATGGCGGCTTCTGGTTGGTCGTGGGTCCCGACCAACCGCTGAAGCTTGCCACGCCTAAATCCCACCCTCTGCAGATCGCTGGCTCACATTGGTGCGAGGCTGCGAATCTGCACAAGAGAGCAGGAACGCAATGGCACGTTCCAGGAAAATAAAGACCTGTTTTTTGCAGTCTTTAGAAAACACGCTGGAGGACCACTTGGAGTCGTTTTGGAGTGGACTGAGGTGCAGATCTCCGGTAAATAGTCTGCTCCTAGTCGCTCCAAGGTGCAGACGACCTCCCTGAGAGGATGCACTGCCCTGTTCTAGTTGCCTGGTGTGGAAAGGGCCTTTAAGAAAGCTATTCAAGATGATGAATCTTATCCTTAAAATACATTCAACACCTTGAGTAGTTCATTTAAAGTTCAGATTAAAACTCAAAGTAGATTTTAAATTTCAGAGTAAAATCTAAAGCAGATTTATGTGGAAACCACAGGCCACCACTGTTTGGGAAACCGTTCAAACCACTTCCAGCTTCAAGATAAAAGAACATTAAAGGACAGCAGGGGTCTTGAAGATGCAGCAGGGTAGCTGTTGGCTCAGGCATGCAGGCTTCCTGGTCACAGACCTGTAAAGAAATATAGTTTCATTTCTATTTAAATGATACCAACTCCTTCCTAATGGTCATGTACAACTCTTAAATTATTTTAAGGACATTGTCCTCTTTAGAGAGGGATCTATCAGTGGCCCCCTTGCCAAAAGTACGTCAGACGTTGGTGAAACAAAGAAAATGAACGGTTAAGAAGCGCTAATACTTGTACAAACAATTTCACAGTCTTCTCTGGTGGTAGAAGTCAAATAGACAAAGACAATAATGGGAAGACCACGATCTGAACAATGTTTAATTTACTTATTTTTAATGTGCTTTCAAAGGCACTTGCATGCTACCTTTCCTCTCAGTCACAACATCTAGCGCTAAGCATCAGAGAGCCAGAGTTCATTTCATTGGAGGTACCCTGAAAGCTAATTATCTCCTGAGAACTTGCTAGAATCTTAAGGGTTATGCGCAAGATGTTAACTAATCACACAGCTCCCAGATATTTGTAACATGCAGTGTGACTGTGAGGTTGCATTTAAATGAGAGCTGGGCATGATTACTGATGTGTTGTTTGTTAGTGCTGCACAGCAAGCAAAAAGCTACATTACACAGTGCCAAATTCACAATACTTGCTAGTTTATGCTTCAGAGAGAAAAGAAAGCATACAACGATTAATCAGGGTGCAGTGTTCCACGGGTGGTATTCAATAATAAGAATAATAAACTAAGAAGTTCTTGGGGAGAAAATAGACTGCAAAATTAATTACAAATTGCAAATATCATGCAAATGAATGCAAGGCAAAGAGGAGAGATAGGCATATTTTTGTACAAAATATGATTCAAATTATAATCTTTTTAAACTCACAAGAGCATCTAGAAATAGTTGGGCCAGGACCCATAATAGCACTTACTGCTCTATTACTTTAATGCTTTGATTCTCAGTAGACCAGAAATTGACTGGTAAAGATATGTCATGAATGAGTGAACAAATCAGCTATATGTCATTGCCTTCACACTACAGTTAAGAGTAACATGAAACCTTCATCTGCACCGTGGTTTACATATCTGCAGTATCGCTGCTATATTAAAATATACAGGAAGAATTAAAGAAAAAAGAGAAAGTCAATAGAGCTTAGGGTTGGACCTAGGCCATTTCCGCACTAGACTGTTATAGTGCTATTATTCCACTTTCAACATCCTATGGAATTCTGGGATTTGCAGTTTAGGGAGGGGTGGTTGGGCCCAAAGTCCCCTCCTTAAGCTGCAAACCCCAGGATTCCATAGGATGTTGAAAGTGGAATAATAGCACTATAATAGTCTAGTGCGGAAATGGCCCTAGACTAAGACATTTCCAACTGCAGCCATAAATGGAGTTCTCAGTCCACCTCCTCATCACAGTAATTGCCCCCCTCACGCCCACCAAAATTGTTACATGCAGAGTCTGTAGATTTGGGAGACAGGTGAAAATTTCTCAGAAAATACGGCAGAAGTGAGTTAAGTAAACAAAAAGGTGTGCAGAGGAGAGAGGAAAACAATGTAAGTCCCTCACTAATTGCTTCTAGATCAGCAAATTTTTGTGAGATGAAATGATTGATAATGCAAAATGGCTGATCATGGCAACTGTTGTTTTCACATCCTCTCATTTTCTGATTGACTTTGCTGCCACACTACTGTTCTGTGATTGGTAGGCCTCAGTCATTTTTACTGATTTTGCATGGAGGGCTAAAATGTTCAGATCCACTAGCTGATAGCATTGTGCTAACAAAGGGAAATCCATGGGTTTGATCCCTGTACAGGCCAAGAGTTTTATTAAAAAGGTTTGTTCTTTTTTCTATTTATTTACCTCAATTTTTATTAAAAAGAAATTCATACAGATAAAAAAAATGAATGGAAGATAGTTTTGTAGAGGTTCATTTTAAAAATACTAATATAAATCCACAATTAACCAAATAAAATTATTAAAAATCTCTTATCAAAGCAGAGAGTGTGTCTGTTCATTACTACTCAGACACAATCGTGAAACCCAGGCATGAGAATGAGAAAACCTGTAAAGATTCTCGTTCAAAGAGTGGTCAGACTTTCCTCTGCTGTGAATTATTTTAAGAGTAATGTGGATGGTGAGTGTTTTAAGGAGCTCTTGTCCAGTTCTGCATGTAACAAGGGTACAGATGGTTGATATGCATGTAAGTAGTGGCGTTTCATACTATGCAGTTACACTGCTACGATTCCACTTCAGCTGCCATGGCAACATCCCATGGAATCCTGAAATAGGCCATTTAGGGAGCTGTATTTAGAATTTTCAGCTGGAGAGTTTTGAAGTGCCTCACAAAACTACAAACCCCAGGATCCCATAGGACAGAAGCAGGACAATTAAAGTGCAATCATAGAGCCCCAGATTTAAGAACCTATCAGCTGTGTGTGTGTGTGTGTGTGTGTGTACTTTAATGATAGTACTTTAATTGTGTAGTTGAGACTGATGGTGAGGTGAAGTTTAACATTTGGAAACAGAAAGTGGGGGGACTTTCTGGTCACTAGTGGTTAATATAAAGACAGCAAAGCATTGCTTTGTTGGCAGATGAACTTAATTTTTAATTCTGGGCCACCTGATTTTAAAAAAATTGCTTTTAAGAAAAATAATGTGAGGTGGCTAACATCCCACCCAACACAGACACAATAAACTCATATATCTGGAGCAATCTTTTCAATTTTTTTGTAAGCAAAGTCTGTTGCCCCTCCCTTTCCTGAAGGCAGCAAATTGTACCATCATCTGAAGAAATATTGATTTTGGCACATGCCTGCACACATACATACAGAATATAGCTCCATGAATTTGAGATAGAAACGTGTATGTTCCTGCTAGTACTAACCTTTAGAACCCTAAATTCCTTGGGACTTGAGATACACAAAAAAGCCATCTGACTGATGATTAAGGTAATCTCTGAAAACCTACTCAAAGTGCCCCACCTCCTGAAATAATGTTGGGTGGCAACAAGGAGCAGGGCTTTCTCTGTTGCTGCCCCGTGCTTCTTGAAACCCTCTTCTCTCTTTTCTTTCACCAGGGTCCAGCCATGCTAAGCTATGGAAATATACTGAAATCAGTGCTGGTTTCCTTAGCTTTTAATATGTATTAATGTAACATATTTCTCTCTGCTTTTGAACATGTCAATTCTACTGAAGTTTTTCTTTTGTCATGTTTGTTTCCTTTTAGTTTCTGTTTTTACTGCTTATTGCAAATTTCATCTTTTAGAAAAAGATTGTTAGGTACCTTATCAAATCTCTTTTGATTGAGACTGGGATTTAATTATTTTAAATAAATAAATAAGGATCAAGCATAAGGCATAAACATATGAAATATGAAACCTACTGATTATATGCCAGAATATTATCTGTCCAATATTTAAATAGATGTTTGGTCAGCAATAACGTTATTTTGTTCCCCTGAACTTTGACTCAAACTAGCATCTGCTTGCAAATTGCTTAAAGCTTCACAGACTGGAAATGTGGAGATAACAGCTCATTACTATTTTTCATTCATTCATTCATTTTCTGTCCCTCCCTCCCTTCCTTCCTTCCTTCCTTCCTTCCTTCCTTCCTTCCTTCCTTCCTTCCTCTCTCTCTCTCTCTCTCTATTTGTGTGCAAATAGACCTTTAGAACTCTAAATGGTTTAGAATGTCAAACATGTCCTGTATGAATGGGTCAGGAATTCAAAAGATCTCACACTGGTAAATGTATAGACTGTGGTATGCACAACTGAGCAAATGCTTACGTTGAAGATGAAATATGGAATGGCAGTCCATGGTGATCAGCGGAGCAACATCTCTTCTAAATGAATAGCTAAAACTGTGTCACTCGGGCTCAACCAAATACTTTGTTTTAAAAGAAAAAAATCAAATCAAAATCAAATCCATCACTAGTTGCAGTTCCTAGTGGCTGACTACAGGGCCGAAGTAGAGAAACACAACAGACTCATTCACCTTTACTCTTATGTCAGCTTGACAACCTTTGAATCCCAAAAGGATAAATCAGCCAATGTATAAATTACTCTCAGCAGTGCTGACAGCTACTGCCCGTTCTCTCCTAAAGTAGGCAAAATTCACAGATTCAGTTTCATTATTAAACAACAAACAAAGCTCATACAACATCTTTGCAATGAAGTTTCAAAACTCAGTTGTTTTACACTCTCTCACACACACACATCTGCAACCTGAGGTATAAGTTAAATTCTATGCCAGTGGTTCTCAACCTGTGGGTCCCCAGATGTTTGTGGACTTCAGCTCCCAGAAGCCCCAGCCACTATGGTCAATTCTCAGGGCTTCTGGGAGCTGAAGTCCAAAAACATCTGGGGACCCACAGGTTGAGAACCACTGTTCTATGCTGTGGTCCTTAGTAAGATAACAATGCCTGGACTGCACTTAAATGCCCCTAAGGGCAAAACCAAAAAGAATGACTCTGTTACATTTGAGGCCAGACATAAATGAATCAGTCAATCCAGTATCTTTAGTGAAGCCCAATTATGGCTGGTGGGTTCCATGTCGGAGGAGAGGGAGGAATCAAACTGAAAGGTAACTATAAATAAACAAATATCCACTCCATGATTAAGTCCAAAACTGATTAGCTACCATTGTGAAGAATCTATTTTGGGGTTAGTACTCAGCATTGCAATATTTCCTTTAAAGTTCAGGCTAAGGCCATCTCCGCACTAGACTGTTAAAGTGCTATTATTTCACTTTCAACATCCTATGAAATCCGGGGTTTGCAGTTTAGGGAGGGGCCTCAAAGGATGTTGATAGTTGAATAATAGCACTATAACAGTCTAGTACAGAAATGACCTAAAGCGGATTCAGCACCACGCCGAAATGGAAACGCTTTCAGTGAAACCTAGACCTTTGATTGGCACATATGTATCACCCAAAAAGAGGAACTATATCACCCAAAAGAGGACCAAAGAACTCACAGGTTGCATCAAATGTGCATATGTTAATTGACACCAATATTTCACTTGTCTGTGGACCAATCAGGGCCAAACCCAAAACCATCTGCCATATTGTGCAGTACTTTTGCTCTTGGTCATTTTACAGAATATAGTAAAACTCAGGTATTGTTTCACAGAATGGATTCTGAAGAAGTACTCAGAACATGAAGATGAGAGGTAAAATTCCTTTCAAAAATGAATGTAAGAATCTGAACAAGATCAATAACACAAGCATTTCTATCCAAAACCTTGATCTGAAATGAGATCCTTAATAGGTACCTATAGCAGTATCCGGAAAAGTCTTCATAGCACTGCTTAAAACTTGCCATAAGTTTAGAAATTTTGCTGTTTGAAAAAGTGATGTGATTTCTTCTGACCTCTCTATAAATTGATCATAAAAACTGAGTCCATAATTCCCGCATATAGACCAAAGAGATATTTAAGTAACAAGGCCTGATCAGAAGAGATTTTGGCATGTTATTTGACATGTACCCTCTTTCTCTTGCTTGCTGATATGTGGAAATAATAGTTTGCAATTAGTGTTCTGATAACAGCATGGTATTATAGTGTCATTTGAAGATTTTATTTGTTCTTTTAGTCTTACAGGGGGTGGATTCAGGGTACAGGGAGCAGTTAGGGAAAGAAAAGATTAACCCTCCCCTCCATTGATGCAATAGTCCTGGAATGGATTTCAGGCTCACATGCTTATTTTAGATTAAACAAAACAAGACTGGATCTGCGTGCTATGTCATTAATGGAACATCTAGTTGGACCTTAAGGAGATGAACCTGTGACTGTTATCCTGTAAGATCCAAGAGGAATAAAAAATGATGCTCCAACAATTTGTGTCAGTTAGGGATTTTTCTGGCATTGATCCCCACTACCCATCTCTTTTGAGGGGTCTTTTACTTCACCAGGTGGTGAATTAGCAGCAGCAGCAGTATCCGATCTTTTTCTTCAATGACTATTAAAACTTCTTCCCCAACTATTAAACAATAACAGCAAATAAATAGTGCAGGACATTCTGAAAGGTCCTCTTCTACTTGACCAATCATCTATCAAAGGATTGCCAAATCAAAAAAGTCTTTGCTGGACTACAAATGGATAGCTAGGACGGCAGCAGTCTAATTGCTCTAAGGAGGGAACACTAGAGCCTGGGAGCAGCCACAAAGTTGGTCCCATCTTGTGTTCCTACCAGAGATACCTGTGAGGGTGGTGGGACAGAGAGAAGGGTTTCTTCAGATTTAAAGACACAGGATGGCTCCCATAGGCCAATATAGTCAGATAATCTAGACCTGAGCTAAATAGGGGTTTGTAGATGATAATCAGCATTTTGTGTTGCCCAGACACAGACTAGCAGTGAAGGGATGTGTTTTAACAAAGGCTTGTGTGTTTCCTGTGGCCAGCCCCAGTTAACAATATGGCTGTATCTATTTAGTTTCTAAATAGTCTTCAAAGGGAGCCCCATATATATAGCACTGCAGTAATCTAAATAGTATGCAACTAAGATATGTGTCACTATGGCCATGTTCAACATCTCTATGAACGGATACAGTTGGAGCACAAGCCTTAACTGTGGCCACCGTTGAAACTCAAATTTAGGGACTTACGATTGGATCCAGGAGTACACTCAAGCTGCAAACATGTGTTTAAATGGGGAGTGTAACACCAATCAGTATATAAATGTTATATAAATACTCAGCAAGACCCAAGGGTGAGCTAGTTGCGTTCACCAGCGCCCAAATGTTGTCATATGCTCCACTAGAATACAAAGGGGAAAGATGCCATTGGCACCAAAGGGATATTCCTCCCTCTGTGTTGTGTCCTTGGCTCAAAGGTGCAGCTTAGGCATTGATTGTACTGGGAAGTAAAGACATATACTTCCTTCCCCTTCATGACACACAAGATCCTCCCCCGCATGTACCTGTAACCAAAGAAAACAAAAACGAAATCCTAACTGGACATCTTTTGTCCTTACTAGTGTTCCAGTTGATTTTTTTTAAGGTAGTCAGACATAAAACTTACCCATATTCACTGCATGTCTGTGTAAGAGAGAGAGGGACAGACACATACAATTCAGCGTGCACCATATCCAATACCATTGACTTTGCAAAGTCCCAAATAGGAGTTTGAGTGGATGCCAGTAATATAAAATTGTAAAATATAAGCCAGGTTCATCATCGTATCAACTTCAAGAGCAGCACAATGCATCAAAACAACTGAGCACTGCAAGGAGATTCAGTGATACAGACATTTAAAACTTGGGTAGAAACAAAAGACAATTTACTGGTGTGAGTAAGTGGTTCGCAATCTCACCCTTATACTTTACAATACTGTTTGTGCTAATCTGATGTATATGGAGACTGTTAAGTCTGCACAGGTGAAAAAGAGCAACACCAGCTAAGGTAATTGAGAGACAGCCTGCAAGCACAGATGAAAAGTGCTTTATTAGTCAGATGCCACAGCAGGACTTTTACGAAGTCAACCATTTGCTGGGAAAGATTCTGTGAATTATAGGAAGAGTGAAAAGAAGAAGGGAAACAGCATCAGAGAGAAGCAAGAAGGAATACCAATTGACAAGCTGCAGGAAATATTTCAGAAAAATAATGAGAAATATACTTTGAGTATCCAGAAAAGTTAGGGAGGGAAATGGAGAGGTGTGGAAATGGATATCAAGGTAAGATGTTTGTATATCTTCTTCTCTGCCTCAACTACTGTCATTACAGGCGGAAAAACACACAAGGTGAAGAAACAACACACTGGCACAAGATATATCATTGCCTGAAATGGAGACAACCACTGCCACTTGCCCTACCCAAGATATTTTTTGACAGGCAACTGTGTTAGAAGTGGCAGCATGGGCAATCCTGCTGCGTAAATCATACCATGCGATTCTTCCTCAGAGTGGGGAATCTTGGTTGAAGTAGACAACAGAGGCCACCTGTGCTGTCATTACTTTGACACAATGGTGACATAGTTAATCTTCAAAGTAACTTTAAGTAACTAGAAAATAATTCTTAGTTATCATGGTGTTCTGACAATGGCACATAGTGGCCACTGCACTTACAACACTTCACTTTGAAAACAATTTTGTCATGGTGAGGTACTGAGAGCTTTGGAAAGAGAATATGTAAAACACAACACAACACAATATTTCCTTTGAACACCAAAATTTTTAGAAAGAATGTTCTAAATGCATGAATGAGAATCTTTCAGGATATGTTTTACTACTCCATTTTATTACTTTCAGGACATTATTTTATTACTCCATTTTATTACTTTCAAGTTTGGGATTTTGAGCTGAGATGAAAACATCCCTCCAATTTAAAACTAAAACTCAACTTTCAGAGATGTTGGCTAATTTTCGAGACCACCACCAAAATGTTATTTGCATTTAACTCCTCCTTCTGAAAGTCATCAACATCCCCCATCTCATTTTAGTGGAGGAAGAATGGCCAGATTAAAGAGACTCATCTGGCTTTTCCTCAAATAGGCTTTAAGGATGCAGCTCATTAATTCACTTCCCTGGCTCTTTCCGTCCATATCTCATATTCAGCAAGGGGTGTAGCTGATGAATCACATGCATTCTTCCACTGTTTGGTGCAGTCCTGTTGGAATGCCATAAACAGATGAAGTAAACTATGGCCTTTTCTGCACTTTGTTTTTGCAACGGGGCAGAGCGTCCTCCAACGAGGACGTTTGCACTTGGGGGCGGACTGGGTCCGGACTACTTTCTGTAGTTCTGGACTTCAGCCCGCTCCGGAACGAGCAGAAGTGGTCGCTCACCGTACTATTGAAAGACCGCTTAAAACAGGTCTTTCAACAGTGCGGTGCGCCCCACTCCGTGGCTGCACTCTGGTGTAGATTTGCAGGCTCTCACCAGCGTAAGCCTGCAGATCTTCCGGGGGCGGGCTTTAGGCTGGTGAGCTTCACCGGTTGGTGGAGAGCCTCCACCAACTGTAAGCCGCCATTTTCGTCCCCGGAGCAGCGTGTAGCACAGCCACGCACTGTTCCGGATCAGCCTGGATCCTCCGAGGGAGCACTCCAGTCCAGTGAGTACCAGAATGGGGCAATTTCTTTGCCAAGTGCGAAAAAGGCCTATGAGGCACTGATAAGGAATAGAGAGAGAGAAGTATGCTTAGAGGAAGTAGTGGAAGGGGCAGAAGAAGAAGGTGTTGGGATCCTCTACAAAAGCTTGCATTAGGCTGACAGACTTGGAGAATCAAAGCAAGATAAGGCAAAACAAGGGTAGGACTATGTGGCCCTCCAGATGTTGTTGGACATTAATTCCAGTAGCCCTAGCCAACACTGCCAGTGGTGAGGTATGCTGGCAGCTGCAGTCCAACAATATCTGGAAGGCTGCATCATTCCCATCTCTGAAGCAAAGAGTTGTTACAAACAACTGATGCAAATACACACATGTTCACACTTATATAAGTCTGAGAAAAAGCTTTCTGCATACAGCATGTGGGACTACACACTGTTTTATAATTTCTAGGAAGAAAATAATCTGAAGACTCAAAAATGGGGCAAGCACAAAAACATACAGCAGAAATGGCTTAGATGTGACATATGTGCTCTGTCCATGGAGAGATATCCATGCATTCAAATGTCAAAAGTAGCACCCAAAACAGAAATGATAATGTACCGCACATCCCATACAACTGAAAGGAATACCAATATAGTGTAGTGGTTTGAGCACTGGATTACAAATTTGGAGACCAGGGTTCCCCACTCAGCCATGGAAACCCACTGGGTGACCTTGGATACATCACATACTCTCAGTCCCAGAAAACTCTGTGATAGGTTCACCTTAGGATTGCCATGTCAGAAATGACTTGAAGGCACACAACCACAACAACAACAATAAGCTTTATGTTAACCTTTGGTATAGTTCAACATCAGTTATTCCCAAACATTAATTTCCCCAGATATTGTTGTGCTAAGTCCCAGAATTCCCCTGGTTATGACTTCTGGGAATTAAAGTCCAATGACACCGGAGGATCCATGGCTGAAAACCACTGTTTTGTATCAAAGTATTTACTTTATACAAGCAGATGGAACAACCATAGAGGCATCAGTGAAATAAAAGTTAGTGATGTTGTAAGAAGGGGGTAGGAAAAGTTCCATAAGCCTCTTCTAAATTTAAGAAACTACATTAAAAAGTTATTTTCACTGATGAAACAAGCTCTTTACATATAAATTATATTGTAATAACAGAGCTCCCTGGTGGAAAAAGAGTTCCTTCTCCTGCTGGCAAAAATTAAAATAATCACAGATGGCTAATGATCAAAAATACTGACTGACAGCTCTGAAGTACAAGGCATGCAAAATATTCTCAAAGCTGCAGTTTGCTTATGGCCTAGGTTGGCTTTAGGCACTTATGAAATGTCTCTGTGTGTTTGTGTCTTTGTTGGTGTGTGCATGCCTGCCTGCCTGCATGTAGTGGTCCAAATCTTATTCACCATGGTGGTATGTGATCATGATAGCATGTTCTTGAGATTGCAGGGCATTATGTATATAATCATTCAGCTGTAGTGGTGACAGAAGACAATTTTTGTGACATTAGAACAAAATGTGTTTTATTTTGTATGTAATGTCTTGCATTATGCGTAAATGGAGACCTGAGCCAAACACCTAAACATACACAAATAGCATACACAATTACTTCTTGGTTGGTCCAAGATTCAAAATCAAGTCAGAGTCCCAATGATCTCCATCTAGAATCTACTTACCATCTGAACAGTGAAAGGAGGCGTTGGGGAAATGGGCCTATGGGATTTGAATACATTTAATTTAAAGTAATATAATAAGAAAGCTTGAAATGTTTATTGTATGCCTAAACCTGGGAGCAGAAGGTGGCTTGTGGATGCACCATTGCTCTAGAGATTCAGGGGCCATTCACACAACACAGTAAGTGCTATGATTCCAATTTAAATGTCATGGCTGTATCCTATATTGCCCTGGGATTTGTTGTTTTGTGAGGCACTAGAGCTCTCTGGCTGGAAATTCTAAATACTCCTCCCTAAACTGCAAATCCTAGGGTTCCATAGGATGTTGCCATGGCAGTTGACATGGAATCATAGTGTTATAATTCCAGTGTGTGAAAGGGTCCCCAGTAATGTGACCATGACTGCACTCATGAAGTTTTTACTTTCTAACATCTTCTAGAGCTCATAGATGAACTAAAGCCTTTGAAAGAACATGAGGCATGCTCATTTTCAGCCCCGGGAGATTTTTAACATATACTTTTCAATGTGTCACAATGAGTGAGGATGATGCACCAGTTGGCAATGATACACCAACTGGGGATGAGGGGAAGAATCATTCAGATAATTAAAAATGAAAACTAAATTGAACCCTATCCAGAATCAAAGATGATATATGCGAGAAGCTTCCAAAGGAGAGAAAAAGAATGAATCGGCACAGCAGATGTTAGTCACAATGACTGGAGGGTATTCAGAGACTAGAAGGAGAAGGAAAATCCTTCTTTCTCCCTCTTCACCAAGGCGTATTCCCCTGCTTGTTAGTATACTTTAAAAATTACTTTGATGTCTTCCATTTTTTTAAAAAAAATATTATTATCCACTACAACATCCACTACAACCTATGCAACATGACAAACTATTTCTAGTGATAAATATCTTAGTTTAAACTGTAGGACAGAATTATTAAGCTTTGATTCTGCTTGGCAAACTGGTCTGTGTAACTCCAAAGACTCCATGTACACCTTTTTATGTACCAGCCTTTGCTTGATGAAAGATGTCTGTTCATTTGACCATTTTGGTCATGGAGACACAACAGCAGTAATTTCCCTTTATCTCAAGGAATAGAAACTCTTTATTTCTGAGCAGTATAAAAAGAAGAAGCGAAAAAGCACTGGACACTTCTTACAGTTAACTGTTTAAAAAGATGTTTCCATATTCCCATATTTGCCAATAAACTATCAAGATGAAATCTAACTCTTTGGAGGGAGAGTTTTAAAAAGTGTCAGTAACACAACTTTAGTAAAACAACACCTCTAAAGACTAGGTATTCATTTTAAAATAAATAATGCAATGTAACCATGAAGTAAAGCATTGAAAGCAAATCATTTCACTTAACTGAATGATGATGAGAGCAATAACAACAACAACAACAGCCCTAAAAGCAGTAAAAAGTATTAAAAGCGTGCCTAAGGCGACATAAAACTTTGGTGCTAATTTCCATTTCTTTCAAGTGCTTTTGATGAACAGTGTGACAAAAGAATCCTAATTAAAGTCAAAATCTTGAATGCTAAATAAATTAGAAGTGCCTCTACATTCCTTGTTCCCCAATATGATAATGCTACCACTTCTGATGCTTTTCAATGTTCCCTCAATGTAATAAGTCTCCAGCAAAAGTATTTGCCTGCTTCAGGAACAGTGACAGTAATTTGCTCTAACAAACAGAAAACAAGAGAGAATCCAAGTAGCAGTCATCCCCCTTTTTTTTTTAACTCAGTTCAGTTTTCAAGTACTTGATTTGCCTCCCAGTTGGCTTTGCCTGTTTATCTGTCTGATCTATGCATATTATCTGTGCAGTAAGTTCTTTTAAAAAAAATTGTTATACACATCATTACAAAAACACCACCCTCCAAATTCACTACTTTAATTGTCCCCACAGTGTAGCTTATCACGCTACTTTATCACCGAATTACTGTGTTTGCCAGTGTATAAGATGCACCCCATTTATACAGTGGCAAATATTGTTTTCTGACACATAAGACACTCCAGAGTATATGGCCCTTTCCACATGCGGGGCGGGTGAACGGGGGGGGCGCACGCAGGGACGGAGCTTACTGCTAAATGGGTTGCTCCGTCCCCGCAGGGAGCACGTGTTCGCTGCTCCAAACGGCGGCGAATTTTGGTGGCGTTCGGCGGTGCCCAAAATGGCGGCTGCTGGCTTCCAGCGGTGCTCCACCAATCAGGGCAGCGCGCCAGCCGGAAGCTCGCCCCCGGGCAGCTCTGCAGAGATGCGCTAACGCATCCCTGCAGTTCTAAATGGGGCGCAGCAACAGGGCAACGCGCGCAAGTCACATAAAAACCACTTGAGAAGTGTTTTTTATAAGACTCGCAGCACCACCCCCGCGGCTGCGCAAGGGCAGTTTGAGGTTTAGAACCTCCCATTTGCGAACTGCCCTCGTGCGCCTCACGGTGTAGAAGACCTCCTGGGGAGGTCGCCCTAGCGCAGGCAATATGACCGTGTGGAAAGGGCCTAAGACACACTCCATTTTCAAACAGTATTTTTTTTGGCGAGGGGGGGGAATGAGCCTTATATGGCAGCAAATACAGTATTCCATTGTGCTAACTTTTTTGAAAAGATAACCTTTGAATTTATGAGAATGGCACAAAACCTGAAAACCAATGACCAGCATGTCTAAAAATATTCCTTAAAAGTAACTAAAAGGCAGCTAAAAATGTTTCTTACACACACCTCTAGGCATGTTGTCCCTGTTTCTTATATTACATTTGAACTGTAATTTTATGCACCCTTCCCTTACTCTGTTCTTTTCTTTTCAAAATAATATTTACGACTATCAGAAAAATGTAAATATATATGCCAAACTCGGACAGGTGTCCTATGTAAGGTAGAGTATACAGTGGGTAAAAATGTTGATAAATCAATTTTATAATTACAACAAGTAGACTGTCATTCTGTACACAGAATTTCATCTTCCTATTTTTCTTTTTGTACTAGCTATAGAAATTTTTCATCCTTATGTTGCTAGTCCTCAGGAGTCCATCAACATAATTCATTATTTCTGATCTCTGTCAGGGACATGAAGGTTTGTGGAATGAGTGGAAGCAACATAAGTGAGATGTGATGCAGTGGCTGAAAGTACAAATTGTGAACTGAGAAGCTCTTAGTTAAACTTCACCTTAGTTATGAACTTTGAAGTTAGCTTTTGGCAATCACTACTCCTTCAGCCTCAGAACCCCATTTGCAACCTGGGAGATACTACCAATAAGATAAGGATTAAAAAGATAATGTACATGGCTTACAAGACAGTTAATGTGATAGTCTTTGAACTTACAAAATAAATATGGCACAGCATAAAAGGAGAAAGGAATAGAGATGGAGTGGTAAGAGAAGAATTTAGCATACTGGTGGAAGGTGTCACTGCTGAGACACCCTTTCTGGTGAAAGATGAGAAAAATTGAGTGTGTTGTTTACTCTATTTTTATTCTCCCTTCAAACCAAAGAAAGTGACTATCATTACATCTTGTAGCACTGAATTCCATACTTCAGTTATCTGTTGCGTCATGTGCAGAAATATTTTCATGTTTCCTGAAACTACTACCAATAGCTTCCACTGTGTTCTAATTCTACAAGTTCGAGCACTGCCAAGCCAGGAAATAAGAGAGGGAAAGGAGGAAGGAATTTGCAAGCCTGAGATCATGAACTTAATGTCAACGGATGGTTTAATTCAATTTTTTTTATATTTTATTTTATTTTTGCTTAGCTTTTCAAGGGCCAGATACTTTTGCTGCCATCCATGTTGATAAGAAACAATAATTCACCTCATCTGCTGTCTATGACCAATCTTACCCAATTTAGGGTACCTTCAGAAGAGGAAAAGGGTTTGGGAAGTACTGAGAGTTACCAGTTCTTTTTGTTTTGATTGTACCTGCTCATTCACAAGATGCACCTAGTCTCTTTCTTGAAAGATACTGAGTTGCTATTCCCTCACTCACTCTTGCATCCTTCTCTTTCCATATGTCACGTCCAGTCTCATGCAACATTTCAGAAACTGATTTGGATCAACTTCCACCACGTCTTTTAAAGTCAAAGTGTTAAACTGCTCTAGCAAAATCATAATAGTTAAGCATTAGGATCATTTGGTTTTAGAGCACGCACTCCTCTTTCCCTTGCCTGATCTCTGTTGAATCTGTGCCCTGGAAACAATAGCTGTGTTTACCACTAGCAGACATCTTAGCTAGTTTTGAGAAAGTACAAACAGAGAGGCAAGTAGAGATGCATTTGATGTTGGAAATATTGGGTTAATTTAAGCTGATTTGGGGAGTGGAATTAAAAAGTCCTTGGCAATGTCAGGAGCTCCCAGGAAATACTTCTGGGTGAAATCAACCTTATGTGGATCTCCAAAATAAAATCAGAAAATGCAGATACAAAACTCAGGACTTCCAGGTTGTTGTTGTTGTTGTTGTTGTTATGGTTGTTTTCTGGAGGAGAGAATAACATCAGCTTCAGAGTAGGAAGAGCCAATGTGTGGCTCTGCAGATGTCTTTAGACTGCTACTCTTATCACTCCTCACTCCTGGTCAGCACTAATGAGAATTGCAGTTCATCAGCATGTCAAATGGTCCCCATCATTCCTCTAGGGCTTTACCTGCTATGTCCAAATGAGATTTAAAAGGCAGTCAGAGGAGAGGCTAGGAGAGAAACGGTGGGCTCAGAAAGGCTTTTTCATCCTTTCTGAGAGCTTTCTCCCAGATGATATAGTCTGAACATGCCTCCAACCATAACTGATAGAATACTTAGAAACCTTCTTGATCAAAGGTCATATCTTAGAGCCACCTGATGTCACAGCGCTGTCCTACAGCATTAATGACTTTAATGAAGTTTGGGTTTTGTGGATAGAGCCCGAGGGGTCTGTAAAAGATCTCCAGGGTCATCAAGTCAAATGCTCTGCACTTTGGCAGGAAAACAATACAACCTGTGCTTGTGATGTTTAATATTGATGGGACATGCTGCAAGTTTTTTATCAACACAGATAAGTACAGCTCCTTTATCATTTAGTTTAACAGAGCAAAATCCATTTAAATAATGTGTCTGCAATTGTATTCTATGGAGATAATCAGTAGCTTATTAACCTTAATCATAACAACACATTATCGCTATTTGGTTTCATGTCACCTAATTTGCAGAACAATGGTGAAGAGCATACTCAACACATATGAATGTATTCTCAAGATACTGGCACTGCATAAATACAGTGACCCCCACTTGAAATGTCAGGGACTTCAGAACAAGCTCTGTCACATAATGGAAATACAGGGGGAAAGAGGTGCAGGGAGAGGGGAAGAAATCAAGCAATCAGAGTTTGCAAAGGCACAAACACTTGATAAAGAACTACAACAAAGTGGTATCATAATCAAAGAGTCAACCGGAACACCGAGCAAAGGTCAGTAACTCTTAAACATGTTTGTGTAGCTTCAATTAAACTAACAGGCAACAAGGGCTACTTAGGTCACACTCAGACACTGTTGGTTGGTAAATGACTTATACACACACCTTTGGATTTGAGATAGGACTGTGAGCTTTTATTTGTGACATCTCAAAGATAAGCTGCAACATATTTCTAGGCCAAGAATCATTTCCTCTCTTGACCAACAGGGCTGTTTGGTAGATTCTACCATGGATAGCCACAAGTACTGAAATACAATAGCTGAATTAGTGGTAGGAGGTTTAAATTGGACGGGTGATTTTTTTTTTGTCACTTTTGGTTAAAACATTAAAACTGTTTTAATGTTTAAAGTGTTTATAATACTTTATTGTAAAACATCATCAGTCTCAAATGTAAAGTATTAATTATATTAATATGTGTTGAAGGTGTTTTTAATTGTTTTAAATTAATGTCTTAATTGGCTTGGTTATTTAATGCTTTTCGAATTTTTGTTTGTTTGTTGTTGTGTTCCTTCAAGTCTTTTCCAACTTATGGCAACCGTAAGGAGAACCGTGATAGGGTTTTCTGTGATGTGCCCAAGGTCATCCAATGGGTTTCCATCAACCCCTGGTCTCCAGGGTCATAGTAGAATGCTCAGACCACTACACCGCGCTATATCATTTTAGCTTTTTTGGTCATAACTTATATTGTAAGCAACTTTGCATTCCATATTGGGCGAAAGGTAGGATATAAATTAAATAAATATATAAAATTTGGATATAAATTGAATCAAGAAAGAATTAAAACCAAGTATGGTGGTGTGGAAGGGTTCATAGAATCATAGAGTTGGAAGAGACCACAACAGCCTTTAAGTCCAATTCCCTGTCATGCAGGAACACACACTCAAAGCAGCCCCAGCAAATGGCCATCAAACCTCTGTTTAAAAACCTCCAAAGGAGGTGACTCCACCACACTCTGAGGCAGCATATTCCACTGTCGAATGGCTCTTACCATCAGGAAGTTCTTCCTGATGTTTAGGTGAAATCTCTTTTCCTGTAGTTTGAATCCATTGTTCTGTGTTCTAGTCTTTGGAGCAACAGAAAGGAAGCTTGCTCCATCTTCAACATGACATCCCTTCAAATATTTAAATATGGCAATCGTGTCACCTCTTAATCTTCTTTTCGTCAGCTAAACAACCTAGCTTGCTAAACTGCTCCTCATAGGGCATGGTTTCCAGACCCTTCCCCATTTTGAATGCTCTCCTCTGGATATGTTCCAGCTTGTTAACATCCTTCTTGAATCGTGGTGCCCAGAACTGGACACAGTATTCCAGGTGAGGTCTAACTAAAGCAAAATAGAGAGGTAGTATTACTTCCCTTAGTCTCAACACTATACTCCTATTGATGCAACCTGGAATTGCATTGGCTTTTTTAGCAGCCACATCACAATGTTGACTCATGGTCAGCTTATGGTCCACTAAGACTCCTAGATCCCTTTCACACTTACTGTTTTCAAGCCAGATGTCACCCATCCTATATCTGTGCATTTCATTCTTTCTTCCTAATTGTAGTGTCCTACATTTCTCCCTGTTAAAACTCATTTTCTTAGTTTTGGTCCAATTCTCTAATCTATCAAGGTCATTTTGAATTCTGATCTGTCCTCTGAAGTATTAGCTATCCTTCCTAATTTGGTGTCATCTGCAAATTTGATGCATGAGATATATAAAAGTGGAACCACCTTTGATTTCTCACCACACATATGATTACCACTGTGTGGGAGAACAGGACACATATCTTGGCTTCATCACTGCCACCATGTTTCCTGCAAATTCTAGACTGTATCATAAGTGGTATGGAGCTTCCCTTATTATTGTTACTAGTATTAGTATTATTAGTATTGCCCCGCAAGTCACAAGGGCTCCTGAGGTGATGAATAAATAAAAATCAATGAAAATAATACAAAGAAAAAAAAATTAAAATACATTAAAATACTCTTTAAAAATTCCTAAAAGCAGCATAACAACAATCCTAGAATCCTATTTTGAAGTAGTTAAAAGAACAGCACTGTTTTGGCCGCTCACCAGAAGCTTAAAAGAGATATGGTCAGCCTAATGTCTTCAGAAAGAGAGTTCCACAGTTGAGGTGCTGCTACAGGGGAAGCCCTATTATGTGTACCTATCAGCCTAATTTCACAAGTTGTTGGGATGTTCAACAGGGCCTCCTCTGAAGATCTCAAATTTCTGGCAGACTCATATGGAAGGAGGCAGTCTTTCCCATATCTTGGCTGCGAATCATTTAGGACTTTGAAGGTCAACACAAACAACTTGAATGCAGTTCAGAAAGAAACTGCAAGCCAGTTCAATTCTTAGGTGTTATATGATTTCTAAAATACACACCTGACACCAGTCCAGTTGCTAGCTGCAGTTTCTGAAAAATTTTCAAAGGCATCCCCATTGAGAAGACTGTCACCCCAAAACGTAGGTACCACAACAGCCACCCCATGATGCCAGTGCCTCCTTGCAAAAGTGGGGAATGAATTAGCTCCAAGAGGAGGCTTGCAAGAGGGGGGCAACTTAGTGAAACCTTCTCTACCAATGTTTATGGGCGCACGCAGGAAAAGAACCAAAGATTCAAAAGTAAGCTAAAAATATGTTTTATTGAAGGGATTTCACTCATGCATGCACACAAGATACACATTCACACAAGAGCTAACTGAAGGAGAAAGGAAGGAAAAAAATTATGTATAGAGAGACTGAGGGGTTTGGGGGGATTTATAATTACTAGTCCAGAAGAGTAGTGAAGAGCAGAAATGTGTTTTCGCTTAGGTATGACCTAAGGACAGTTCTCATTCAGGAGCCAGACAGACAGAGTGGTGGGCAGACCTTCGAGAGACTGCACTGGACATCCTGAAATCACAGGTATTTGTACCCTGAAAATACCCTGTGGCAGTGAAGGTCCAGATGCAAGACAAAGGAAACCTGTTGTGGACAATGAGTCTTTCACCTGTTGCTGGACTTAGTGCTAGGTTGACAAAGACATGATGAGTGTTGTAATAGCTGTCTATTGTGGGTGCTGTGAGGAAACAGGAAGGAATCCAGGTGCACAAGGGATGGAAATCTGTCGTGGTGGGCGTCTCACAGTTGGGTTCCTTGGAAAATTCCAGCTTCCATTTAAGCTTATTATCCACAGGAATTGTGTGTATTTGCCTGACAAATGACTCAATCTTACCTGGAGGAAGTTTTGAGTTGACCTATTCTTCTCACATTTACAGTCAAATTCTTTCACTCACTCGATTTGAACTTTCCATCACCTCTCTGGCTTGAATTTGATATTAGTGCCAATTAAAGTGTGCTGCCAATTGCATATGATGCCAATTAGGTATGGTGCCCATCCAAACCATAATGATATTGGGGATCCCCAAAGTGGGGCCTTACAGAACATTCAGTAGTCTAACAGAGAGGTAACTAAAGCAAGAAGCATTATGGCCAGTTCCATTTCCACAAGAAAGGACACACTAGCCAAAGCTCTTGACCATTGCAGCAACCTGGTTTTCCAGAAACAGCACTGGGTCTAAGAACACCCCCAAGCTATGAACTTAATCTTTCAAAGTGAGAGCAACCCCATTCAGAACAGGTTGTGATCCCAAACCCATGTTGGTTTCCTACCAAGTAGCAACACTTCTGTCTTGTCTGGTCTTCTTGTCAGTCTATTCACTGCATCCAGTCCTTTAATGCAACCAGACTATGGACCTTTCCGCATGGACATGGACTTCCGGCATGGGGGTGAGAGAGGAATAGGACCACGGTGATGCTTTTGCATGATGTTGTTACAGTCCCACCCTTTTCCAGCCAATGGGATAGTGGGGTAAATCATTGACAGAGTTTCTCTGTCAATGATCCCTGATTGCATGATGCTTCCACACTTACCTGCCATGCGGAAGAGCCGGAAGCATGCTGGAGGCGCTTCCTGCCACTGGGGCAGCATGAGAAAGAACCCAGCTGCACTGCGGAAGGAAGGAAGAGACATGTCCCTTATGCTCCCTTCCACAGAAGCCAGTCTGGTGTGGAAGCAAGTGTTCCCATCGCACTCCCTTCCCGCAAAAAGCACTGTGAGATCACAACTGGAGGATGACAGAATAAGGTAAGGTGTAGAAAAGGCCAGTGATCCAGTGCTACCATGGCCTCCTTGGTAAAGGAGAGGTAGAGCTCAAATGTGGAATCAGCATCCTGATGGCACCCAGCTCCAAAGCTCTGGATGACTTCTCCCAGTGTAGGCTTTCTGTGTGAATTAGATCCCAGTGCAATCAGCATTCTAAACCACACCAGAAGCTTCAGAACATGAAAAGATACTTTTGAAAAGCCATTAGTTCCTGTTACTCATTAGAATGATTAAAAATTAATTCATTGTCATATCACAGTGTTAGAAAAGGGAATATGCATTGCCCGTTACTTTTCGGTAAAGGGGAGGAGAGACACCCTAGGACTGAATTGCATTAAACTTGAAAAATTCCCATTACAGTCCTTCTAAAACGCTCATTAAAGGTAACTTTTAGGTGTAACTAAGGGCTCCTCCAAATTAGCCCAAAGTCTGACAAACTGTCAGATTTTGTCCCTGTATTTATTATTGTCTCCTTCTGAAATCTATATGATGGTTTATATAGTGCAGTATATTTCCCATGAAGAATGTTTTTTTCTGCATATTATCCAGTCTTTGGGTTTTTTAAATCCTTTTTTTTTCCCCCAAAAGAGAACAATATGAGAATTCTGTTCCATTTTGGGCAATCCCTCCCATGACTTTGCAGTTCAGTGGAAGTGTTTCTGTTTCTGTCGTAACGTAGATCTAAGAGAGATCAAGTTGGGAGGCCGGGTGAAGCTCCAACTACTGATGGTGGAATATTAGCATTTTACTGCTTTGTATTGTTAAAGCACTTTATCACTGTGTCTATAACTATAAGAGATTGGTTTGGTGGACATGGGCTTCCGCAATGCTCCATGAGACTGGATGTGGATGGGACATAAAAGGTGGGGGTGGAGGGAGGAATAGAAGATGGAAAGACTCAAGGGAGACAAAATTAAAAGAATGGAACTATGAAAAATGTGTGTGTGGCAAGACCAGGGCAACTAGATGAGGCCAATAAGTGTGAATTCCCCATTGTACAATGGTAATTGTATATCTTAGTATTTCTTTATTTAATTTATATGCCACTTTTTCCATCAGAAAGAGTGGCTAACAACAATAAAGTTTAGTTACTGAGATCCATCTTTTATTTGGATGCATCAAAAGCAAACTGACATCCAAACAGAACATGGATCTCAGTATTTATTTATTACATGATTTATACTCTGCCTTTTTTCTGGGATGGGACCCACGGCAGCTACTACCCTTTCCATCCTGTTGAACCGATTATCTTCCTTTTCCCTCTAGGATTTATTGTCCTCTTGAAAAGGTAGCAGAATATTCTAAAAACTGAAAAGTGGAGGTTACATTTTTGAAAGGCTGACATCTGTCCTTCCTTCTTAATTCTGTCATGTTCCAATGCTTTACTGATCTGAATTATTTTTAAGTGGGCTTCTTATCAAATTGCCATGCATCTCACTCAGCATAATACAGAAATTATGTTTTTATTCAGTGTTTCTGTTGATACCTTAAGTATCACATGCCTTGCTATGTAGTGACAAGACCAAATGCACTTTGGCAGAGATTCAATACAAAAAATGAGGAGGTGTTGATTTTATTACTGCTCTAGCAATACAGTTGAAAGTGTGCTAATGACTATTAATGGCCTCATGCTCAGCCAAAAGAATTCTTGAAGTCAGCCATAAAAGCAATTTTTTCTCATTTTCAACATTAGAAAGAGATTTTGTTATGTTTTTAATCAGTATCAAGAGGAGAGCTTTGGGGTTTTTGCTTCATAAATACACACAAGTCTTAATTAATTGAGCTTTCATTTAAGGTGTAATGAAATGCAACAGGAAAACAAAAACTATTCACAGTGGAAGAACACTGATTGGTTCAGGACTGGTTTCAAAAAATGTTTCAGGATTGGTTTCAGAAAGTTTGAAGTTGAGCCAGAGCCAATGTTGAATTAAAAGAAAGCCTTTATGGCTGGATGGATTTAGATAAAATGCATCATTAACACCGAAAACAAGGGAAATGGCTTCTTGAAGAAAAATTTTCAAGATAGTGATGTCTCAATTAATTGCAAAAGTCCAGTGCCACTTACCAATGTTTGAAATAAAAGAAAGCATATAAAAATGGCAAAAATAGAGAAGCAGTACAGCTTTTGAGCCAGCATGGCTCAAAAGTCACTGGACTCATGTGGTTGCCCTGGTCTTGCTACACAACACGATTGGCCCAGGACTTCCATACTCCATACACTCATCAGGAAGAAACCTGTTACAAGTAACTTTTCCCTGAGCCTGGAAGAGGCACATGACAAGCAATGCAGTCACCTGCAGTGAGTTTTGAGTCAGTGATGGGTAGGGCTAATGAGGAAGTAAAAAACCAAATTTTCCAAAATAATGCAACAAAGGCCAAAGGGTGAGACAAATGAGTGTGCCTTCCCCCTTGTACAATAGTAATTGTTTATCTTCACCTCTCTTTATTTAATTTACCTTGCTTTTGAGTACAGCCATAGTTTTAAAACATCTACAATTCTGCACTGCAGTTTTACCGTTCAGTATATATTATTACCGGTTTCATAACTGGAATTTACCTGTTTGAGTGGAAGAAGAACTGAACAGCATTCCCCCCACCCCCAGACACACTTCAACTCAGAATGCAAACTGAGGTTCTGGGCATGACTGCTGAATGAGAAAAAAAAATCTTTATTTTCAATGAAACTTTCATGGATTGCTGAGAAACTCTGTCCATTACAAAGCCAGCTCCCTCTGAAGCAACAGATGCTTAGCTTTGGCAGCAGTAGCAAGAGCAAGAACGATGCAGTGGTTTAAGTGTTGAGGACTAGGACTGTGGAAGAAGGGGGACTTGGGGACATCATACTTTCTAAGCCTAAAAAGAAGGCAATAGCAATCCTCCTCAGAATAAATCTTGCCATGAAAACCCTAAGATAAGATTCACCATAAGGTACAGTCATCTTGAATGCTCATGACAACAACCGTAGCAAGTTATTACTCTTTACTGTGTTTGCCTGGTTCATCACCTCTACTTTATTCCTGAAGAAGACAGAACAGACATGAATTGTCTATGCCCGTGTTACATCCGGAATGGATTGTGGAAAGGCTCTCAAAAGGGCGCTTTTCGTAAAAATAAACTTCATCTAGAGCAAAATGCTGCTGTCGGAATATTTCCTGGTACTTGTGTGATTCTTGTGGAATAGGAATAGTGGGTGGGCAATCTTAAAGGCAAGGACTATGATTATAAAGTTTTGGTTTGAGAGAAAACACACTGAAATTGAATATAGCTGCTCTACCTTAGAGAGCAGGAATTTAGGGTCCTTATGCCCTTGATTTAACTAATAGGATTTCAATTTGTGTATGCTGGGAGGAAAGGAAGAGCATGTTCTCTGTAATTACATTATTCACCGTCTTTGAATTTTATTTTAGATTTTAAGGTTTTCCCTGTTGAAATTATAAGAGATCTTTGTCCTAAAGAAAAATAATAAAAATTCCTAGCAGCATAGTTGTGTTGTACTACACCACTAGGGAAGTTAGTTGTGTAAGCAGTTGGGCAAAAGGTTGTGCAGCCACTTGCACAATCTTATGCACAACTGCTTGGCCACAAAAATGGTATCAGATATCATCCTTGTACTAGCTCAGAAAATATAAAGCTGTTAGTGCATCATTTGGAAACAGGCCTCTTGTGTGCTGAACCTTTGCAAGAGAAGGTTCTAGTAGGCAATAAAATTCTTCATTTTCGGAACAAAGAATCTTTGTGGGTCACTTCCTCAGTCATTTGCCTTTGTCATTATTCCTGCACGGTATTTGGTGGTTATACACACATGCACACAGAGAGAGAGAGAAAGAGAGGGAGAGTTGGGATCGTTTGTGTTATCCTTGTTTTTGCTATTTCTTTTAAAATGCAAATCTTTGCATAGTTCATAACTGTGTATCTCTCTCCATTGATCATTACAGCAGTTCTCCTTATTCCTTGACACAAGTCGCTGAAGATTTGCATTCAGGAGTCTGGTCCTATTTCTGCCATCTTTTACTTTTGCCTCTTACCTGTTCTTAATTGTTTGAAGAATTTCATCAAGCTCTTTGTTATCCACTGAGGCTTCTCTTTCTTTTTGATTGCAGATATTCTTCCCTGGCAAACTTTACCTTTAAGATGTCTTCCATCAATCTATGCATCATCTCCCAAAACTTCTTGGCTTTCTTACATGTTGACCCACATATGGTAAATGGTTCCTTCTTTTTGATCACATTTCCAACAAACATTTAAAGAACGTTTATGCATTTTAGACAATCTTTCTGGCATTAAATACTATCCATACCTCATAATTTTTTTTCTCTCAGATCATAACGCAGAATATATTTCAGATCTTTCACCCATATCTTTTTCCAGTGTTCCATCTGGATATGATGCCCCACATTTTGAACCCATTTAATGATACAGGCTTTCACTTGTTCATCTTCTGTTTCAATTTTCAACAATAACTTATACATTTTGACAATTAAATGTTCCCCATCAGTACATAATTGTTCTTCAAATTCAAATTTAAACATTTCAAAACCATATAAATTCTCATCCATTTTAAACTGTACTGTCTATATGAAAACAAATGCACATCATAACCTTCTTTGATGAGTTCCTCATTTGATTTCATTTTAAATTGCCCATTTTCCATCATTGAAAGGTCTTTATAAGTTAACCAATTATTTTTAGAAGTTATTTCTTTCTTAAACAAAGCTTCATGTGGAAAAACCCATAATAGCATTTTAGAACATAATCTCAGTTTGTATTTATTCCATACTCTTAATAAAGCACGTCTGACAAACAATTATTAAAATCAACATAAACTTTAAGTTTATCATACCACAGAAATACATGCCAGCCAAAGCTCAAATCAAATCCTCTTAATTGCAAAAGCCTATCTCTTTTTAAAATAACCCAGTTTTTTAACCAAACCAGACATGATGATAAAATATATAGTTTTAGATTTGAAGAGCAAGTCCTCCTCTGTCTTTTGCATCCTGAAAAATCTTGAGTCCCACTCTCAGCTTTTTTTTCTTGCCAAATAAAATTAGCTCTGTCTCTATGCCATTGCTTGAATGACACCTCATTATTCAGAACTGGAATTGTCTGAAATAGAAACAGCATCTTTGGTAAGACTCATCTTTATAGTTGAAATCCTACCCAGTTTCAGCTTGGACCATCTTTGTAAATCTTGCTTGATCTCATTCCAAACTCTAACATAATTATTTTGAAATGGTTTGGAATTCTGCTCACCAAAAATCAGATCTAGGTATTTCACTTTTTTAACAATCTTAAATCCTGTTTTATCCATCAAATGTCTGATCTTCTTTTGTCAGATTTTTGGTCAACATGACCATCTTATCATTATTTATTTTAAAACTTGACAAAGAGCGAAAGTCTTTCAGGTGGTCACTCCACAAGTGCAGGACTTCCTTCTTGCAGAAAATTGTGAGATTTCTTTCTTTCTATCCCTTAATGAATGATTAAAGCTTTTTAAAACTAATGGCAGCCTTCAATCAGTGAATAATTTTTAATACTGCTGCATCTTAACATTTCAATTGTTCCTGCTTTAATTGATATGATGTTAAGCTGCCTTGTAAGAATTAACCCTGAAAGGCAGCATAGAAACATTGAAAACAATAACAATAAATAAAATAATTGTTGTTGTCCATCATTCATAATAAATGTGTACGTTATTATTTTGTCTCCTTATCTTGCTGCATTGTATAACCTTATATAAGCTACTTGACTGTTTATTTTAAAAGAAAAGCTAAGCTAAATGACTGGAAGTTAGGATATTCTCTCCCCCTTATTATTAATGGCTTCTTTTGATTTGTTTTTCTCCATTTAAGAACTTCTTTGATTCCCCAAAGGACCTGAATCAACAAGGAAATAATTGAGAAAATGGAAGCTTCTGTTTTCAAAAGCACAACTGCAGCAAGACAACAGAAAACAGATGCCAGTTATTTGCCAATGGCTGCTGCAAAACAGAATATTTTATGACATTTACTTTGACTTAGCAGAGCTGAAGTTCACATTAAGGAGACAGAGTCCATTAAAAACTACAGAGCAGCACCTTCTGAAGCGAACAAATTTAGCAGAGTTGGGACCAACAGCATGGGTTTCTCTACCTGATCAGGATACTCTAAGAATATAGGCCAGAATTCTATTGGGAAGTTATGAAAGCATAACCTGGAGTTATGTATTCATAATTATGTGATATTCATGATCCCAGTGGAGTTATGCATTCATAATTGTGTGGTATTCATGTTCCCCTCTGTAGACCCTAGTTTAGGAGATACATAAGGACTGTGAAAACCCTCCAACCCCATGAAGTAGCTACTGTGATCAACAGGAGTCTGTTCCCCTGTCACTTAGAGAACAACTAACTGATGTTTCCTCCAACCTCACGTGACCAGTCTCCAGTGGAAGGGGGAATTGCAACAGAGATCTCTCTTCTTCCTGTCTCAGTGAAGAACATTCATAGGGTAGAGTGGGAATCTTAGCTGCTTCCCAAGCGATAGGGGAATGGACCTCCATCAGTCACACCAGGTGCTCCCCAGCAGGTGGGGATTAGGGGCGGGTGGGAAGAATCCACTGTGTTGATCAGTAGTTATGGTAATTACGCATTTGTAACTGCCCAATGAGATTCCAGCCACAGTGTCTGAGATCCTACATTGGGATCACACAGCATAAATCTCCATATCCAGAGTTACACGTTACTTGTACTATGTGATCCTTGATTTGAATGGCAATATTGCACAATGAAACATACACCCAAATGCAAAATTGAATGCACAGACAGAAACACTGCTGAATACACATGTGAATGTGTTATAGAACTGCACAACTGAATAGACACCTGCAAGGTCATCACATGTACAACTCCTCTTCTGTAACCTTCAATAGGATATGGATGTTGCCATATCAGATAAAAATGTCAGACAATTTCTGTCCAGAAACTTGGATAAGCATGCGTATCAACCCAGAAAGAACTGGGAGTCATTAGTAAAGACAGTGCTAAAAGGTGGAGCAACCTGTTCAAATATATAGACTTTTCTCACAATGTTCTAGTGTAGCATGGCAGGAAGTTACAATTCCCTCCAGAAATTATTCTTCTGTATAAATACTAAAAACTGTATCCTGCATTAGCCAGATTGCTAAAAAGGAATTGTGTGTTCAGCAATTTGCTGCTAAGGCCTTACTTTTGATGAAACATATTCAAAGACTTAGCCATGTATGTCTGGATCAGTATGCAAAGGGATCTTGTATCTCCTTTGAGATCAATTGAGAGAAAGAAGTTGGTAGGATAAGCTTTCATAGACTAAGGCCAGCTGGCCCCTCCCTAAACTGCAAACCCCAGGATTCCATAGGATGTTGAAAGTGGAATCATCGCGCTATAAGAGTGTCGTGCGGAAATGGCTTATGTCTACTTCATCAGATGCAACTAATGAAGTAGGCTAGGACCATTTCCAGATGGCATTGCTGTTGTGCAAAAGTGATGCATTGGCAGTGGCTTGTGAGTTGTGCTTTCACATGACATCATCATTGTCCTGCTGCCAACACACCCTCACCCATCACAATCACACAATATTCACTTAATGGAAAAAAATCCGTTAAGTGCTTGACATCACACGATGCTCCGGTCACCGCCAGCCATGCAGATGGGGCAGAAGTGCAATCCCATGCTTCCTTCCCCAGCACAGCACAGGAAAGAGTCCAGTTGTGCTGTGGAAAGAAGGAATGTGTCACTCGCACTTCCTTCTTCAAGGAGCTGGCTGGGTGAGGAGGAAAGCGTTTGCATTGTGCTCCCTTCTCAGCAAAGGTGCTGCCAGGACTGCAACGGGAGACAACGGAAGGAGGCACAGTGTGGAAATGGGCTTAGTCTATGAAAGTATATGCTAATAACTTATTTATCTCAGTTGATCTTAAGGGGGCTACAAGATCTCTTTGCATACTGATCCAGACCAATAAAGGGGCCCTTATTTAACCCAAGTTTCTGTGTCTGGTCTTATTATTTCATGATTACCCATCATAGGTCTGTTCCTAGGCACTTCACTCCATGCATCTCATGAAGTAGATTTACATTTAGAAAGCTTATGGTACCAACTTCTTTCTCTCAGTCTCAAAGGTGCTGCAAGATCCCTTTGTGTACTGATCCAGACTAACACAGCTATGTCTTTGAAAGACAGCAGTAGTTATATTTAATAAATAATTAATAGGTGATAATTGAAAATCAGGGATACAGGAAAGCCTGTTTCAAGCTGATGATATCCAAGTTTCTATTAAAGCATGATATTATAAAGAGGTTTTCCCCACTATGGAAAGCTGGTGTTCTTTTTTTTTCTTTTTTTTAGGAAAAACAACACAGTTTATCAAATTACATCACTGTGTCCTCCAAGGGACGCAAAAGGACATGCTAACTCCAAAAGGCAGGGAGGATAGTGGGGTGCCCATATACTAAATTATGGTGAAAGCTGACCATTGTTTTGAATCATTATGGCTCTAAAGCACACTATTTTGTGATTCAATTGACTTGTAAGTGGATACCTATCATCTCTTGTCAGCTCGAGAATAATGTTCAACTTGGGAGCAGAGTGAAGCAAAAAAAAGAAAGAAAAAGAAACAATGC
Organism: Iguana delicatissima; assembly: GCA_948472985.1. NCBI lineage: Eukaryota > Metazoa > Chordata > Lepidosauria > Squamata > Iguanidae > Iguana > Iguana delicatissima. The sequence goes on from CAOKZL010001574.1 coordinate 136,667, forward strand.
TTGTAAAGCTCTAATAGAAGGTTTTTCTCTCTGTAGCATACTGGAAAGTACTGAGGTTGGATTGTTGGCTGAAGGAATGTTCACTTCTAGATAAACATTCTGAATATGCCTCATATCTCCACTAACATGACAGTTCTTTTTCTTGGTCTTCAGAAAAATATGAGAGTAATCTCTTTCTACATGAATGATTGCAAAAATAATATCAGAATTGTCATTCATGTTAACAGGCTTTCATGGTGGACAAGGAAGAAACTCACAAATTATTGACAGAAATGAAAATACTATGTTTTTCAGCAGCACCAACTCTGATGTTAGAGTATGGTGGTTGCCTTAGTGACACATACCAGATAATCTTGAGGGGACAGGGGCAGCAGTCCTCTCACTATTCCCCTCTGTTGGTAGACAGAGGTGTAGGAACTCTTCTATGCTACAGAATTATAGCACCGTGATTCCGCTTTAATTAGCATGGCAAAATCCTACAGGATCATGGGATTTGTAGTTTAGGGAGCAGTATTTCAAATTCTCTACCAAAGAGACTTAAGGGTCTAATAAAACCACAAACTTCAAGATTCTATAGGATGTTGTTATGGCAGTTAAAGTGGAATCATGGTGCTATAATTCTGTACCATACAAGGGGCCTATATGCCAGGTTGACTGTTTGCACCTCCTGAGCTACCCTACCACAGTGAACTATGGTGAAGAATGCTATAATGTTGCCAGTGTGCAGTACAATTTAATTGCCAGTTTTGTGAGATTTGTAAGTGAAAATGGGGAGGGGGGGTGCCTTCATTTCGAGGTTGTCCTTCACTTCAAGCAGCAAGTTATCTTGGGCCAGCCCTGGTTTGCTCAGTAAATTATACCTGACTTCAGATATCACTGATGCTTGGAAATCATATTACAAGCCAAAGGGGCATTTGTGGTGGCGGGTTTCTCATTTTTGCAGTGTGGTTCTAACAGATCTGAGAATGCTTTGCTGTTCTTCAGATGCTCTTGTTCTTCATTATACCAGGGCTGGGCAAATTTCAGGCATTTAGGGCTTACTTGTTTTTTTACTAGAAACCTGAGATCCAACCACCAGGGTCTACATACCCATTTTGACAGGAACAGAACTGATTTATCCTTTGTCATCCTACTTTTTCAGCTTCTTTAAAAATGTCCCAGTGTCTTTCTTCCCCCACCACTTCTCCCTTTGTCTTCAGTTTATTTCAGTTTCTGCAAATTGAGTTCAAAGTGCAAAGGTAGTTTGCATTCAACTAACTTGGGGCAGAGGAGGCAGAACAGGATGGAATCTTGACTCTTCCCATTAGGCTCAGGCAGAAGCAAACTGCTTCAGCCTCTCCCACCTTGTTGTAGAATGGAACAGAATCAGAGTCTAAGGCCATTTCTGCCCTACACTGTTATAGTGTTCTTATTCCACTTTCAACATTCTCTGGAATCATGGGGTTTTCAGTTTAGGGGGCAGTATTTAGCATTCTCAACCAGAGTGCTCTTCGTCCTTGGTAAGCTACAAACCCCAGAATTCCCCAGGATGTTGAAAGTGGAATAATAACGCTATAACAGTGTAGGGCAGAAATAGCCATAGAATCATAGAGTTGGAAGGGCTTCATGGGTCATCAAATTCAGTTCCCTGCTCAATGCAGGATTTCCAACTGAAGCATCCAGAGGAGGTAGCTTTCCAACCTCCACCTCTCCAGACAATTGTTTCCACTGCTGAACCACTCTTACTGTCTAGAAATCCTTCTAATGTTCAATCAAAATCTACTCTCCTGTAACTTAAAACCATTAAACCTGGTTCTACTCTTGGGGGCAGCAAAGAATAGGCCTGGGCCCTCTTTTCTGTGACAGCTTTTGAGGAATTTAAAGAGTACAATCATGTCACCCCTCAGTCTTCTCTTCTGTCTGTTTTTCCTCATTAATAAATTTTGCCATCTTGATGTTGCTTGTCCATACTTGAACTATTTTTCATCTGCGAAGTTTGGGAGGGTATGGGCTTGGTACAAAAGACATGTCTGTCCACACTTCAATTTACTCCTGATTACTCCAGGCTTTCTTCATTTGTGTAAGAGAATTGTGAGAGCTAGTGTTGTGTAGTTGTTGAGCACTGGACTACAAGCCTGGAGACCAGGGTTCAATTCCCTGCTTGGTCATGGAAACCCACTGGATGATCTCGGGTGTATCACACACTCTCAGCCCTGAACACCCCATGATAGGTTCACCTTAGGATTGCAATAAATCGGAAATGATTTGGAGGCACACAACAACAACAGCAACAACAAACAACAGAACTGTAGCGACCAGAGCAACCCGCAAAGGCATTTCAGACATAGGCCTTCCTTGTTCTGTGGCTATGCTGGCCTGTGAAATGTGTTACATGCCTTTCTCTCTCACACTCTTTTCTCACTAGCAGAGGGATGTCCTTGTACTTTTCTTTTCCTCAAAATGATATTATGGCACTAAATTCTATCATTGATTAGAAGTCCCATAACCCAAATTTTTGTCTCTCTCTCTTTAATTTACAGTTATCACATCTACAATGCTTATTTTATGACTAAAATTTTCCCTTAGGCTCCCATTAAGATAATCGATCAAGCACTTTTTGCTTGCTCAGAATGAAGGAATGGGCACACAGAGTTACTTCATGATAAGGAATATGATTGGTTAATTTTCTTATTCAGGATTGGCTCCTGATTGGCCAAGGTACTCTAAGTGGGCAGAAGAGATATAGGATTTACTGACAGAGCTCTTGATGATTCACAGAGGATTCTAACTGATGGTCACTTAGCTATAGATACAAGAGAGAGCATTGATAAATTATGTTGCTGGAGCAAAAAGTGAAAAACAAAAATGCAGGGATGAGAGCTTGAATTTAATGAATTTAAGTAACTTAGCTCCCTGTAACTAGTTACTTTTGGGGATAATGAAGGTGGAATGAAATCACATTTTAAAAATAATGCAATGTTTGAAGTTATTTCATTGGTGAAACTAATAAGAGTAATAGAGTTACTTTGAAGAGGTTACCTTTTAAGAGTGTTTTCAGAACTTATCCGATAGAAATTTTCCAAGTTTATACTATGCTTTTTCCAATCTTAATTTCTCCCTCTCAAAAATGCAATAATAAGTAATAGAAAAGTAATGAAAGTAAATTAACAAGTTACCTCTCCAGAACCACAATGAATAACAGCAACAGGGTACTTTTCTAGCACTGTAACAAGCAATGGGAGTGAATTAATTTTGATAAAGTAATTTTTCAAGCTCTGGGAACAACCAATAGCGGAATGACTGTGAGTTCAGTTAAGGTAATTAAAACAATGTCCTGGGCTGAGCCTGTGTGCAGAGATACCCTATGCCTCCCTTTTAAACATGTCTGCTCTGTTCTCCTACCTCACCATTTGGAAAGACTTTAGGAGGGCTTTAGGAGAATACCAAAATAAAGAGCAAAAAGTCTAAAGTCCACCTATCACTGCTTAACATTTTATAAGTCCTTGTCTTCCTTATGTCATGAGAGCCTTTGAATTAGACATTTAATCAGGGGCTACACCTAAGGCATACAAATACTATTTATTCATTTTCAAGACTGATATTCCACCTTTCAATTGAATGCTCCTCAGGGTGACTTATGATAGACTGCAATCACAGAGAAACCCAAAACATATCTTAGCCAACCAGGATGAGCACCAGTCATTTTGCTGGTAGAGGCAGAACAAATTCTTGGAACCCTTCAAGCCAAAGCACACAGTCATGCTACTGTGGAACAGAACACAAAAAAATCCTACAAGCTCCCTTCCTCATCCCAGGCAGTAAAAATAAAAGTATATTAAATTGTTTCATACAGTCAATTAAATACAAGAAGTCATAGAATCATAGAGTTGGAAGAGACCACAGGGGCCATCGAGTCCAACCCCCTGCTATGCAGGAACACCCATCAAAGCATTCCCAACAGATGGCCGTCCAGCCTCTGCTTAAAAACCTCCAAAGAAGGCGACTCACCCACACTCCAAGGCAGCATATTTCACTGCCAGACTGCTCTGACCATCAGGAAGTTCTTCCTGAGGTTCAGGTGGAATCTCCTTTCCTGCAGCTTGAATCCATTGCTCCTTGTCCTAGTCTCTGGAGCAGCAGAAAATAAGCCCGCTCCCTCCTCGTCATGACATCCCTTTAAATATTTAAACATGGTTATCATGTCCCCTCTTAACCTTCTCTTCTGCAGACTAAACATACCCAGCTCCCTAAGCCGTTCCTCATAAGGCATGGCTTCCAGTCCCTTCACCATTTTGGTCGCCCTCCACTGGACATGCTCCAGCTTGTTGAGATCCTTCTTGAATTGAGGTGCCCAGAACTGGACACAATATTCCAAATGAGGTCTAACCAATGCAGAATAGAGTGGTACCATAACCTCCCTTGATCTAGACAGTTAAGTGAATTGTCTTGTCATGACAACCAAAATCTGTTGCCTGAGGGGGCAAGCTTGTTCTGCTTAAGAGTAGGAGACCAGCTCCCTGAAAGCCAATACTGCTTGATTTCTATGGCCAATCACAGAATTATAGAGTTAGAAGGAGTCTCATGGACCATGAGTCCAAGCCCCTGTTTAGTGCATGATGTCCAGCTAAAGCATCCCCAACGGATAAGTGTCCAGCCTCTTGTTGAAGATGTCCAAAGAAAGAGACCTCTCTAGGCAGTTTGTTCCACTGCCAAACTGCTCTTCCTGTCAAGAAGTTCCTTCTAAACCATGAAGGATGCGAAAGGTGTGGGGGGGTTCTTCAACGAGGCAGTCCCAGACAGAGTTTGGAAAATGGCCATGCTGCCCAGGTGCTACCCAACTATGGTGCTGTGATTCCACTTTAACTGCCACCATGGTTCGGTCCTATGGAATCCTGGGATTTGTAGTTTAGGGAAGGGTACTTAGAATTCTCAGCCAGAGAGCTTCTGTACTTCCTCAAACTACAAACCCTAGGTTTCTATGAGATGCCACCCTGGCAGTTAAAGTAGGATAATCTCTCTTTAACCATGTAGTGTGAAAGGACCCCAAGTGATTCTGGGAGTAGTAGTCGGGGGTGGGGGGCAAAAACTTTTTCAAACTCTGGTGACGGTGTGAATGTTTCTTCTGAAACAGAGCTAGGTCTTCTTATTCTCCTTAAAGGAAAGAAAAAGATTCTAACACTGGAAGAGATCTGTTCCACTAGTGCAAATGTCAGATTCATTCAGTGGATCCCAGCAAGTCTCAGTCGTATGGATGTCACATATTTGTTCCTCTTATATTCACAGTTCTATTAGCGCCATGCAGGCTTTTGTGTTAATTAAAGAACTGGTATTAAGAATGATCACTTTGGGCACTTTCCTTCTGTGCCACTGTTTTATTTATAATTATCTTCCTGGGCCCTGCCACTATTTTATTTATGTTATAAATATATAAATATTAATGTAAGAAAAAGCTATCTAAAAGGGAAAGGAAGAAAGTTCTGTGTGATTCACCCCTCCCAGTTCTAAAAGTCATATTTAGAGACAGCTAAAACCAAGGGTAGGTGGGTGCTTTCCTCCTCTCTCTCCTCTGTCATGACTATGTCACTACCTGGTTGAAGAAAAGCATATGTATCACTTTTGCAGTATTTATCTGTCCTTGCTTTTCTTCTGACACTTGAAATTACACGGCTATAATTTTGATTTCACTGTACTCCTCAAGAAATGGAAGGAAAAATACATGTGATATCCAAGCTTACTTAAATTTTTCTTTCTTTCTTTTTTAAAGGCAGCCAGCAGTATTTTAGGACAAGTTCAAGACATTTTGCCACCAAAGGCAAAAAACAGGATGGAGTATCCTCCCATTCCATGTACAGAAACTGGCTGGCAGTTAAGAGTTACTTGGAAATCTGCAACAGGACAGTGTTCTCCAAACCAAACATGAGACAGCAGATTAGCTTTTGGGACTCAAAATAGGTTATTTGGCACACATAGTGCTACAATCCCACAAGACAAAAGGGACAAACTGGATGTGTAAGAGGAAATACGCATTGTGTATAGAACAAATATGTCTTAAATGTTTTTAAAGGTTTTTAATCATGTTTTAAAATAATATTGTTACTTTTTTTAACTTTTGTAAACTAATATTTTAGCTTAATCTTTTTGAAATTATTTAAGCTTCCTTGAATCTCCATCTCAGGAGAAAGGTGGGATATAAACTCAATAAATAAATAAATATTTTTTTTCCTCCCTTGGCAGGATTTCCTCAGAGATAATGGCCTTCACAATCAGACTTGCAACTTAACTTTTCCAATGACCAATCACAAAATAAAGCAAATTAATCACAAAGTGGGTGAGGACAATAACATGGTTTGACAAACAATCATCATTCAACACTTGAGGGAGCTTCTCTTCTAAATGCAACTAAACCCTTCTTTGTAGAGCACATGCTTTACATGCAAAGGTCACAAATTCAGCCCTTCATTTCTCCAGATAGGGATGGAAAAGTATCTTGTGTGAAATCTTGGAGAGCCATTGCCAATCAGTCAATTAGCTGATGGATGTGTTGTCTGAGTAAATATAAAGTTGTTTCTTCTGTTCTAGAACTGCAAAATATTGCTTTCTTTGGCCTGGAATTCCCACAATCTCCCAGTCAAGCCATACTGGCTAGGCAATTCTGGGAATTATAGTCTAAGAATAAGTTATCCTAGCCATGCACCATTCCTAAAATAAGTATTCTTTACTAAATATATTCATAGCACCAAAGATGTATTAATAGGATGCAATGAATACAATCTGATATCCATGACTTCAAAGAAAAATAAAGAGGGTGCAATGAACAGAATCTTGGAGTTCTTCTTGGAAGACCTGGACTAAAGTCCTGCCAAAAAGGGAGGATCTGCAAATTTTGCAGCAGTAAATTTTGAGGTGCAGTCACTCATGAAAGTCTCTGTAGCAGGCACGGAGAACCTGGAGCAAAATCTAAATATCCTATTCAGCCTCCTGGGGTTCCTCAGATGTCAATTTCCTAGTGAAACTGTTTGCTGGTCCTCCAGCTTTTGTGCGGGTATTTTTTTTCCATGCTAATAGGTTGAAGTGGTTCCTCTAAAGATCAAGGCAATAAGAACTGTCAGCTAAATACACTGGCATTTCGGCTCCCACTCTTTTGTTTTGGCTTCTCTGATACCTGATATATCTCTCAAAAATAATGTAGTTCCACCCTTGCTGCACCAGGCCAAAAAAATAACAAAAATACAGAGATAAAATATCTGGAAGTTTCTGAAAGCCCACTGCACAATAGCAATGTAAGTTTAAAGCAGAAACGTCAAAAATCCATCATTTCCCTCACAACTTGGATTTTTTTGTCAATTGAGGCCAGGAGGGGCAGCCATAGAAAAGGTCCCAGGGAGCTCCATGTGGCCTGGGGACACAGTATTCTCACCCATGTCCTATACCAAGTTTGGACAACTTAGGGGTGGGAATGAATTTTTGCTCCTGCACTCTTATCATGGGCTACTCTCCTCACCTCCCAGGTATACTAAAAGTGACACGACATCATATCTGGCCATGTTTTTTTCCATTGTTTGGCAAAGTTTAGACTTTTTTTTTCTTTTAGCGGCCACTAGGGGGTAGACAAGTGAAACTGCTGTGTCTATACACTATTTCAGGCTGTTTAGAATCATCTCTGAAAATCAGTGTGGATTTTTTAAAAAACCTTTGAGGAATTGAGGGTGCTGATGTAGGGGAATTCAGGAAACGTAAAAGTAGGGCTTGAGGGCCACATGTGGGTTGGGTCACATTTTCTCCAACCATCTCAATTCACAACCTCAGGGAGAGACAAAAACCTGAAACGTCCGTGAATGAGCAAGTTTATGCTGCCACCGATGTTCACTCACACACCTCAAAAGACACGCCATGCTCCAAAATCCTCTGCCTCACAATTTGGATAGCTCAAAACATTATACTGTTGCTAGGAAAATCTGCATACTGAGGTCATAAGAAACAGGAAGGTGGCCTGTCAGATGGCAGATAACTTCTCTGTCCCTGCTGCTCGAAATATTCTGGTTTTTCAGTCTTGTGAGCCCTGATTGCACTACCATACTATTCTTGATTCTTAATGTGGCAATGACATTGAACACAACCAAAGCCCATCCAGCGAGCAGTCAAGAGAGTCTTCTCTGCCTTTTCAAAGAAATCTCTCCACTTAGCTGGACAGTGAAGAAAGCTGATAGGAAGAAAATCAACCCTCCTGTAATGTGGTGCTGAAGAAGAGTTCTGTGGACACAATGGACTGCTAAAAAAGACAAATAAATTGGTCTAGGAGCAGATCAAGCCTGAACTGCCCCTAGAAGTCAAGATGACTAAACTGAGACTGACATACTTTGGACCTATCATGAGAAAACATGACTCACTAGAAAAGACTATGGGCCTTTCCACACTACACTGTTATAGTGCTATTATTCCACTTTCAATATCCTATGGAATTCTGGGGTTTGTAGTTTACAAGAGCTCTCTGGCTTAGAATTCTCAATGCCCCCCCAAACTGCAAACCCCAGGATTCCATAGGATGTGGAAAGTGGAATAATAGCACTATAACAGTGTAATGTGAAAAGGCCCAATAATGCTTAGTAAGGCAGAATGCAGTAGGGAAAAGAGGAAGGCCACATTATAGATGGACAGATTCAATCAAGGAAGCCATGGTCCTGAGTCTGCAAGACCTGAGCAGCACTGTTAATGGCAGGGTAACATGGAAGGCTATCATTCATACTGTTGCCATAAGCTAAAGTTGATTTGAGAGCTGTTAACAACAAACAATTTGTGACTGGAGGAACTGGATGCTCCAGGCTGAAATCCTAAACCCAATCATTACAGAATAAAGCCATTTCCACACTGGGGTAAAACCCCACGGTGCAATGACCGGACATGGAGGTCGTCTTCACCGCGGGGTGCGCTAAGGTGGACAAAAAAAGTGGACAAAAAACACGGAGCGTGGGTGGCGCTCCGTGTTTTATAAAAACCACCTTTCAAGTGATTTTTATAAAACCTTGATCATGCAACTCCGTCGCAGCGCCCTGTGCAGAACTGCAGGGACACAGTAGCGTGTCCCTGCAGAGCTGCCGGGGGCGGGCTTCCAGCTGGTGCGCTGCCCCGATTGGCGGAGAGCCAGCAGAAGCCGCCAGCCACCATTTTGGGCGCCGCCGAGCACCGCCGAATGCCGCCGCCATGCAGAGCGGCAAATTCGCACTGCTCTCCACAGGGACGGAGCCTCCCGCTTCACGGTAAGCTCTGTCCCCGTGTGCGCCACCTTGTTTCCCCTCGTGTCCACCCCCTCAGTGTGGAAAGGGCCTAAGTTTCACTTATTTATCTGTGTCATGGCAAAACAATTTTAACCACTACTAAAGCTGGTGTTTTAAGAAATCTTGCCATACTGTACCAATGCCTGCCTTCATCTTTCCTGCCCCCTTCTATTTTGGCAATGTGAAAGTATTACAGCTGCAAGACAGGGCTAGTTCTGAACTTACCTGTGAGCAAATGTACATAAAGGTACATGCATTGAGTCATGCTGCCATGAGGAAATGTCATTTTGTGTAAGTGGCACAAGTAATCTTGCCTTCAGTACCTATTCCTCTATGCTTTCCTTATGCATCAATCAATTGTATCCATATTGAAACAATATTCAATTAATTTTCCTCAGGAAACTGTATGTTTTGTCAGCCTGTACCAATTTCAAATGTGTGCAGCTAAGATCTATTTTAGTAAGTAAGGGAAATATTCTAGTTTGGTATTTCATTTTATGCCTCCTATACCTTGGCTGCTTGGAAGTACATTAGTGGAGTCTTAGAGCATTTAGCACACACATTTTTAAGCTAATGGCTGTAAATAATATATAAATACTCCCATTTTATCATAGCTTGGAACTACATTTAGTACTGAGCCCAATTTATTAACACTTTTTATTGGCCATGTTAATAAATTAAATCGATCATTTCTCTACAAAGTGCTTAGCTCCCCCTAGTAGTCAAGAGAAAAAGTTACAGTTTTTTCGTATCTCAGTCCCATTTGCAGAACACACGTTTTCAAAAACAAGATAGTACTGGTACAGGAAAGGGGACTCACCATTTGCATGTTAAGGGTTTATTTTGGATTTTTTCTAATAATAGACTGTGAGTGTGTGATAAAGTAGCATGCTTTAGTGAAATAATAATTCCAGAGTAATTTACCCTCCTGAGTTGGCCTCTAAAGATTTTGAGCATAACAAACACCTGACTATATTACATCTATATATACATTATATTCACTGAGAAAGCTAGAACCTGAATTGTTAGATGTCTTTTATAAACAGCTGTTTTCAATAATAATATTAAATTTTCTTAAATCAACTTCAATTTTCCTTCTGGGATCCAAGTTCCATCTGAAAGCTATGCTTTTTTCAAGTATTGCATATATAATATGCTGTAAAACTTGCTTATACTTGTTTCACATGAATTCCAATAAAGCACCACCAATTATGCCATTCTCAACAAAGTTTTAAATTAAATGAACGATGACAAGATCAGTCAGAGGAAGGAGAGAAAGAGAAAAGGAGAAAGAGAAACTGAGAATAATTTTATTTTGTCTCAGCCCAGCAGGACTCATGATATGCATCAGCACAAGGGCTAAAATGTTCTTTAAAATATATTGGAACTTTTGAAACACACACACAATCAAAACAATCCCCATAAAAGCTGAGAGTGGTTTTAAGGATCAAATGCCACATGACACAAGGCAGTCTTGCCTGCCCACCAGTGGCACAGCTTGGAGTGTGGGGAGGGAGGGCCGGAGGGGGCAGGGCTACAGCACAAGGGGCATGACCACTGTGTGGAAGTGTGGCTGTGGAGTGTGGGGGCGTGACCAGGGCACAGGGGGCATGGCTATAGGTGGGGACACCCCAAAAACATTACTGCCCTGGGCGAACCACTCTCCCACCCCCTGTCCCCATGCAACTGCTGCCCGCTGGAAGCTCAGTAGGGTTAGAACGTCCTGACATCCAAGGAAAAGAATTCTATAATTGAGCTTCTACTATGGAGAAAGTCCTGTCTCAGATACTTACCTATCTAGTTTCTTGGGAAGCATGGGGACACAAGCAGGACCTCTACTGAAGATATTAAATTCTCAAAAAGCTCATACTTCACAGTGCTGTAATGAAGCTCCAAGGTAGAAATCCTTTAAGCAATCCTGTTGATGCAGTTAGAGTGTTCTGAGGTTGGAACACTTGACATTTTCAAGCCCTGCAAGCAATGGGAAGGAAATTATTACTCATCATCGTGTCAGGGGCATGCTGAGAGCTGGGAGGACTCTATGCCCTTTGGATCAACTATGACCTTATAAAAATGAGTTTTTATGTACAACTCTCCAAATCCTCGCATAATCACAAGTACTGGCTATTCAAAACTGGAAGTCCAAAAAAGTAACATTGCCAGGCTCTGTACTGAAACTACCAAGTATGCAAACCAATATGTCCTGGCATCAGCTCTCAGTCTCCTCAGTTGTCTCCAATAGGCCAAACAACAGAATTGCTGCCAAAGTCTCAGCACTTTGGAAGAGCTTCCATTCAATTTGACAATTAGATGGCAAAGAAGTCCTTTAGCACACCTGGCTAGTAAGGGTTTCATGAAAGTTTGATACTTCCTGCACTTTGGAACATGAGATGCATAGTGATTCATTTCCACTCCCTCCAATATTTCACAGATGAGAACTGGGGCACGTGGTTGAGCAACACCAGAATGGCTTTACCTTTTCCTGCCTTTTATAAGGTTTTTGGTTTCCTCAAGAAGAAATTTTGATCCACACAGCACAAGGTATTTTCCAAAGCTAGGAGAAGCTGCAGTACTTTCTATCTTAAGTCTACTGGGAAAGGCAAGATTCCAACCCTTCCCCTTCTCTCCTTGCTAGTTGATTATTGGAATGGAAGCTACCTTTGAACTTTGAACTCAGTTTGTAGGAACTGAAATAACTAGGATAGTTGAAGAGTATGCATTTCATCATCTCTAAAGTGGAAGCCAAACAACATTCCTTTATTCCTAAAAATATGTTTCCATGACACACTTCAAAATTAGTTAGGTTATGCTAGAGGAAACTACTGAAATGGTGAAGGGTCTAGAATCCATGCCCTATGAAAACTGGCTTAGGGAGCTAGGTATGTTTAGCCTGACAAAAAGAAGGTTAAGAAGTGACATGTTTAAATATTTGAAGGAACATCATGTTGAAGATGCAGCAAGCTTGTTTTCTGCTGCTCCAGAAACTAACTAGCAATGGATTCAAACTATACAGGAAAAGAGATTTCACCTAAACATCAGGAAGGCGTTCCTGATGGTAAGAGCCATTTGACAGTGGAGTATGCTGCCTCAGAGTGTAGCAGAGTCACCTGCTTTGGAGATTTTTAAACAAAGGCTGGATGGCCATTTGCTGGAGGTGCTTTTTGTGTTCCTGCATAGCAAAGGGTTGGACTTGATGATTCTATGAAGCAAGCTATTTTCAAAGAATTGGTTTGAACCTTCAAGGGTCTAAAAATTTGGGCTGTCAATTGGAGAAAAATGGTATGGCAAACCTGCATTTAAAAATGGCCTCCCGTCCACCTCTCACTAATTTTTATTTCAAGGTTGCAGTCCACACTCTCCACTGGTCTAGATTTTAGAAGCAGCACTGTGAATGTTATTTGGCAAGAGCTATTATCCATGAATACAAAAACACCCACTGGACTCTCACCCAAGGCAGGCTGGTGATTCCAGCATCATTAAGGCAGATTTGGACCTTCTCTCTCAGTTCCAAGTCTGACATATGCTAACCTTCTGACTCCTTCCAGTTTTCTTAGGTGAGAAACAATGGAGGCTGGGGCTCCCAGATCATTGAGATGGTGAATCTGTGCTGGTTTTTAGTCCAACTTTAAATGTACTGTCCAGTCTAGTTGGGGGATCGGGCTCAGCATCCTGGATTCCTCGTTTAATTCTTGGACTAAAACTCAGCATGGATTTACTATCTCATTGATCTTTGATCCACCAGCCTCCATTGTTTCTCATGCAGGAATGCTAAATGGGAATCCCAAATAGGAAATGGGAGACCAGGTTCAAATCCACTGTTTGCTTGCTAGGCAGTCACTATTTTTCAGCCTAAAGTATCCCACAGAGTTATTATGATGATAAAATTAGTAGGAGGACTGCCATGTATGCTATGTTGAACTCACTGGAGAAAAGTTCAATAAGCAAATAAGCTACCTTGAAGAAAATGCATGAGAAGCACCAAGCACAACTTTCTTAAGACCCAAGACAAAACTCAATACATTCACTGAAAAGGCAGTCCTGGAGTGCATTACCTGCAGTTTTGTCAAACTGCTTAAACTGCTTAAACAATAATGCCCCATCATGGGCTAAATTGGCTAAAGCTGATGGGTATAGAATAGTTTGTCAGGTTTTCAAAATAGCAATAAAGGACCATTGAAATTCATGACATGCAGGACTAGCACTTAAGAAGTAGCTATTGAATTTGTCTCCTGCCTAAATAACAAAGTGTGGATTTAACTTAACTTAGACATGTGTTTCTCTGTAAAATTAACATATTGTCCACATTCATAAATTACAGGATGTACACATTTATGAAGGGCTCATATCTCCAAAATATAGGATTTTTTGGAATTTCATTCAGTCTATAAAGTTGAAAGCTAAAGCTTTCCAGCCCACAAATAGGGATCATCCCTGACCATAAGGGACAGCTAGCAACCATACAATAGGAGCTCAGCAACGTCTGGAGGGCCACTGTCCATCTAGCCTTAATTTAGATAATAAAATATTAATTTTAATTAAAGAAGCATCACAGTCTTTCAGTTTATACCAGAATTCAGCTCTATTATAGATAGCAGGTCTGGCACAACAGAGCAACAAATGGTGCCTCCAAACGGTTAAGTCACAATATATATTACCCCAAAACAGTTGTTACTGAAGTTTAGACCTACCTGGCGATAGCATAAAGATATCCTTTGATATCATAATTCGGCCTTATTCTACCACCCCTCTCCACATGTTTGTGAGGCCTCCGGACAAGCACGAAACTAGGCTTGGCACTTAACTGCTGAAATATTCTCAAACAATACAGGCACGCCAGAAATAACCAGATTGCAGCTTCAGGGACCTCCCTGGCAAATTATGTATGTGCGCTACCTACAAAAGGCTCCTTGCCCCAAGCAGGCAACTTGACAAAGGCTGAATCATCCACTGTTAAGCGTTGCACATTTACATTCTGTGTCAGCACGGGCGGAGGTCAAGCAGGGGTTGGACCGGAGCCGGGCACTAGCAGCGCTAGTGCAGTCCTTCACAGAAGCGCTGCAGCACACAATCTGGGGGGAACTTAAAGCAGGCCTCAGCAGCAGGCGTCAACAGAAAACGATAATGGGTTACTTCACCCGGAACGCAAAGAGGTTACTTCACCAAAAGCTGGGGTAGGGTCTTAGAGGAACCAGGCAGCAGGAAGCGGGCTTGGACGGGACTGGAACAAGGCACGGGCGGCAGACATCCTGGAAGCCGACGGTTGTTGCTCCGTGCCTCTCCCAGCTCCACGTCTGCCTAAAAAGGCCACTAGGCCGGGCAGCGGCCAATCCGGCCCGAGCACGCGGCTGGGCTCACAGCTGCGCTACAGCTGGGAGCTCCCCGCCCCCAGGTGTTTCTCCTGTAGCCGCCGGGATCGGCGGTTGGCCTCCTTGAGCCGCCGCCGCTGCTGGAACGTCGACAGCAGGGCGGCAGCCTCAGCCTCTTCCAAGGCAACCTCATGAGAAAGCGGTGCCCCGGGATCAGGCCCGGGGCCCGCCTCCTCCAGCGGGTCTCTGTCTGCCATGCCCAGCGGCACGGGAGCCGGACCGGCGGCCTCCGCAATGCCAGAACGATCCTCGGCGGCGGCGGGGGCCTCCGTCACGCCGGGGAGACTCCCGCCGGGATCGGTGTCCGCCGCGGCATCCCGGCGATCCCCCCGGCGGTGGAGCCCTCCGCGGCGGCCGCGCGGCCCCCGTCGTCAGCTGTGGCCTCCGGAGGGCCTGGACCCGCCTCCTCCTCCTCGGAGGTAACTGCGGCATCAGCCTCCGTGGCGCCTGCCGGCGCGGCCACACCCAAGGCCCTGACATCACTCCCCTCCCCAGGGTCACCCTCGGGGATGAGGTTTCGCCAGGTAGCGGCGATGGAAGGCCTGCACCACCCGTGGCGCATGGACGTCCGTTGCGTCCTCCCAGGAGCGCTCCTCCAGACCATAACCCCACCAGTCCACTGTAGGCGGCCGTACCGCCGGCGAAAGTCGAGGATCCCAGCCACCTCGGATTCCTCCTCGCCATCGACGAGCACCGGAGCTGGCGGGACTCCGGGGCCGGTGTCTGGTCGTACCCCCGTGGCTGGCAGAAGCAGCGACCGGTGGAACACTGAGTGGATCCGCAGGTTGCGCAGAAGTTGGAGCCGGAAGGCCACTGGGTTTACCTGGGCCCGGATGGTAAACGGGTCTATGTACCGGGCATCCAGTTTGCGGCTAGGGCGGCCGGGCGGGAGGAAGTGCGTGGAGAGCCAGACACGGTCCCCGACCCGCAGAGGCGGTCCTGGCTGCCGGTGCCGGTCTGCCCCTCACTTGTACGCCTCCTTGGCAAGCTCCAGTTGCTCCCACAGTAATTCCTGGATGGCCCGCAACTCCTGGAGCCACCGGTCCACGTCGGGCTGTGGCCTCCGGAGGGCCCGGACCTGCCTCCTCCTCCTCGGAGGTAACTGCGGCATCGGCCTCCACGGCGCCTGCTGGTGCGGCCACACCCGAGGCCCTGACATACTGGCTACACCATTGTTAATTCGGCTCTGATTTCATCATGCTAAATTGTGACCTTTCGGAGACATTGTCCCACACCCAAAACTCATTGTTGTCCCCGAGTAAGGCATAGCCTGCAGTCACACTTCTCCCTATAAAAACCCCTGATTCCGAGACCTTCCTCAGATCGCTCCCGAGTTCCAGACCGTCTTGCTGCTGTTTTGCTTGGTGAGCTTCGCCTCAGCTCCACTTGCTGAGACACACCGAACCCCAGCATTGCTCTCTATCCTCTTCCAGGCTTCAGGAACAGGTGTCGTATCACCCAAACCAACTATCCCTCTGAAAATCCCGCTATCTTACTCACACCTTTATTTTCCTTAGTTATCTGAGTGTGTGTGTTGCTTACATTGTGTGCCTGTATTTAATAAAGATCATTCATTATTTTCAAACCGGTCTGCTCCTTGACTTGGCCTGACCCCGTAAACACTGGGTTACAAGATCCTGCTAAGTTACCCTACCTCTCATAAGCTAAAGCAGTGCTCAGAGCTAATTTTCCCCACCTATAGTAGAGCACATTTTGGTGTCCCTCCCGGGACCCCCAGTAAACAGGGTAACACAGTCAAATTATTTTTTGGAAGCTGAGGCACAAAATTCCACATGGCCTTTCTCCCCATGCGAATTCCTAACTAAACAACTAGTAACTTTCTGGCTTTCCAAGCCAGTGTGGTATACTAGTTTGAGCACTGTATGAGGATTTTGGAAACCAGAGTTCGTCTCTCCAGTCAGCCACAGAAACACTCTTGGTGACCTTGAGCAAGTCATATTCTCTCAGCCTCAGAGGAAGACAAAGACAAATCCCCTCTGAAAGAATCCTGTAAAGAAAACCCCCTGACAGGTTCGCCTTAAGGGTCACCATAATCAGAACCCACTTGAAGATAACAACAAATAACTACAGCTGTTTGGCTGTATGTGGCAGCCAGATTCCACTGCCTAAGGTGGCCAGCTCAGTCTGCCTAATGTTTGGGTAGGTCCTGAAAACAGCTGTATTTTTTTTTAACACGCCAGGAGGTCTTAATCTGGGAAATGAATCGTGCTTCCCTCAAGATGTCATGGGACTGCAGGTCCCAGCAATCCTAGACAGCATAGGAGATGCTATGCAACACTGGGCCTTGCAGCCCAATATCACACAGAGCACTGCATGGTTCTCACATCTTGTTTAATGGGTAAGATCTAAGAAGAGAGGGGAGAAAGCAGGCAGAAAGGGTAAAGCTCACAGCATACAGACAAGCAACACAAAGCAGTCAAAATATAGTTCACTTCATGTCACCTTTTTGAGTTGCTGCCTGTTCCAACTTTGAATACACTCCAATTGTAATTAATTCTGAGAATCCTAAGCTAAATTAAAACCAATGGGTAGCCCTGCATGGGTGAAAAGGTACGAGGGCACCATAATTGGGCCACCCAATGTAGTGCTCTGTAGGTAACCTGAACTTAATTTAAAAGCACCCTTGCTCTGCGGCAATAGAAGCAAAATGGTAGGTGATCACCCAGACAGAATCAGAAGGAGCTGTTGTATCTATGCCCAGTCACAGTAAATTTGTGTGAACATGGTGCTTTTCATTAGGCAATCAATAATATATTTTATTAGTTCCAGCACACTGCACACAGCACACTAGAAGTCATCTCACTCCTCTGTTTTGAGTGTGAATGCCACAATTAACCCAAGGAAAAAAAATAAATTAGTTTCCCCTGAAATCTGGAGGTTTTCAAGTTGCAAAAGTTCAATTACGAATTAGCAAGCTGTGAATAATCAGATTTTTAAAAACTCAGCTTCAAAGCTGCAAGTGCTTGACTTGAGAAGTCCCCAAAGATTTAGGAAGTTGAAGTAACACAGTAATTGATGACAAATGAGTAGGGCAATATAAATGTTACTTTTTTCCCCTATAGTCACACAGACTGAGCAATATCTCCTTCTATGCTGCCTCTAACATACAGGGGATTCGGATGTAAAATCAGATCCATTACTTATCCTGCAGTGAGAATGATGCTTTTACCTAGGCTGGCCCTAAAAATTCCAGCCCCCTAGGAATCTTGCCACTCACCCTGCCCTTGTTTCCCCAATTATTCCTTTGCTGGATTGGGTTAGAAGGTCTCAAGGTGACCCCTTTAATGTGTACTTGTGGCTGTGTCATTGTGTGGGTTTTTTAGTTTTGGTACGTATGGCCTGCCTCCAATCCAGGCTTAATGGAGAGCCAAATTTAGACTTAAAAACAACAATACAAAAATATTTATTAAATGCAGTAGAAACAAATATGACAATCTCTAACACAGAGACACACACACATTACACTGTCCCCAAACCCACAGCATTTCTCCCTTCCTGTCCTAATCCACAATCTTGTCTCTATCAGTTTAAAGGTCCCTCTGTCAACTTTACCTTGGCAGTGCCAGTTCAAAGTCCTGTCTCCAAACCACACTCTGTCTCCTTCACACCCTGTCAGAGGACCTTTCCACACTACATTGTTATAGTGCTATAATTCCACTTTCAACATCCTGTGGAATTCTGGGGTTTGTAGTTTACTGCGGCCAAAGAGCTCTCAAAGAATTCTAAATGCCCCTCCCTGAATTGCAAACCCCAGGATTCCATAGGATGTTGAAAATGGAATAATAGCACTATAACAGTGTAGTGCAGAAAGGCCCCAAATCTCTCTCAGGGAAGCCTCTACCTCTTGATACACCCCATTCCCCTGCAGCCCCCCTTCAGAGCCACCCAGAGCATGATTGGCTGCCTGCATGTCAGTCTGCATCCCTCCTATGCACCACTTTTACTAGTAACCACCTGTGGATAAAATAGCGCAGCGAATGTGTTGGTGGAGTCCCAACACTCTTCCTAATTCAGCTACACTGCATGTGTGATTCACACATTAACACAGCAGGGTGGGTTGGTGCTGTTTGCAATGGCAGTCTGGTAATATTTGAATGTAAGACAGCAGTAGTGATAGGCAAAATTTTCACTTCAGTTTCTTGTATACATTTGGCAGTATTCACAAATATCTTCATATTTGGAAGAGGAAGAGTTTGAGATTTTCTGTAAAAAATGCATATAGAAGAAACTTGATCTGTTTTATACATCCAGGCTCAGATTTTGAATTTTTTTTTTCTTTTCTTTAAAAGCCTAGGTTTGAATTCCTGGGGAGTCAACCATCTTAGTGATAAATTATGGTGGAACCCATCTTGAACCATGATGTGGCAATCAGATACTTCACATTCTTATAATACTGGAGTATCTCTACCTTTTCAATGGGGCTAGTGCACAGGAGAAGAGCTTCATTCCAGTTCATTTACCAACATTCACTTATATTTGAGACAAGAAAAGGAACGGGCAACTGAGGTGGAAAAGAACGTTGGAATTTTCATCAAAAGTATCAATTTTGTATCTCCTGAGGCTTCCTGTGAGTCAAAACACACCATCCTTGGAAATCCACATATTTATGGGCCTTGTGATCCATTTCAGAGATATATTTCACTAGTCAGTTTAAAAGGAAATGTGACAAGCCGAAAATGTGTGTAGCTGAAAAGAATACTCATTTCATTCAAAGAGGAAAAATGTGTACCAGAACATACACAGATTTACATGCAAGAAAAAAAAAGAAAAGAAAAGACTCACAACCAGGTACCAAATTTTGATGTGACAGGAATGTGAGCAGGATGCTAAGAAAAGCAATGAAAATGAAAGTGACAGATTCTCATACTCTTCACTTGCAATTTTAAAAGTCCAAATGTGACAATAAGCAAAACACACAAGATCATTCATTTCTAAAGCAGTGCCTAATCTTCTGTTGGCCATTTTGAATGTTATGAAACATGAGTATGATCAACAGATGAAATGCCCCGAAGCTAACTTCTATATGTACGACAAAGCATACCTTCAAAGTATACATGAATGGCAGGCACTTGAAAATACTGCTAGGCAATTGCAGATATCAGTTGTTACAAACGGCAAAAGAAAAAGAAGAAGAAAAGAACAGAGAGCCCATGCAGAGCAGATTAAGACAAGCTCTCTGCATGTCTATTATTTCTGGGACAGTAAAAGTTTAAAATGGAGTGCATTTTGGTATATAAATAGACTAGAATGTACACATAAAGGCCTTTAAACAACAGCTCAACATGGGAACTGTAAAATACCATGCATTAGTACTTGCTAACGTAAAATCACACTATTATGTTTCTGAATAACTACCCAGTCAGTCACTGAACAAAGAACACTGTATTTGGAAACTGTAGTTTGATTTGATCCATTTGCAGAACTTGCCAAATGCTGCTATTTTCAATGATGTAATCAACGTACTTGCGGGTTTTGCTTTTATTTAAAAAAAATGGTAAGTATGGATGTATTTAGGCAGAAGGAAAATGGTTTTCTACTTTATAAAATGCAATTTTTTTTAAGAAATCCCCAAAACATTGAAAACATGTGATTGGCTTTGTACCGTATTTTGGAGAAGGGTATTCTCTAGAACTGAAATTCTCTAGAATTGCTTGTGGCCAATTTCTGATATTTGTCTGAGAAATGCTGTGTGTTATTCCAAAGAGTATAAGAGATATTCCCCCTTTGCCATGCATACATGGACCTGTTAGCACATCACTTCATTATCTCAGATGGGAGACCTGTGCATACTATTATTATTACTTATTTATTTGCCAGGTTGTTAGACTAGTTTTTGAGGTAAGTTTCCTCAAAGTGGTTTAGAGTTACTGGTAGGAACCTTAGCATACCTATACTATCTAGCATATCTTAGCATATCTATACTGGACAGTTGCTACTTTGGATATCTTTAAGTATTTAGAGATAATGTGTATTCACATCATTTCCTGTTTGTTGGTTTTAGCCACCCCTTTCTCTTCTTGCGTCAGTTACCTTGTAGTCCTTGTGCGTTCATCCCCATTTGTGTTGTCTGCATTTCTCCCTTCATGTTTGAAGAGCCTAGGTTACAGAGCCTTCCAATAGGAAATGTTATGAAACTTTTGGTATGTATAAGTAGATAAACATCAATTTTTCCTTTCTACAAAGAAGACTAAAGCCATTTCTGCACTACAATGTTTTAGTGCTATTATTCCACTTTCACCATCCTGTGGTATTCTGGAGTTTGTAGTTTAGGGAGGGGCATTTAAATTCTCAGCCAGAGAGCTCTTTGGCCTCAGTAAACTACAAACCCCAGAATTCCACAGGATGGTGAAAGTGGAATAAAAGCACTATAATAGTATAGTGCAGAAATAGCCTAAGCCTGCTTTATTTCTCTGGTAGACCCAGTATGTGCATAGGTTGCTAGTGTGGTTCATGCTTACTTTCTACTTGTGAATACTAATTGTGCAGTTTGTAACATAAACTATTATATCACACATACCAAACATTTAGAAGACAATATTTTAAGGAGTGAACAAAGTACAGCCTATGAGCTTTATGGAGTCCCACTCCCCCTTTCCAGCTCTGAGAGTCCCTCTAGACATCACAGTTTTCAGGAAGTGATGAGAAATCACTTGAGAGATGCCCAAACTAACAAAGAAATGCACAAAAATTCAGTAGGTTAGTTTTATTTGCTCACCCAGCCCCAAAAGAAATAAAAAGGCCAACAATCCACCAAAAATAAAACTATTTCAGAAGTGAAAGTGAAAAAGGTAAAGCTAAATCAAAACTGGTGTGGCCACTAGGTGCATGAGCAAACATTGTTCCCAAGCCTGGGCACAGTTGCCCATCCAGTTTTAAAACAGTAAAATATCTGTTACAATTATCTGAGGAAATGGTCCAGAACCTGAAGTTATAAATGTTATTTTTTTGAACTGCAGCTTCTCAAATCTCTCAGACAGCACAACCAGCTAGTGGATTCTCTGCGCTGTTGTCCAAAGACAAACTTTTCAACGCTCAGCATAACCCATTGAACATGACCACAACAACCTGTAAATAAAGATGGTGATCCATTCATTTAAAAGTGAGTTGGAAGATCCAGATCTTTCAGATCCATTTAAAAACAGCCAAGGAGGGACCCACATCAGCCAAAAAAGGGAGTCACTTGCACCCAGGAACTGGGGCAAAATGAGGACACTGGCTTCCCCCAAAAAATAAAAATTCTGGCCCCTCCAAATGAATTTTTCCTTCAGTTATGCAAATTTCTATCATTGCAGAAATGTAAAATAACAGTTTAATATTTAGAAATAAAGTTAAGGGAGCCACGGAATAGTGGCCAGCACAGTGACCAAAGACATGCAAACACAGCCCTAAGTATACTAAGTATACTAAGAGCCCTAAGTATAAACAATTTTCAATATTTCATACTCTGCAATGCTAGATATTGGGGACTGAAGGAAAATGTCAGGGGGCAGAATTCTTTCTTTTATTTATTTTATTTTATTTTATTTTATTTTATTTTATTTGAGGTCAATGTCCTTATTCTCCCACCAGCAGCTATACCCCTGAATCACATGCGCATGAGTTGGTAGACTGTATCCCCTCTGAACTTACATTCCTTTACTAAAGAGAAGATGTTACAGACATCTTGATGTGGTATCTGTAACATGCAGATACTCTGCAAGAAGGAACAAAACTTTGGGTATGGGGATCCTACCAATCTCTACGTACCTACAAGAGTTTGTGTTATGAGATAAAAGTTATTTTTAAAATAATTAAAAATAATATTAATCTAAGTAGCATTCAAGACCATGAAGATTACGGGGAAAATGATCCACCTTTGGACTTCTAATGTACCTTTAGTGCTAAACCATTTTAGATGGAAGCATTGCAGTGGAAGGCATTGTTAAGTTTCAAGGTTTTGGCTGAAATTACTTTATAGTGCTTGGATGGGAATGTGCAGAATTATAATGAGTTATATATGCAATGGTTTTCTAAGGGCTTGAACTGAAACATTCTTTCTCCATTGTTAGTCTTTTTAGTGTCTGATTTTATTTTAATTTCCTACCTACCAACTTTATGGCTTGCTTGGAGGTGAAATATTAATGGTAGGGAGCTCAGCAGTTGTCATCAGTCAGTTAGTTAACAGATATGACTTAATATTCATTTAATTTATGTCTTGTCAAATCAGCAGTCTTTATTAAAATCCCTACCAAAATTATGTTATAAAGAGCAAAACACGGATTGGATTCCTTGGAAACATGAAGGAAATGATATATCTATATAGATATATAGATAGTTAAGATATATATGTGACATATAAATTAGGATATTGTTAGCACTGATGGTTTGTATCAAATTCAGTGACCTACTTATTGGTTATTCTTTCATTGTTTTAAAGTCATTGTGAATTAGAGCGCCATGGTCCTTTTCGCACCAGATCCTTGGAACAGTGTCTGAGCTCTTAACCTTCAGTTTCTAAAAGAAAGGCAAAGAGATTTAATGGATATGATGTCATTCCACTATATCATATGTGCCAGAACTCCGGACAGAATGTATTGGAAAATCAGGCTCCATATGAAAACCATTCATTAGCTACTTAAAGTTGCAGGAAACCAAACTGTACCTGAAATGAAGTAAGACTTCTTTTTTTTTTTTTTTCAACAAGCTCTCTTGAAACCTTTTTAGTCACATCTGATTTATTTAATCAAAGGATAAATTGGGGTCTAAAGCAAGATGAAAAAAGAAGCAAAGGGAACTTGGATAATTATCAGCTCTTGCCAGAGCCTAGGAAGTCATGTTTTAAAAGTAATTAGTTTTCATTTTGAAGAAAGATGGTCAGTTCCCTTTATGTTACCCGTTGAAAAGTAACTCTTAACATTTCCCAAGGCTCAGTAAAACAATTACTTTTAGTTACTTTGAGAGAAAACACATAATGCTACATACACTTGCCCTACTTTCATAACACTCCTGTCACCTTTGTCCTTGAATCAACACCCATCTGACCATTCATTTAGCCATCCATCTATCACTTTATTTATATTCTGCCTTTCACCCATACTGGGACTCAAGGCAGCTTACACAAAGGCAGAAAATTACAATAGAAACACATAAAGCTCAAAACAGACAAAATTAAGATTAAAACAGTGTTAACCAACCAAGAATTAAAACCAATTTAAATCTTACTTGAAAACAAAGATTAAAAACAGTGCAGTACCATCAAAAGGGTTTTTGTTAAAAATCAGTTTCCAAGGGCGTACTGGAAAATAAGGGTCTTAACCTGCTGCCAAAAGGACAACATAGAAGGAGTAATTCTAGCTTCCCTAGCGAGGAGTTCCAAAGTGTGGGAGCAGCCACAGCAAAAGCCTTCTCCTGCAGTTCCACCAACAGTGCCCATGAAAGCAATGGAATAGAGAGTAGTGCCTCCCCTGCAGATCTTAAAGTTCAGGCTTGCTCATACAGGAAGACACTATCCTTTAAATATCCTGTTCCTGAGACCTATAGGGCTTTATAGGTGACAACCAGTACTTTGCATTGTGCCCAGAACCAGATTGGCAACCAGTGGAGCTGCAACAAGGGAGTTGTGTGTTTAGCCATGGAATCCCCCAGGTAACACTGGGCAAGTCCCATTCTCTCAGCCTCAGAGGAAGGCAAAGGCAAACCCCGAACACTGAACAAACTTTGCCATGAAAACCCCATGATATTTTCACCTTAGGGTTGCCATAAGTCAGAAATGACTTGAAAGCACACAACAATGCATTATTTGTAGCAAGTTCCTTCCACACTTTGTCTTATGCCTCATTTAGACTGTAACCCCTATACTCGCACACTCAGAGACCTACTTGTGGAAGAGGGTGGTAAGAAGGTCCCCAGTAGAACTTCTTTGATCTCATCTCCAAGGGTTGAAGTCCCTCCTGATCTGTTGAAGGAAAGGGGACACCACAGAAAAGCAAATAGAGACACGGTAGAAAAATGGGGACAGAATCTTTAATCCATACATGATGTCATCATCCTCCCCAATTTTCAAGGATCTGCTGCTCCCATCCACACCCCCATATCACTGTCCAGTGCATGCTTAAGGGTCCCCTGAATTTGTCAGGCTCTTCAGAAGAGCTCAGCTGGGAAGAGGAGAGGATGGAAAGTTACTTTGCATCCACCTCCTTCGATGGGCTGAATTCTATATCCAATCCAAGAATATGACTGACTTACTCACTATATAAAGGGAAAACAAATTAACCAATTAGAAAAAGATTGGGAGCCTGTAAAAACATACTTAAATAAGAGATGGGGTGTTAAGATATAAGATAAAAAGAAATAACATAGCAAAATGTTTACTCTAATTATTAATACATAGCTATTAATTTCAGAAGATAGATATATGCATTATGTATGGAGGACTAAAAGGTAAATTGAATTGAATCACAATATTAGTGTTTCTTTACACTTTGGAAACAAAAGTGTTGATAAATAAATAAGATATGTTATGTAAAGAGTTACAAGGGAAAGAGTGCACTATTGAATATATTTAGAATGAAATGGTAGGGAGTTTCACATATATATGAAAAAAAGCGCGTAAATAATGTTCTAGATAGATGGCAGAAGGAAGTAGACAACCACTTTTCTTTAAATGTTCCTATTTCTAATCTACTGCTTACACGTGTTTTTCTTTCTTGTATTGGACGGACACCTCTGTATGATAAATAGTACTGGATTAGCTTTTAGTATTTGTTTTCTTCTTTTCTGAGTTCTGATTTTTCCTCTATTTTTGTGTGTTCTTATTATAATATTATAAATGTTTTTTTAATAAAAAGAAAAAAAAGTGTGGCATCCTTGAGATGCCAAACTGCTTTGTCTTAACTGGATTTGTGGCTAGCCAGGTAAGAGTCACTTCTGTTAAAATTCGCGGAGTTATTTATTTATTTATTTACTTACTTCAGAAATAAATACTGTGGAAAATACTGTTTTAATTTGATAGAATATTATCAATGTATTGAGGCATACAGTGATATTGAACAGGTAAGAGTTATGGAAAACCCCTAGGCCCAGTATGCAATTAAAGAAAAGTAAAATTAAGAAATGAGACATTCCCTGGCATTTTAAACATAAAAAGAAGAAAAATCTGAAGTATGAAAAGCATTAAAGCTAGAAACATCATGGTTTTCTCTCGGTCCAGCTACCATCCCAGGCTCACCTGGTAAGGACACAGGAGAGAGCTTTTTTAGTGGCTTCCCCACCTTGTTTTGCCATCAGGCAAAAACATTTCTTTTTAAGCAAGTTTTTAATGTGTGAGCAGGGAATTGTTTTATTTATATTTATCAATCTGTTTTTTAAAAATTGTTTTAGGTTTTTATAATTTTATATGCTTTTAATTGTTTTAAATGTTTCCAAAGTTTATAATTTTTTGGGAAGCCACTTTGGGTCCCACTGTGGGAGAAAGGTGCATACAAATATAATTAAGAAAGAAAGAAAGAAAGAAAGAAAGAAAGAAAGAAAGAAAGAAAGAAAGAAAGGATGGAATCCTACTGGTTAATCCCAACTAGAGTAGACCCCTTGATTAGATCAATCCCATTAATTTAATGAGGCTACTATAGTTTGGAAAAAGGTCTGTTCCACACTACACTGTTATAGTACTATTATTCCACTTTCAGGATCCTGTGGAATTCTGGGGTTTGTAGTTTACTGGGGCCAAAGAACTCTCTGGATGAGAATTCTAAATGCCCCTCCCTAAACTGCAAACCCCAAGATACCATAGGATGTTGAAAGTGCAAAAATAGCACTATAACAGTGTAGTGCGGAAAGGCCCATAGAATAGAATTCAGGCCTGTATAAACAAATGTCATTCCACGGTGACTGATGCTAGGTGTTAGACAGAAATGGTGGGCATTAAGGTATGTTTGGGGGCATGTACCACGCCTATAAGCCTCCAAGAGCAAGGACTGACCAACCTCTGTGGATCGTGGGCCACAATTTCCTCACCCTTACTTAAGTTTGGCCAGCTTTTCTAATTAGCTAATCTAAGTCCAGTCTGCCTCCTTAGCTGAGCCAGATAATAATTGCTCCAGTTCTAAATGATGTGATTTGTCTCTCAGCATTTTGTCTGCAGTATCTCATGTTTCTCATAACAAAAACATCACCTGTACAATACAGTACTGTACAGATAGTCATGGGTCCACAGTGTGTTGCTTCTAGTGCTTCTGAAAGTGCTCCCAAGGCAAAGACAGTGAAGACCTTACAAGAAAAGGTTGATTTATTAGATATGCTGCATACAGCAAAGTCAGCTTTTAAAGCTGATTGCTATTATGGCAATCATAATAGCAAAACAAGCTGATAATAAGGTACATTATTAAAAAAGAAAGGGAAATTCATGCTGCAGCTGATCAATTGGGTGCAAAGACACTGCCTCAGGTGTGAGATCCTTATATCCCTCGAGTTGACAGTGCTACTTTGAGATGGGTGCAGGATTGCTATAAAAAGAGCATTTCTATAGATTCCAATATGATAAGAGGGAAGGCGAGTTCTTACATGTTTCTATAAAAGAAAGGGAAGGTGAAGGGTCCACCTTTACAGAATTTCATCTTAGCAAGGGCTGGTTTGATAGTTTTAAGAAAAGGTTTAGCGAACATAATGTGAAAACCACAGGAGAACAGGCCTCTGCTGACCACAAGATTGCTAGTAAGTTCCTTGACACCTTAAGCAAATTTAATGAAGAGAAGGGATATGAACCAGACCAAATATTCAACACAGATGAAACCGCTCTGCTTTGGAGAAGAATGCCACAGAGGACATTCATTAGCAAGGAACAGAAGTGAGCAGCAAGCTTTTAAGGTAGCAAGAGATAGGTTATCCATGTTGTTTTGTGCAAGCACAACCAAGCATATGATAAAGGCTACCCTGATTTATAAAGTCACTAATTCTCGAGCCTTGAGGGGAAAGAATAAGTTCCAGCAGCCAGTTTTCTGGATGCATAAGAAGAAATCTTGAACAACAAGACCCCTTTCCCAGTATGGTTTCATCAGTGTTTTGTGCCAGTACCTTGCCAGTAAAAGAAAGGTTTTTCAGGTCCTATTACTGCTGGACAATGCCTCTGGACACCCAGAATCCTGTGAATTATATGCTGAAGGTGCTGAAGTCATCTAACTGCCCCCAAACACATCTCTCATCCAGTCTCTCAATCAGGGGACACATGTTACTCAATGAAGAAGATTGTGCAGTCTGTGGAGAAGACTCCAACTTAGATAACGTAATGAAAATATGGATATGGCACACTGTTGCTGATGCCATAACTGTCACTGAAAGAGCCACAAAACCTTTCAAGCCAGATACAATAAATCTGTGCTGGAAGAAACTTTGGTTAGAAAGCATGAACAAAGTCACTGACTTTACTACACAGCCAATCCAAGACATTGTGGAGTTGGCAAAGAAGGGGGTGAGGAAGGGTTTAAGGTTATGGATCTTGGGAAAATGCAAGAGTTAACAGACCTGATGAGTTCACAGAGGATAACCAAAAGGAGCTGACTGTTCTGAAGGCAGAGGTGATGCAAGATGAAGAAGAAGAGGAAGAAGAAGGAAGAAAGAAGAAGAAGAGAGGGAGGAGGAAGAAGGAAGGGGGAAGTAGTAGCAGTATTAGCAGTGGTGGTGAAAGACAAGTTTATGCTGGACAATATTGCAGAGGGTCTGCGTCTGTTCAGGGCTGCAAGGACTGTTTGTAAGACAGACCCTCTACAATATTGTCCATCATAAATTTGTCTTCCACCACCTCTGCTGATAATGCTACTACTTCCCCTCCTCCTTCTTCCTCACTTCCTCATTTCCCCACTAGACTGACACATTCTTTGAAGAAGAAATTGGTAGAACAGGCACTGTCAACATACACAAACATTTTTGAAGAAATGAAGATGGAAAAAAAGCCAAACTAAAACCACACTGTATTTCAAGAAGGTAACACCAACTCTGCTTACCGGGGCCATTTCCTCAGTACACTGTTATAGTGCTATTATTCCACCTTCAACATCCTATGGAGTCCTGGGGTTTGCAGTTTAGGGAGGGGCCTTTCAGTGTGGAAATGGCCTGGGTGTGGAAATGTGGAAATGTCTAGAGTGGAAATGGCCTTGGAGAGTGAACGAATGGGATGAGGAGGTAGATTAGATGCACCTTCTTTGAGGAAATATAGGACAGAGGTGTGATAATAAGAAAAGAAAATATGCTTCTTGGCAAGACAGCTATATCTTTCCAAAGTTTTACTTAGATGCCTCTCATGATGTTAAAGCATCAACAAAGCCAAAATGCAGGGGACATAGGCAGTGTAGGCTATAAGCTTTTTCATCTGTCCCAAGGGACAGGAACTGATTGATTCTCAATTTCTAAGGTCAAAATCCTGCTTATTTTCATCTGTGTTGGAAACCAACCTAATCAAGTTTAATGAACATGGATACTTGTCTTCAGAAGACTAATTTGACCAGATGCTCTGTACCAGATCCTCAGACAGCATTAAAGTGTATTTCACTCCATGAATTTCTATGGAGCAGCACCAATTTACACTGATACAGTGTCAGATCTGTGCCATTCAACCAGAAGGCAAAAGTGATGGAACCTCTATTCAGATTCTTTATCAATATAATCCTTAAAATACATTTTGCAGAAACATGAAAGTTAAATATAGAAATTACATAATGTCATAGGTCATCTCATTCCTCCTACTAGCCAGCATAAGCTAAGGCGGGTTTCTGGTATGTTTTTTAAAGCACTTGGAAAACCATCTGGAAAATGTCAGCTGGCGAAAGTTTTGTTCTTCCTACATTCTGAAAATTCAGAAAGAACAGGGGGATTTTTTTTTCTATCAGTCCTTCCAAGAATATGCACTTCAGAGTGATGCCTGCAGAATGAGCATGAGTAATCACAGCACCAGAAATAATGTTATGAGAAAGTTGGAGTTTTCAGAAAAGTAAATGGAATCTATGCCAATAACAGTGATGGATTGAATTACATGATAGACTATGTGTTTATCTGTAGCTGAGTGTGTATGTGCACATTCAGTTTATTTGGATATCAAGAAAAGTACATTTCTGTTGTAATAATTAATTTTAATTCTCTAGAAGCATAGTGATATTTGATGCATTAAAAAACAGAAATAAACTATTGTTAAAGGCTTTTAAAAATAATCTGGAAGCAGGTTGAGGCAAGAGATGACAAAGTTCTCATAGCATTCAAATGACACACATAATGGTTGGTGCACACTGCTTCTCAACAGGACTCAGCAGGAGATATCTAATGTTCCTTCTCTGTGTGACTCTTTCTGGGGTTTCTGCCATTACCCGAGATGTGGACTTTTTGTTGAGATTGTTCACCAGAAACTGACAAAAGCCACACACAACTAAAACAGTGGTTCATTCCTTCTTTGTGAGCTTTATTGTTTTACAGAGATCCTCGTCAGAATCTGGCAAAGTTAGTTTTTCAGACTAGAACTTTTGGGTAGTCAGTAGTGCCCGCCGCTAGTATGGGAATTAGAGTAGCCATAATAGATACAAAGGTAAAAGATTCAAGACTGGCACCAAGGCCTGGGAAAACATCTGCAGGGAGATAAAAGAGCTTCAGCCTAGGAAGAATGTGTGGAAGGGTCTGGGGCCTAAACAGTTTTGTTCTTTCCTGTCCTTTCAGTTTGAGCACTGAAGTTAGCTGAGTGTACTGCAGTTCCAATAAACCATGCTTTACCAGTTGCATAGGGATGGAGGGATGATGGGGCGGTGTGTCTCCAGCAGCAATTTGGGGGGGCACCGTGGATCTTTTTTTGCCCTCCTCACTCACTGAAGCCCCACCTGCTGTGCACCATAGCCACACCTCATCCATTGTAGCCATGCCCCCATGCTCTGTAGCCCCTCCTCTGCATTCCATAGCCACGCCCCCACATACCATAGCCCATGCCCCCATGCACTGTAGCCACATCCCCCCACGCTGTAGCCATGCTCCTGCTCCTCTGCCCATACCCCCTCCATGCACTCCAAGCTCCACCACTGTGCTTTACTGAGAAGCCTTGTGACTGTGGTTCCTTAAAACCTGACAAGAACTCCCAAAATCTCCTAGTTGTCATCACCAATTCTAGGAACTATAGTCCTACAAAGTCTCTCTTCCAAGCTCTCAATGTTCTAAATGGGCTCTTTCCAAGATGATTCTTCACAGTCAGATTCTCCTGTTAGCAGAGTCTCCCTGCTGAAAATGCTTCCCTGGTCCCAGAAAAATCCTACTAAACTTGCTGTTCAGTGTTGCTAATTCCATTCCACAAAGGTATGAGAAATGTCTTAGGGCTGAGACTGTCTTTTTCTGGTAGACCAGGCAGGAGAGTCACCTCTGATCCAATGAGGTATCACTAGTGCAGGCCAGAGTTTTTCTTACCTCTGCCCCTGGTTTTGCTGAATTAGAAAAGGAGCAGAGTCTTGCCTTTCCGAGTAGACTCAGGCAAAAGCAAACTGTTGCAGCCCCTCGTAGCTTGTCTGTTCTTCCTCATTGATAACTTTTGCCATCTTGACCACACTCTGATGTTGCTCGGCCACATGTGTCCCAGTGTTCATCTGTGAAATATTGCATAGTAAGTCATGGCTCTATCAACAGATCTTTGAGATCAGCCAGAAGAAAAGGATTCTGTTAGGATTGCCTAATCAGCCTAATCTTGATGTTCTATAGCTAGCTCATCTTTGAGTTAAGATTGTATTGTTTCTGAATTGTGTCTTTACAAGTTTGTTTGTAGGCCACAATCATCCTCATCAGAATCATTGATCTGCAAGCATTCACTGAGCCAATCTTTTTTTCCATTTTACCAATAACAACATATATAGGTATATATTAAGTCAGTATTTCTCACTTCATAATAGTAAGTTGGATATTTTGATTTGTTTTGCTAAAGTCATAATCCAACATTCATGTGCTCCAACCCAGCTCATTTATTATTATCTTAATAATGTAACAGCTTGGAAATGGTAGGAGAAGTTGCTGCCATATTTGCAAATAGCTGTCCTGTAGGATCAAGACATTTCTTTCTAGAACGCAAAATACATTTTGAAGGGAATACATTTCTTTGAACATGGACTAATCATACCTGCTTGAGGCAGTCTCCATTGTGAAATGATTTCTTCATTGAAGCTAAGAGTTCTGTTGTTCATTTTTATTTTAGCCACTTCAATAGATTGCTGCATCAAAATGCATTGGACTTTATCCCTTTGTTTCACTCTACTTTAATGTTTGTAGGCCAAGTAGTATAGGAAGAAGACATTCACTTTCCAGGTATTGTTTTCTTTAAGGTTCACTAACAACAATCAAGTTGGCCGTGACAAAATGCAGTTAACAGACACATTTTCCTGATTTTTGCTTCAGATAAAACATTCTTTGTGCAATCTCTGCAAAAGTAATCAGCATTGTAAAATGTGAGATAGATTATAGCAGATGATATTAAGTAAAGTTATTGTGCTAAGTCAAAATCCTTGATCTTTCAATCTAGCATCATGATCTAAAACCCAATCTTCTGTGACAGGTGACAACAGTCATTCTGGAGACATTTCACTCACATTAAAATGAGTTGAAAAGAGATCTTGCAGCACCTTTGAGACTGAGAGAAAGAAGTTAGTAGCATGAGCTTTCACAGACTTAAGTCTACTTCATCATATCCATATGAGGAAGGAGACTTAAGTCTACAAAAGTTGTTGCTACCTATTTCTTTCTCTCAGTTAGTCTCAAAGGTCCTACAACATCCCTTTGCATACTGATCCAGACTAACATGCCTATGTCTCTGAATTATAATGGGTTGTTCAAATTCCTTGACTTTTGCAAGTGTGTGAATGGCAAAATAAATAAAATGTTCTTGTAAAAACCCAACTATTTTTTATTTGAAAAGAGTCCCAATTGTTTAAAAAGCAGTCCATAAGGGAAGAGGAAAGTCAGAAATAAACAAAGCAATCTGAAGTGTGTCCAGCTAAATTCAATAGGCTTACTCCTTAGTAAACACACTGAAGAATAAATGAATTGGCAAAACAAATTTGGAGGCAAGGTAGTGATTTTGTGCAACAATTTCTCTTTGCGTTACTAGGTCAATTTCTTGACATTTCTTTTGAATCCCTGCTTCTTGCTAGTTCCGTTTTGTACCTATGTTAGTCTGAATGTGGTATTCAGAGGTGTAATGCAGAATAATAATATATGAAAACAGTAAACAAAATAAGTGAAAATTAGAAGGGAATTGAAAAAACTCACAAACATTCCCACTCAAAAACCAGACAAGCTCCAACAATTTCCATACAAGCCAATACAATTGTATGGGGGACAGAGAGAGAGAACACAAGCATTTAGCCATAAAGGTTGTGACATTCTGAAAGGGTTATGGCTCCCTGGGGTTTTCTTGTTGGTCAAATAGATCACTTCACTACATACATACATTCTATTCCTCCATTCCTCACCATTTTTCCCTTGCTTCATTAGAACAATAAGCCAACCAGTACAGAACCATGTTGTCATGCCCTACTTCCAGAGCATGGACTCAGACTCAGAGTCTGAAACAGAGAGCATGCCAGAGGTTGATACAAAAGGCATGCCAGAGCCTGCTATTCAGAGAGAGGTTACAGTGCTGGAAACAGAACAGGAGACGGTGCCAGCTCCAACAGGGAGTCCTGCCTCTTCAGATATAGAGGAGAACTTACCTTGACCCAGCTTCACAGTGCACAGGCAGCAAAAAGAGAGCGAGTGTCACTTTCTCAGGATTTATAACCAGCAACAATCAGTCAAGTCTCAGCTGTGCTAGACTCAGGACCTATTTAGCTAGTGTCCTTCCCCTCCAGGGCTTGTCAGAGCTTATCTGATCTGCTACCTTGCTGGATGCCTTAACAAATGCTGAGATTGATGTTGTACACTCCCTTGCCATGAAACCCTGTTGGACTTTATTTATGACTCCATGCTTACTGCCTGGAAGCAACTAACAAGCTGGGAGATATTCAGCTTGTTTTGTTTGATTTATCAGCTGTGCCAGGACTGAGATAGGACACATGTGATGTATTTCCTCCAATCCTAATCCTATTCCTTTGACCCATCTGTCATACTGAATTTGGCAGAGCAGTTACTACCTCACACCCCTTACAAATACTAAAGACCTAAAATAATTATTTAAAGTGTAGGATTGAGTTCAGTGTTAATCAGGATGTATATGGAGATCAGTAGTAGGGATGGGTGAGGAATCTAACAAATTAACAAATCAATTGATGAACTCTTCCAAGCCTTGGACCAGATGACTTCTGTGCTTGGTAGTTCTGAACTCTAATTGCTAAAAGTTGGTGCTCATCATAACTCTCCCTTCCTATTGTTCATTATATTTAAATCAGAGTTGGTCTGAGTTCAAGCACAGAACTAGCCTCTATGAAGCAGAACAGATGGCAGCTATACACAGCATGCAGAAATACACTTTTCCTTATTAGAATTGGTGTGCACATTCTACAAAGAAAACCATTTTCTGTAATTCAGTGAGTCTGCTGTAGTTAGGACTACCAACTGGACTACCAAGTAAATCAAGAGCAGTGTATATATACACACACACATACACACACACACACACAAACCAGCAACAAGAATATTGTTTGCTCAAACTTGAAAACACTGACAATGGAAGAATGGATTGTTAAGGTTACTAAATTGGCCCAAATTGCCAAATTAACATCTATGTTGAAGGATAAGCCAACTGACTTTATTTTTCTTTTCTTTTTTGCAAGACTGAAAACCATTTATAGATTTGTTGAACAATAAGAAATCCAATGATGTAATGAACTGTGGTTATGGTTATTAGTCATTTTAGTAAGATAATTTAGTTGGATCTATAATGATAGTATAATAGTTTTTTTCTCTTTTTTCCTTTTCCTTTTCTTTTTTTCTAAGGACTGGGAGAGGTCAGATCATGATTTATACATCTTTCCCTTTCTTCTGTTTCTTTGGTTGTATTTTTACTGTACCTTTGTTTGTATATTAGATAGTTAATATTAAAAATCAACCAATCAATTAAACGAGCAAGTTCCTTTGAGGTGGTCATCTACATATAACTGAGGTTCAAAACAAGACTATTTAAAAATTTTTCTCTAGGACACAATTTTTATATCTGGGACCTTCTTGCAAAAAAGGCACACACACTGTGGCTACAGGAACTTCCCACACTCCCACTACAGTAAGTATAACAAATATATTTCAATTCCAATGAAATTAAAGACAACTCAGTACAATTATTAAGGTATGTGATTCCATGTTTGTGGCTGTAATTTTGATGCTAGGGCAACTGACCAAATTTTGTCCTGGCTAGAAATGGAACTGTGTTAGTCACAGGGAAGGAAAACTTGAACTATATAAACTGTACTAGCAGATTTTGCTGTACCACCCCAGTACAAATGATGGACTTTTTCCCTATTATATTTTGACAATTCATAAGGCAACTTCTCCACCCAGTGGATACAATGTGCTTAGAATGCCTTGATGAAATATCTAACAGTTCACAATTTGTATTCCATTTGGGATGGAGGGAAAGCATCAGTCATTAAAAAGTTAGTCTAAGGAGTGGGGGGAAATGAACAATGAAAGACTGCACACATTTGTCACATTTCAGTGCAGCCAGAGCTTGGGCAAGAGACATTCAGCATAACTCTCCATGTGTTCAGTTCATTAGCATCAGAATTCATCTGCATATTCTTACACAGAATTGTGGACGCCTATGGCCAGGTAAGATGCAAACACTTCATAGCCAGATAATAGAAGTGTGACGAAGTATTCTAAGGAAAAAAATGGTTTAGTGAAGAAGTAAATTGAGACATATCTGTGGAAGATGGTTTTTAAACCTGAGGCTGCAGTCTTTTCCACACCTTGGAATAAGTCCTGCTGGAGTCAGTGCAGTCTCCTTCTGAGCAGACAGATATCGACAAATTCTACTATAAAACATGGTATTCCTGTTTCTGGCCTTGCACTGGCTTTGTCTAATATTCCACATTAGCAAAGGCCTTCTGCAAGGTAGTTAGATGCAGTTGTGGTCCTAGTTTGCACCATCACTGTGTTCTTTCTCTGTATTCTAGGTTGCAGCGGAGGGTAGCCAGTACATGAAAGCAAAATATCTCTAGTCTTCTTATGATTTGTCTTTAAAAAAAAAAAAAGTAGGATTCATAGCAATTAAAAGGAAAAAAACAGTCAACAAGAACAATTAAAAAGAAAAGATCAGTAGGGTTCTAAGTATGTTTATTGTGAAGTAGGTCAAGGAGTTCAGTTATACTTATTCTCTTTTAACAATTTCAGCCTTACAGGGCATACTATAGGGGGCAGAGCTCCTGTAGCTTTAAACATTCCCAAAGGCTGGACCAAGAAAAGGTACCATAAAGCTCCATCAGGAGGAACTATGGTATATCTTCTCCCTCAATCTTCCCCAAGCCCATCTTTTGGCTGTTGCAGCCCACATTGCTCAAACAAGCTATTTACTGGCCAGTGGAGACCAGGACAGAGGTTTGCAGAAGAATATCCAGCTCTGTCCCTACTGCTGAAGGTGACATACCCAAATAATGCTTGTCCATGGGAAAAGTATGATACTGATGTGTACTCTGCCTTGGCTCATAATAATCTTTCATTCATTATAGTTTACTGCCTTTTCCCAAGGAAAAAAGTCTAGGTTATTTTATGAAACTAAATGGGAACAATCTTTGGAAAGTATTGTACCAACTGAAAATATGGAGATTATTTGTGGGAAAAAACCGATTTGCTCCTACTTTGCTTTGTCATTGTTAACAGAAAACTGTTAAAGGGACAATTTAGTTGATTTAGTTTCATATTGCCAGAGCTCAAAAAGTTACTTTTCTTGAGTCATAGCACCAGAGTTCTGAGAGAACAAAAAGTAACTTTTCTAAGTTCTGTATATTACTGTGTCTGAGGTGTTGCTAGCAGCTGAACAGGGAAGATACCTCCTTCCCAATTTATACCATGCACTGGTTGTCCCATGCATAAATAATCTAAAACATATGATTGTTGTAAGTTACGAACATAGGATGTGTGACAAGGATTGCAGTCTGGTCAATAGTTGTGTACAGTTCTCCCTCCACATCTGTGGATTTGACTCTTGTGAATTTGATTATTCATGGGGTGCCTGTGCTTCTCCCCCTTCTCCTCCTCCTCCTATCCCTTTGTGTTTCATCAGCAGGGCGAAAGAAGGCAAGCATGCCGAAGCAAAAGAAAAGGCAATGAGGAGGGGAGATGTAGGCACATGCACTTTCCTTGTGCCCACCGGAGCTCTCCCCTCCAATTCCCTTGCCTCTGCCCTGGCACTGAGAACTCTTGTGGAGCAAAAGATAAGAGGATTGGGGGTGAAGAGGAAGGCAAGGCAAGGCATGCTTTCCTTTTGCCTCTGGAGTTACCCCTCCCATCCCCTTGCCTCTGGCTCCAGCACTGAGAACTGGCACTGAGCCAAAAGATAAGGGGAGGGGAGGGGAGGGGAGTGGAGGAGGGCAGCGTGCGCTTTTTTTTATACCCTCCAGAGCTCCTCCTCCCATCCCCTTGCCTCTGGCCTTAGTGCTGAGAACTGGCACCGAGGCACAAGGTAAGGCAATGGGGTGGGAGAAGATGCACGTGCATGTGCTTTCCCTGTCTCCTTTGGAGCTCTCCCCTCCCATCGTTCTGCCTCTGCCTCTGCCTCAGTACTGAGAACTCGCACCAAGGGAAAAGGTAGAGCAATTGGGGGTGGCACACATACTCTTTCTCCCCAGGGCTCCTCTCTCTCACTCCCTTGCCTCTGACCCAGTGACAGAGAAGAAAGGCTTCTGTGCCAGAGCTCCAAGAAAGAAATGGGGGGGGGGATCAAAGGAGGAGGGAGTTATTTGTGATTTTTCCACTTTTGTGGGGGTTCTGCGCCCCAAACCCTTGTGAATGTGGAAGGGCCACTGTATCTGTCTTCATGCCCAAAACTTTTAAATCACCATGGATAGAATAATGAATGAAATATTAACAGCACAATCCTATAATATCTACTCAGAAGTAAGTCAATCAGACTTTACCCCAGAAAGTAAGGCCCTTTTCTCACGTGAGGCGAAACGGGACAGCGCACGCAGGGACGGAGCTTACCTGCTAGTGTTTTGCTCCATCCCTGCTCCGTCCCTGCGGGGAACGCGGTTCCGCCGCTTCGCACGCCGCCAAATTTAGGCGGCGTTCGGTGGCGCTCCGCGGCGCCCAAAATGGCGGCCGGCAGCTTCCGGCGGCGCTCCGCCAATCAGGGCAGCGTGCCAGCCGGAAGCCTGTCCCCGGGCAGATCTGCAGAGATGCACTACAGCGTCTCTGCAGATTCTCACCGGGAGCTGCCACGGATTAGTGCGGGAGAGTTTGATAAAAACCACCTGGGAAGGTGGTTTTTAAAAAACTCGCAGCGCCACCCCTGCGGTTGGGCTAGAGCGGTTGGAGGTGTGGCACCTCACCATTTTCAACCGCGTTAGCTCACCTCGCGATGTGAATGATCTCCATCTCCGGTCGTCGCACCGTGGGCTTTTACCCCTGTGTGAAAATGGCCTTAGTCTGTGGTCTCAATTAATATCACTTCATCCCAAATTATTTCTGTTGGCTTACAAAAAGTGTACAATATCTGTGACTTGGAAGCAAGGGCTTGCAAATAATGAGATATTTCAATTAATTCTTTTTTCCCAAATAAATAAGGCACAACTAAGTTATATTATGATTTATCCACAGCCTGTGCTCTGAGTAGGCAGGCCATTCCCTGATTAGATAATAAACTGCTGGTGTTCTGATTGTAATGTTCCACGAAAATACTTTACCTGTTTGCAGTGTAACTCTGTTTTAGCTACTTTTGTAGTTACTGAGTGTGTGTAGTCTCAGTAGTAGTTTTTTTTATGATTAATATTTCACAAGTCAGCAGTTTGAAGCATTCTGATTTTTTTTCCAGAAAGTAATCTAAAGTAATGAGTCACACTCAAACAAGACAAAAGTAAAATGTTACTTTTAAAATGGAAATTAAAATACCAACAACCTACCTGGGGATGCTTTGAGCTGTAACAAATTACTTTTCAATAGTACTTTCCCAAGCCCTGATCCTGTGTACAGATAAAGGATTGAATTTAGGTCTGCCAGACTGAAAACTGGAGAGGGCTCCTGTACCTTTAAAGTCTGAGTGGAAGAAGCAATTTAAGCAAGTGTTGCTTTTCACACAGCCAGGCAACAAGCAGCATCTGCTGAAATGCTCTCTTCCGCACAACCACAAAAAGTACAGGAGCCATCTCCAGTTTTCAGGCAAGCTATCTTAGAAGAGAAAGCAAAAATGGGACTGAACTACTGCTTAAACTGACAATGATATGTTTGATACAAGATATGACATAAACAAGAAATCAAGTTTCAAAAATCCATAAACACATTAAGGATCTCATAAAACATCCATACATAAGGAATGTTGCAACTATCCATATTTCAGTGATTGCATTAAGAGTCACGTAAAACATCCATACAATTACAATGTCCAAATTTCCACCCAACTTTTTGCTGATTTTTTTGGTAATCTGTGCTTTGTGGTGGATTCTGTTTTGTTACCAGTACCTATGTAATCCTAGAAGAGACTCATTAAATTGATTGCTGAATGGTGAGCCAACACTCACATAAACCTCATTAATTCAGTGTATTTACTATAGTCAAGACTAACAATAGGATTTTGTGCTAAAGAAATGCTATTTAAAATAATTCTAGCTGTGAAGAAAGTCTGATATTGTATTCGTGTTAAAAGGTGAAATAACCAAGTATATCTAACTGCTGTAGGATAAACAGATTATATGAATGTCTATGTATTTCTGTGTGTCTTCAAATAAAAGAAGCTGAACTAAGAGAAAATGAGTTTACCCAAAGCACTCGAGAACACTTCTTAATTAATTGGGAGCAGGGATTTGGAGCATGATCTTTTCTGTCCCACTTCGCTATACTCTCTCTCTCTTATGCACCATGGCAGTGGTGGAGCTTGGAGTGTGTGGAGGGGGACACAAGTGGCAGAGCCATGGCATGAGGGGCATGGCCACTGTGCATGGGGGTGTGGCTACAGGTCAGGATACTCCAAAAATATTGCCACCCAGGGTAAACCCCCACCCCCACCACCTGGTCCCTACACAACTGCACCATGGAAAACTTCTTTTCAGCAACAGTATTCATACCTAACAGAGGAACTGCGCCTATTTGTCATCATCTTGATGATCATTTAATCACTTATATCAGTGGTGGGTAACTAGTGGCCAATTTGCTCCCCATACCACATCTGTGAGCAACACCCTTTCACACACAGTAAGCCCAAATTCCCCTTTTCCTAGTCATTCCTTCTCCAAATGGCAATAGGAAGTGATATCTTGTTACTGTTTTGAGAGAGCACAGAGGAAAACATGGGTGTTCAGGGGCAATATCTGATTTTGGGTTGCTTGTGCAGGGTATTGCCTTGGGCTTTCATAAATTTGGAGTGTTTTCTGCATGGTTTGGGGAAAAATTGGTTTCCTTGTGGTTTGAGGGTTGTGGGGATTTAGGGGCTGATGGGAGCTTCAGGAGCCATAAAGCTGGGGTCCAGGTGCTTCATGTAGCCCACAAACCACACCTTGCGAGTCCCTGATTTACATCCTGCATTTCCTCAAAACTGGGACTGAAGATAGCTTAGAAGCTTAGAACAAATGTAGATAAACAGAGAGAGAGAGGGAGAGAGAGAGAACATATACAAAATGGCATTGTTAACACAATTAAACTATCTATAGAATTAAAAGTGGTGAAAACAAATCCATTAAAAAGCCAAAAACCAAAAATCAATAAAATGGCACAGTGTTAAAAGCCCTTGAAGTCAGTTCCTAAAAATTTGTAGTGAATGTATATTATCTAAAGTATCAAAGTCTTTGTTCATCATTTGCTGCAAGAGATAAGCTGGAATTAGTGCCTGTGAGCTCCTCATAGCCGTCCAGTTGGGTAGAGAATGCTGGGATGCAGTGAGTCCACCACAACTTTACTTATGTTCTTAAGAATGACTGCAGCTCTTTTAACTTGGTGGAAATTGCTCTTTCTTTAGAGCCGCTAAAACAGTGAAACATTAGCCAACTTCACCACCTAGTGGTGATACAATTGAAGTTGATAGACCAATTTAAGAACAATAAAAGGTGCTATTTCTTACCCACCCCTGCAATTTTCCGATTTATGGGTAGGGCTCTTGGAAAATTATTTCTTTTTTTTACTACTTTACGTTTTTACTTTTCAGAACTAACTTTTCCAACAGATTCACCTATTCTATGGAGGAGCGTTTTCCGGATATTTATAAAGTGCTTCACTCTGAAGATGTCAAAGTGGTGTAGAATAATAATCATAAATACAATACAAAAATACAATATAAAAAGTACACAAAATTAAAATTAAATATTTATGTTGCCCATGAGAGAAATGGTAGGTTGCTGAGTGGGGCAGTTAATTTAAGTAGCGGATGATGGAAGGTACCAGCAAGGACAGTAGGGAGGAAAAGAGTAGTCACTATTTTTCTCATCTGTGGTGAGAAGGAGGGTCTCAACAGATCAAGATATTCCACTGAGAAAATGGCTGACCACTGTGAGATTTTTTGCACCAAAAAACTTTCTTGAACAAAAAGAAAAAAAAATGATGCAGAAGGTAGTGCATTTTGTGCAAGCTGTACTGTTTTCTACCAAATACTGTCTGGAATCTTGTTGAGAACACACATCTTCATAAGTGGAGTTACATCTGTGGGAATTATAATGGGGCAGTTTCATAACGTCCATATCCAGGAAAAGTTACATACTAAGTAAGGGAGCTAGTAAAGTGACCAATGTACAACAGGACCAAAGCACAATGAGACTGATATGTATCAGGATCAATGTACATCAGTCCCAGCATGGATTGGTCCCATTGTACATTGAGACATTGGCCAGGGAGTGATGATGCACATTGGTACATAAACATGATGTGCATTGAGACACTCTTGCCAGTATTCTGTTACACATATTCACATTTCACTAACAGGGTTTCCTAGTACCTCTTCTACATAGCTAAGTATATGTGAAGGTCCATGATGTAAACAGTGACAAAGGATTCTGGCCACTGCTTTTTTGTGTGCAAAGTTTTTCAAATGTATCTTGTGATCATAGTGGCCATTTTGACATCTTTTTCCTAACAGCATTTGGAAATTTGAGGTCTTAACCGCCCAGAGCATGGAAAGTTACTTTTTAAAAATAATTTTTCTCCATTACTGATAACTATGTGTAAATAGTAACCTTCTGCCATTATCCACTGAAATGCTGAAAGTGTAATTTATTATATTGCTTGTTATTGTTATTATTGTTGTTGCTAATTATTATATTACATAACTTATTACGTTGCTTGATTGCTGTTCTTTACTCTTCTGTTACTTCCCACTGTATTGTCAGAGGAAAACCTCTTAGAATTGACAAAAGAATGGCATAAAACATAGGGAAGAAACCAGTGAAAATGCTGTTTGAAAATGCCCTTTAAAAGAAACTTTTGAAATAACAAGAATGCATTAAGCATAAAATAACTTTGCTCTTACTTGTAACATTGATTACAAAATGTAATTTTGACACAGTTCCTAAAATTAACTAGTAACAGGTAACTATGTTACTTACGCTCTAATTCTGACCTCAGGTACAAGACCAGTATGAAGTCCTTTCTGCATGTAGAATTCACTCCAAGTTTATATAAACTTCCACAACAGATTCGAGAGCAGAATCAGGATGGCCAAAGGTCAGGGGTTCTGGAAATCTATGAGAGATTGGTCCCACAAGGGAATTCCCATTCTGGAAATCAGTTATCTGTAAGAAATTGGTTCCAGGACCACTTGCACATACCAAAAATAATGCATGTTCAAGTCAGCCTCATGAGACATGGAGAGAGACTGCAAACCCAAGGCAAGGCTAATAAGCCCATATTAAAAATGGCATAGGGCAGCAGTGGTGGCAAGCCCTGGCTGTCAAACATACTGCTTTCTTTGGGGAACCTCTGCGAGGAGCATACCAGCCAGGTTCCCTGGAGGTGAGGAAGCCCAAGGAATGTGGTGTCCCTGGCAGCTGGGGCTTGCCAGTGCCACTGCCACTGCCACTGCTACCCTATGTCATTTTAATACAGGCTTACTGTATAAGCCTTGCCTCATCTTTGCAGTCTGTGAGGCTTCCAGAGAGACTAGAAAGCCTAGTAAGGTGAGGCCTGTACAGTAAGCCCCTATTAAAAATGGCACTAGCTGCTTGCTTCTGTTTTATGAAAGAACCCCACCACCTTGAAGGCACAAGTGAGTGGGTAGCATGCTCCTCACTGTGGATTCAGACATACAGTACTGGGTACATTTGAATTCATGGTGGGTTAAATTCACAGATCCTGAGCCCAAGGATATAACAGGCCCCCTGTAGAATACACTTAGAAAACCAAAGATTGAGAATGACTGTTCTAGAGAATGCTCTAACCAGGTGAAGGGGCCTGTTGATTCTAGAAGCAGTCTGATGAGTTTTGAAGTGTACTTGAGAATGTTGGATGCCAGGCTCTAGCTAAATGTCCCAGCTGGTCTATCCATAACACTACACATTTTCTACCCTGTTTTCCTGGTTACTCAAGGCTACTGCTGTGGTTCCAACCTTGCCACTTCTTGCAAGGTTTATGACTGTCTGCTCACAGTTGTGACCTTACTTTGGTGGGGTTGCTTCACTATGAGTAAAATATAATGGGATTTTTAAAAAGCTGTGAATGAGAGAAGTGATCTAGCCTAGACAATATGACTTTTAAAGTTAGCCCTGAAACTAGCCCTGAAACTGTAATTCTATAGTAGATTTCTTCTTGGAATTTTGAATGCTATTCACAAGTTGGGACTCACAAAATCTGTACATGGTTATTTTGCAAAACAATATTTTCTGCACACACACACACAAAGAAAATGCTGTTTCTGTGCAACAATAACCACATATGAATTTTGTGCAGAGTATGTCCCAAACTGAAAAGATTTTAATCAGTCCAAAATTCTTCTTGTCAGGAATTCTTCTTGAAAAACATGGTTTTTTACAATTTTCCAAACAGTTTTGAATAGTCTTTCCATCCCTAGCTGAAACTACTAGTGTTAACATTTGCAAATTTCCAATTTGTCCTATTCATACACTG
This sequence comes from Iguana delicatissima, assembly GCA_948472985.1. Classification (NCBI taxonomy): domain Eukaryota; kingdom Metazoa; phylum Chordata; class Lepidosauria; order Squamata; family Iguanidae; genus Iguana; species Iguana delicatissima. The sequence continues at coordinate 180,471 of CAOKZL010001574.1, forward strand.
ATACAGATATCAATAAAACTCACATTAGTCCATGGTGGATACAGAAACAAAAAGAGAAAATAAAGCTCAATATTCACATGAATACAGAATAAAGATCAGTCATTTTTGAGCTTTAGGCAAAGGATAAATAGACCTGACTCTTATTGTTCATCTCAACTAGTACAGATCCTTTGAATCAATGCATGCTGCATAAGTGTTGGTTCACCATTCTACAGTTGGTTCAGTGGGTCTTAGAATCATAGGATCCACAACTAATGCTGTGAGATGGCCATTTCCTATGAGATGTCCATCCAATCTCTGCTTGTAGACCCCCAAAAGAGAGCCTAACACTTTCCAAGGCAATATATTCCACTGTTGAATGGATCTCACTATCAATATTTTTTTTTCCCGATGTTTAGGTTGAATCTCTTCTTGCCATTTGAATTCATTGATTCATGTCCTAGTTTCTGGTTCCAGTAGAAACAAGCTTGCTCCATTTTTGAAATGACATCACTATAGATATTTAAAAATGGCCATCATGACCTTCCTATCTTGTCTTTTCCAAGCTAATGGGTGTACTCAAGTTGGAACTACCTACAGAATACATATCATAGTGGGCCATAGATGAAATATCTATGTGTTTGTTTTTTGTTTTAGCTAAGGAAACTTAGCTCCACCAACTAGATCATGAGTTTTCTGAGCCCAAGAATGTGTGTGGAATTGATTGAAATGAAGCTCACAGCCCTTCCACACATTTTTTTGTGTATATTTTGACCACTAGCCAAAATGGCCATGCTGGCTGAGAGATCTGGGCAGTTGTAGTTCAAAAAGGTCATTTGAAAGTTCTAAGGCCCTAAATGCCCTAAAGGCGCTGGATCCTGTCTGATCTTGGAAACTAGGAAGAGTCAGCCCTCTTTACTTGGATGAGAGACTGTTAATGAATACCAGGTGTTGTAGGCTATATTTCAGAGGAAGCAACTGGCAAACCACCTCTGAGTATTTGTTGCCTAAGAAAACCCTATGAAATTCAAGTGATCACCACAAGGTGACAGGGAACTTGAGGGCACATACATACATACACAGGGCCTTATAAACTTGAGCCAGTGGAAGTGGATTTGGAGGAAGCAAATACAGAGGCACTGCAGTCTCTTACACAACAGTGTCTGAAATGGCAGGATGGTATGAGCTCCACAGCTGGACTGCTTAGCGACAGTGGCACGCAGTAAAACCCACTCTGGGTTTTAGTCTGAACTTTAAAGGAGCTACCCAGTTTGCTAGATTCTGTCCCCAAAACAGGTTCATCAGCCTCTTTTAAAGTTCAGACTAAAACCTAAATGAATTGACCACCCTACTGACACAAAAGCCACCACCTCCTGCTGCTTAGCATAAATACAGGGAGTTGTACAGTTCAAGGTCTGCACACTAAGTAAAATCCTACAGCTGAAGTTTCACTCAAAACATTCCAGCTCACTTAAACCATCTGATAATGACCCCTACAACTGGGTCTTTTATACATGAAAGCAAATTGGCCAATTACCCCAACATTTAAAAGGGGAGGGGGTGAGGCCAGATCAAGGTTTCCTCTTCCTGTCTTCCAGAATGAAAGATAAGGCTATGCACAGTGCATTGAGAAAAGCAAGAGAACGGAAGGGATGGCAAATCATAGTACCTCAGTGGTGTAACTGGGGGGGGGCAAAAATGAGGGCATTGCCTCCCAAATAAGAATTCTGACCCTCCAGTGAAATTGTCCTTCATATCCTAAATTTCTAGCATTGCACTAACTTAAAACTTATTTAGAAACACAATTTAAGCATCTAATGAAAAGGGCAGGCAAAAACACCAAGGGAATGTGAACATAGCAAACATAAGAATGCTAGGTATTTGGGATAATCAGTGTCTCACTCTCTGCAATGCTAGAAATTTGGAGACTGAAGGAATTTCATTTAGCGGGCAGGATTTGGGGGCAATGCCCTCATTTTACCCTCTCCCAGTAGCTACACCATTGTCATACCTGTATGGCTACTGTAGTGCCAGTCTTGTGACTTTAACTGTGATCCTATCCCCATCATTCTGCCTTTAGCAGAGATGAAGACTGTGCCGTTATATAAGAATTTGTTTAGACCTGGAGTGAGAATTTGTTTAGACCTGCATGGTTTAGATCAAGAGTACAGGCCAGAGAAAACAGAGTATACTTTATAGAGACAGAATTTCATTATTTTTTTCCTGCGAGCATCAGTGCTCTGGGTGGCAGTATAACTCTATTTCATTTTTTTTCCCTTCGTATAATATATCACAAGGCAACAGTGCTGATACTTGCTTGTATGCTGACATTCTGCCAAAGAAGGATGGGATGGAGCTGGAGCTGGCAAACACATAAATGAACCATACAAGAGAGGAGCAGACACTTGGTGACACTCTTACATTTTTGCTTTAAATAGATTAGCCAGTAATTATTGACAGTCTCCTGTCATTGACATTTTTTATTTTTGCTTTAAATAAATCACCAGTTTTACAATAAAGCAAGCTTTATTTTAGTTTATTTTTTAAAAAAGACAAGAACAGACTTAAGATTACACTAGACAGTGCAGGGACAGCTACGCCACTGGAGATAATGGATCCGCTTTGGGTTTGAGTGTGAATTTAAACTGTTGAACGCTATCCATCCAAACAGGTTCAACACAATGGAGACCTCTTTCAGAGTCCAGGCAAAAACTTGAAAAGCACCCCATTGACAACAGATCCATAAACTCCACTGAAATAAGACTAACATAGATTATGCACAGTTGGAAGTCATATGATTGTGGGACATTATTAGGCTATTTGATGTTTTTGGTTGTTTACTGTGTTTAGATTTTTCTTGTTTTAAATGACAATAACTGTCATTGTTATTGCAGTTGTTGTTATAAATCTGTCTTCAAGTCAACCCTGACATTCTGGCAATCCTGTCATGATGGAGGAGAGATGTCAACATTTATTCAGAGGAGGTTTGCCGTTGCTTTCCCCTAAGGCTAAGAAAGTGTGTGACTTGCCCAAGGTTACCCAGTTGATTTCCATGGTTTAATGGGAGTTCAGAACCTGTCCTTCTGGAGCCCTATTTGAACACTCACGCCATTGAACAATGTTGGCTCTGTAAAAGTATTACAACCTTTTAAAAAAGAAATCCTTTAAAATATCAAACTCTCCAACTATCCTGACTTGGCAAGGACAGTCCCAAGTAATCCTCTATTGTCCTACTTTTTCATCTGTTTTTAAAATGTCCTGGTTTCTCTCTCGTCCTTTCACTTTCCCTCTTTGTCCTCGGTTTACAGTACTTCAAATGCTGCAAACTGTGTTCAAAGTGCAAAAACCGCTTGTACTCAATTAACTCAGCAGGAGGGAGAGAAGAGGAAGTGAGAATTCTTGTCCTTTCCAGAAGGCTCAGAAAAAAGCAAACTTTTGCAGCCTCTCTAAGCTTGTGTGTTCTTCCTCCTCAATAACATCTGTCATCTTGACCTGCTTGGCCACACATGTCTCAGTTCTCATCTGTGAAATATTGGTGTGTGTGAAGATCTTTGTTTTCACATTCCTGTTGATAGACTGTGATCAATCATACCACTGATATTTGATACAATATTCTTTAAACTGCTTTGCAACTTTCAGTAGCTATGGATGTGAATTGCACTTTCCCAATTTTTTAACATGGAAAAAGGAGAGGTCTTATCAAAGCACACACTTGCTTTAGAGGATTTCTCATTTGAACTATGATACTAGCACAGAATCATATGGAGGTGGGGGGGTTGTTTTGTTTTTGCTAAGCTACTGTCATTTTTCAAAACATCAAACCATTGAGCCAATTTGGATGACTTCAAATTGGCTTCATCTACTCTCAGTAGATGCTAAAAAAGGTAAATTGCATTTCAAAAAGCCTACACCATTCAATGTTAAAGGGGAAAGTAAGCCCTTTCCATCCCTTTGTGGTATCTAATAACATTGAGCTCTCTTCTCCTTCTGGGTCTGGAATACCCCAGTTTTCTTAGTAAAGAAGGCTCTCTCTATTGGGAGCTCAGGGCAATCTCAACTATACATCTTCTCTGAAAAGCTGTGCACTATTGACACTGAAGTGTGTCAGCACTCTTTGTATTCTCATGGTTACTAAAATGAAGACGTTATCACTCCACTAATGCCTTAGGAGTTTGCTCTGCTCTGCTCTGGACTGAAGATGCTATAAATAAATCAGCTTTTGCCACAGGAATATTTCTCCACAAAGTGCAAAGGAAACTCCTGGGAACCCTTCAGCTCTGCTTGGCTGTGTTAACCAAAGCTCTAGTGCAGAATTCAACATGAGTAATATCAGGATAATTAATCCACTAGGGACATCATTATATTTGGAAGCAGAGGTTTTTGGATACTTTTTTTAAAAGTTTAGGTTATTCTATATATGTTATTCAAAAATCAATCTTCTCCCCTTCATACCCCTTCACAATATCATCATAATAGCAAAAATGTATAGATTGCTATATAGAAAAAAAAATATCCCCTTTACATCATGAGAGCTATATTTTAATTTGCAAAAGGATTAATATTATCTTTCTTCCTATCTGATGCAAGTTGGTTCAAATAGTTCATGGAAGGAAGAAATATTATCAAATGGAATGTGAAAATACAGTCACAAGCAGTAGCAGAATTGCAAGCACAGAAACAGCAAAGGCTACAAATAAAAAAGCAGGAACAACAATTATCAGTGTAAACATTTAGGAAGATCTTAAATACCACTAAAATATGGAGGAAGAAGACAAACTTTAGTGAAGATGAGAAAGGTAATGCTTGGCAGTAAAACACACAGGCAGCCCTCTGTTGAACTGTAAAAGACTATGACTTTATTGGCTATAGCTCTAAAGCAGAGATGGGCAACTGTCTAGGGTCAGAGGTCCAATTATTCCCCAGAGCCCTCCAAAGATTATATACCCTCCCAGAGCAAGGCCAAATACCCCAGTTTTCCATTTTATCTACCAATGAGGTCCCTCGCCCTCTACCTAGTCAACTCACACTGCCCGAGCTGAATGCCTAAGGCAGCCTATGGTATACCAAAGTATTGTAGGACAGTGCTACTCAAAGAGGTGGTCCAGAGACTGTTGTGGGCCTATGAACTATTGGCTGCTGGTCCATGAAATTTTCCAGGAAAGAAAGAAACAGTTGTAGCCAATGGGTACAAATATTGTGTTTGGCAGGATTTTTTTTTCTCCCAATATCTGGGACAATCTCCCACATCAGACAGATTCAGAAGCACTGTTGTAGCAGTCAAGGCTTCCCACATCATGCCACTCTGCCCCAAACAAGTGATGTGAACTTTGTGTTCTAAGAATAGTTGTAGTCCCCAGCCAGTTTTCGCAATGTATTCCCAGCCCAGATCATGATTCTTTGCCCTCAGATCCATACCAACTTCATACTGGGAGCTACAATGTAAAAAGTCAAGACTTTTAGAGGAAAAAGATCTGGTCTTTATTTGGTCACCTCACCCACAGAGAGAAACAGCCACTGTATTAGAAGGGGAGGGCCCAACTCAAGATAAATATAAGATTTAAAAGCAGCAGAGCACCATCAACTAATGCCAATAATATTGGACGTTGGCTCACTTGGTTCTGCAACTAAAGTGACTGCCCTCAAAACAACACATCTCAAATAATGTCTTCTTTCCACTTGCTTAATGCTGGAAAGTAAAGGCACCTTAAGAAGAATTTTAAAGGGCAGTTTCATGCAAGCCTAGGATAGAGAGCATGTGGGAATGCAGTTGTTGTTGGACTGCAACCCCATGATCCCTCACCCCGCTAGGTGGGATGGGACTGATGGGGGTTGCAGTTGTAACAACACAGGGATGCCCACTCATTCCTTATTACTTATTCAGGCAGTATAGTCCATTCTATTCCTCAGGGAGTTAAACCCTGATTAGAGAGCCAGCATGGCATAGTGACTGGAACATCAGATTATGATTCTGGAGACCAGAGTTCAAAAACTCTGCTTGGTCATGGAAACTCATTGTGTGATCTTGAGCAAGTCATGCTCTTTCAGCCTCAGGAGAAGGCAGTGGCAAACCTTCTCTGAACAAATCTTGTCAAGAAAACTCCATGCTAGGTTCACCTTAGAGTTGCCACAAGTTGGAAACAGTTTGAATTCACACAACAGCAACAACAGGGACAGATGCATTTTTCTAAGACGTGTCAATCAATGGCTTGGAACACTAAGTTGCCATAAAGTGGTGGCCCTGCCATTTTATACACTGTCAGTGCTGATACATATTTTATAATTGTGATAATAGCTGATGCAGGTTTCCTATCAGATTTCTCTGAATAAGGCTGTCAGTACTGATTGTGCTAAGTCTATAGCTTGGCTTGACAAAACAATGCCAATATTTTGTCATTGTGTTGACACTGGAACAAAAAAGCTAACCAACTGCTCTTTGATGCAAGATCACTTTCAGGAATGCTCTATACAGGAAAACTGAAAGGACAAACCCTCTTTTCCCAGCAGAGGAGATCACTGCAGTGTCTCTAATCTAAATCCAGTTGTTAGTCCTGATTAGAGTAGACCCATGGAAACAGTGGCACATACAAAAGTGTTGGTTTGCCAAGTTCCCATTGATTCAATTTATCTACTCTAGCCAGGACTAAAAACTGGATTTGGGCATCCATACAGAAAGGATAGGAGACCACCAATAGTGTGGTGGCAAATTTAAAAGGACAGGCATTGACCACAGTCACATACACCCAAGGGTAACTGTTATCTTCCACCAGGATTCTCACACTCTCAGCCTTTTGTATAATATATATTTAGTCTCACATCTTGTTCTGCACTGAGTTGAAAGCTGTGGATGTTGATTTTTGGAGGTGAAAGCCACTGGAGTTGAGAAAGGGAACAACGAAAATGGCTGCAGGTTACAGGGATGCAGGAAGAGAACGGCTGTTGTCAAACAAATGAACAGACATACAAACTAGCATTTAGTGAATACAGGCCTGTAAAAGTTGCTAACTCTAACACTAACAATGGAGGCAGCAAGGCTTGAAAAGCAATCACTGGCAAAACAGCAGGGGTTTTACAAGGCAGCCCCTGTTTTCATCTGTGAAAAGGTCTAGATACCCAAAATAGGTTACAGACATCCATATGCAAGGTAAACTTCATTAATAGTCAGCGTTAGATGCTGAATAAAAATGACCAGAAAGCAAAAAGAAGGTTTTGATTAATTTGAAAATTCTTAATGAAGTGGTGCCTCTACCTCATTAGTATGCCCTTACCTAGGGTCCCCTGTTGCTTACCCTAACATTTGTCCTGTTAAATATTCATAACTATAAGTGTTTCTCATTGTTAGGAAGAAATCAGACTGATGAACATATTAACATAACCCCAAAAGCATATGCTCAATCAGAGGTTCCTGCTGCTTATCTACCACTAAAAGTGATTCATCAGAAAGAAAGTCATTGGTTGAAAGGTGGGTTTCCCTTGGCAATGAAAGAAGCTCATCATCATGTCCTAAATTGGAGGTTCAGATTCCCACGTTCTCTGAATAAGAGGAGGTCACCAGTGCCAAGGGCAATTTATAACAGATATAATTCTATTGCTGTCTCAGGCAATTGTCTCTGTTGTTCAAAAGTGACTGCTAAAAAGGTTTAGACAACTAAGAGAGAAAATAAGACAGAAATAGAAAATTACCCATCAGATGCAAGGAGACATCAGGGGATCTACAGGTGGGATGGGAGAATTTTATCTGGATGCAGAGGCAGCTCAATTTTTCTCTGGGCATTTACAACTGACACAGAAATGATCCAAATTCTTCCTACCCCACCCCCCAAAAAAATCAAGCAGTGCTGAAATCACTTCCTGTGTCAACTTGAGACTTGGGTGGATCCAAGGGGTGGTAAATGTTTAACTTACATTGGAGGAGGTGCCTGCTGCCTTGAAGGAGGCCTTAGTGTGCCCTTTCCCAAAAAAGACTGCCCTGGATCCAGAGGTATGTGAGAACTACCACCCTATCACTAACACCCCCTATTTGGGGGATGTTCAGTGTGCTTGAACATGTGGTAGCTCGGTAGCTTTAGATGGTCTTGGGAGAAACAGATTATCTGGACCCAATTCAGTCTGGTTTCTGGCCAGGATACGGTACGGAGGCAGTATTGGTTGCTCTGACTGACAACCTACTCTGGGAGAAAGGCAGTGCTACCCTGTTATTATTCCTGGATCTCTCAGAGGATTTTGATACCACTGATCATGGTATCTTACTGGACTGGCTCTGGCAGAGGCACTGTTTTATAGTGGTTCTACTTCTATCTGCAAGGCTGGTTCCAGACATGGCATAGGGGAACACCTGCTCAGCTCCATGTCCATTGTGCTACAGAGTGCCACAGAGTTCAATCTTGCATCCCTTGATGTTCAGTATCTATATGAGGCCACTGGGAGATGTCATTCGGCATTCCAGGGTTGGGGTGCCATCAGTATGCTCACACCCAGCTCTGAGTTAGATTGAGCTGCGAATACAAAATGCAACAGGTAGACTGCTCAGTGGAATTCCATTCAGATATCATATAACTGCATTCACTGCCAATATGTTTCGATTCAGAATTCAAGGTGCTGGCAATAACAATTAAAGCTCCAAACAGCTTGGTACTTCAACATTTGAGTGAACACTTCTGTCTGTCTGTCTATCTGTCTCTCTCTCTCTCTCTCCCCTCTCCCCCTTTCTTTTTTTCCTTATCCTGCCTGAGAATTGACATGTATTGGAGAAGCCTTTCTCTGTGTCTCATCAGTGGAGGAAATACACTGTGGGAGGACATGGGAAAGAAGCCTTTTCTGTGGTGGGCATCTTCATTATAGAATTTGAAAGCTCAGTTGGCACCTAGGCTGGAATTATTTTGGCACCACATTAAAATGTGGCTTTTTATTAAAGCTGTTGGGCCAAGCTGATTTTATCCAAGCTGCATATGTTTTTGGTTTTATTATTCAAGATTGTTTTAACTGGTTTTAAATTGTCTGTATTTAATTGAGAAACTATTTAATATATTTTTAATCTTTTTTGAACTCTTGTAATTATTTGTTGTTTTAAATTGATCTTATTGTAAGCCACTCTGAGATCTTTCGATAAAGGCCTTGATATAAATATTTTAATCAATAAACATAATACTTCTGCCTACCATTTTGGCCAATGGGCAGCTGCTTGTTTTGTTTTGGGGCAGTTGGGGGATTCTGTGGAGTGGAAGAGGAAAATTTCCACATGGGCAAACAATTTGAGTGTCTGGGGCCAGTTTTAGGGTAAAAGATTCCCCAAGATTGGCAGTGGGGGCTTCTAGGACCAGACTTTGGGATTCCAAAGGCCACACGTGGCTTACAGGGCATACTTGGGTCACTCTGATATAAAGAGAGAAGAGAAGATCAATGCTGGTTCCCCCCCTTCCCCACCTGATATCCTACCATACCAAATAGCGTGATTAAAAAGGCAGTAGCCTATTGGTTCTGTATAACTATGGAACATCAACACATGGAACATTTACAATGCTTTAACAGTTATGGAAACATTTTGAAACGCAGTCTTCTCCCAAGAAATAAATCTGCTTCAGAGTTATTCCACCTGCATGGGATCCTCTTGACCTCTTGCCAGAACCTAATTAATTCAGAAGGCACATATTTATTTAATCCAGTTCATGAGGCATGCATTTATTTGATCCATGAAGCATCTGGTACCTCTGACTTGTTCCTTAATTCTACCAACATAAACCTTATTGTTATTGTGCTTTCCATGAAATGCACCCAAATTCATCGCTCTGTCACATTAGTGCTCTTCAGTTCAAAAGGGGTATACTGAAGAAATCAATAACTGACTTCATGCTCCTATCTCAAATTTGTTTGCTTACAAAACTGCTTTAGAAGTAATTTTCATCTTCTCAAGCACCTTCAAGCACAACATATTCATCAAGCAGACTAAATTTATCACAGCTCAGTGGATACAATTGGTAATCACTTAATCTCTCTGGAGTCTGTAGACTCATTTGGATCCATGCTCATTTTCAGATCAATAAAGATAATAGATGGGATTTGCTAAAGATTCCTACAAACACTGACTTTAGTAAAATCCATAGGAAATTATCATAATATGGCCTCCTCAGCTACCTTTGTTGTTCAGTCCCCCTGAGAAATATCTAACATCTTGTAAAAGTTAACTGAGTCTATAAATCATAGATCTAAAGAAAAGCGAGGGCTAGCAATATAACGTATTTGACTGGCTGTTCTCAGGCGTTAATAACATTTGAAAAGTGTAACAGTGCTTTGCATAAGAAGAACTCAGGACCTTTCCACCCTACTCTGTTACAGTGCTATTATTCCACTTTCAACATCCTGTGGAATTCTGGGATTTGTAGTTTACTGAGGCCAAAGAGCTCTCTGGCTGAGAATTCTAAATGCCCCTCCCTAAACTGCAAACCCCATGATTCCAGAGGATGCTGAAAGTGGAATAATAGCATTATAACAGTGTAGTGCAGAAAGGCCCCCAGCCTTCTTGAGATTCTTCTCTGAGACTCTTCAAAGTGGAAATCTGAGGAAACCAAATAACATGAAATTGCAGCATGTTCACATCCATTCATATAGAGACTAGCATCCTGTTAGTCATGTATACAACCTGTGTCTTTTTTTTTTAAGTCATTGTAGCAATTAGTATTATTTTCTCCTCCACAATGGCCAAAGCACCCCATGACTCCTGTTGTGATAGTATCCCCCCATTGCTCATCCCACAGTTGGTAGAGTGTACAGGGGATGTGAGAAGATTCTGACTATGTTCCCATAGCCAGACACAGACTGATAACATGTATTGAGATTTCAGAGATCTCAGCAGAAGATGCTTTCATTCTTCATCTGGCTATAAGAGTAGCTAGATGCTTCTTTGATTCCCCTCCCAGCTTTCCATGAGTCATGGTGGCTGTTCATTGGGGAGAGAGATATTACAGCAAGACATGAGTCCTGGGATTGTTGCGTGGTGAGCCATAATAGCTGTGGAACACTTATACTGTGCCAAGCAATATAGAATCTTGGCCTATAAGTGCACTAGTATGGTTGTCCCAACATTTTTGCACAGATGGTTTCCCCATTGGAGGAGAAGATGTTCCTAAAGCCAAGGTGAATAGATAACCATATGAATGCTGGAGGGAGTTATTGGAAAGCACAGTGAGATTGGCTGGGAACCAGAAAGGACATGTGATAAATTGGTGAAGAGATCCCTCATGAGGCTGGGATGTTAACTAGCATTATGTGTGGAGTGTCAGGAAACCATTATCTCTGATCAACCCACTATTGGTGGACTGGAACCTATGGATATATTCCAATTCTGCTGTTTTGCTTTCCAGTCTTCCTTTGGATTATTTGTCCTTTCCTTTGCAGATTATTTGTCCAAGGACTGCTGTTCTGAGGTACAAATTGAAATGCCCAGGGATATGGAAGTGTACTGCAATATTGTGTGTGTATGTGTCTGCGTGTGTGTGTATTCCCTTTCCTAATGTCTCATCTATTCCATTTATCCTCCAGCTCAGGGACTGGCCTGTTTGCAAGGTGTAGAGTGCTGAAGGGCATTGTTGTCAAAGGATGACATATATCACATCAGAGGATGATCAAGTGAAAGTACCTTCAATATTGTTGGTGATGTGATTAGGTTCTGTGGTGACACTTGCCAAATAAATTTGTAGGCAGAGTTGGCATCTGGATTTATGGCAACTATGTCTGCACATCTTCCTCTCTCCCCATCCGTGTTGTGTGTCCTATAGTTAAGTGTCCTATAGTTAAGTAATTGTTTGAGATTGTGAAGCTGTCTGAAGGTAAGTAAAGTGCTGCCACCAAGAGCCTTTGAGAGGGCAGCATTTTACTCCAGGATAGGTTGTAATTTGTTGATCATACATCTGAGTGGTCTCATTTGGGAGCTGTATGAGACCACAAGTGGGATTCTGCCATTTCCTCACTTTAGTCTGTTCTTTAATAGATTAGCCCTGGGTACCTAGAGAGCCCTGGAGACTAGGATTCAGTTTGTCGCTCAGTCGTGGAAACCCACTGGGTGATCTTGGGTACATCACACATTCAGCCCCAGAAAACCCCATGATGAGGTCATCTTAGAATCTCCATAAGTCAGAAATGACTTGAAGGCACACAACAACAAAGTACTGCCTTGCTCCATATAATGTTTGAGTAGTTTCTACAATAACAGCTAGGAAGTAAAATTCTTAATTATCAATGTAGATTTTTCCTTTGCAATCAAATGAAACTCTGTTGATTTTACTCAAGCTACACTGGTCACATAGACTCAGCAGGACAAATCTTGATTTACTGTCATAAATGGTCAAATGCTTGTGTAGATTTTTTAAAAAGACAATGCAAATTCAGGGAGAACCTATACAGCAGTGAGTATCACTAACCACTAGCTAAATGGAGCCTCCAGATTCAGTTTTCAGATGTAGGCTGTGGGGGTGGGAGCCAGGGGACTGTTGGTTTCATGTCTTGCTTATGGGCTTGTGGCAAACAACTGGCCAAAGACCACTGGAAACAGGACCTTATAATTCCTGGGCCTTTAGTCTGATCCACAAGGGCCCATCAGGGTGAGGGATTCTAGTAGTTAACACTCCAAAAATAGTTTTTCTAAGCTCTGTTTTGGATCCCATATTGGAAGAAAAGCAGGATGTAAATAAAATGAATGAACAAATGAATATTATAAAAGAAGCAAGTAGGCACAAAAGATTTAGTACCACAGCAAGCTGACAGGTAAGGATTTCTGAGTGCCTGTTAATACAATACAGTAAGTACTTAGCAAGATGACTTGTTATGTAGCTTCAAGTACATAACAAGTCATCTTGCCAAGCACTTACTGCAAAGTCAATTCTGTCTTATCATGATCCCAGAGAGGTTTGTCATTGTCTTCCTCTTAGGGTGAGTGAGTATGGGTTGCCTATGGCAACCCAGTAAGTTTCAATGGATGGGCAAGGATTCAAACTATTTTACTCCAGGATTTACTCCAAAACCTCTATAGAATGCTGGCTCACTTTGATGACATGTTTACCTATGATTAATTTCCATGAGTGTGCCAACAGATTCAGCAGTAAAGTGGGAAGGATGATTGGAAAATCTTTCCTGCTCAAGTTTGTAAACAAGAGAATGGATTCTGTCATTTCCTCTTCACCTAGTTCACCTGAAATAAAAATACTCTTAGATACTTGGTTGGCTTCTCAGCAGAATGCTGAGAAGAGAAGTGTTGGCATGGTAAAAGCAAGCGTGTTTCTCTTGTTAGAACAGGTTGTTTGTTTGCTTTCCTAGGTATATAAAGTATAACACTTGGGAGTGGAAGAAAGGTTGAAGTTCTCATTTCTTCCCATTTACTTCTGTCTCCATTGAGTTTGGTACAAAGCATAACAAACTGTTCAATATGAGAAGTATGTTTCCTATTTGAAGATAGGGTTAAATACCCTAACTCCTCAGTGGTTTAAATATGGAAGGATATCCAGAGGCTCTCTGCTCAATGCTTTGGTACTTGTAATTTTTTTTTAATAATTTCACATGTAGTCTGTGGCTTCATATATATATATATCTATATATATATCTATATATCTATCTATATATATATATATATATTTAAAATTTATATGTGATTTTATAAGGTTTCTCAGAGTTTGTAAGATTACCATAAGCAGTATAAGCAGTGAAGTGGTGATTTATGGAATTAATAACTGCAGATGACAGTTTAGGAAATATATGCTTTCTTATGCAAGCTTTTTTTCCCTATCAAGTTCTGTAATGCTGGAAATTATGTGATGTAGATGCTAAAATGTACTGGTGTTTTAATGCTTAATGTATTTTCATGGAATGTCAAAGAGCTGTAGGATGTAAACAAAAAAAAGTGATTTCCAAGTTAAAAGAATTTAAGGCTGACATTGCATTCCTAGAAGAAAGACATTTGATGAAACAGGATGTGAACAGCTTTCATAAAAATTGGATTGGTAAGATTTTGCCCTGCAGCTTTAAGTGCATCTGAGGTTCTTTTAATATTAGAGACGTTAGCTGAAGCCAACCAAGTATTCAAATCTAAAACTTATATATATACATTTCTTCTATCTAGAAATACATAGGAAACATAAGGCTTACGGCAAGAACGGAGAAGAGAACCAGAATACTCAATTCTGATAAATTAATGGCCATTTGTTTTAACATCTATAACTAGTATGGCAACAGATCTCTGACTGTGGCCCTTTCCACACGGGGGGCGGGTGTGAAATGCAGGGAAACGGGGCGGCACATGTGGGAACGGAGCTTACCTCGATCCGTCACTGCGGGGAGCAGCGCGCGTTCGCCGCTCTACACGGCGGCAGCGTTCGGCGGTGCCCGGCGGCACCGAAAATGGTGGCTGGCAGCTTCCGGCGGCTTTCCGCCAATCGGAGAAGCATGCCAGCTGGAAGCCCGCCCCCGGGCAGCTCTGCAGGGACGCGCTTGCGCGCCCCTGCAATTCCACACAGGGCGCTGTGATGGGCTAGCGCGCACGTGTTTCATAAAGACCACATGAAATGTGGTCTTTATAAAACACGCGGTGCCACGCCCGCGGCCGTGTGAGGGCGGTTTGAGGCGTGGAACCTCCACATTTCTAACCGCCCTAGCGCATTCCACAGTGTGGACGACCTCCGGGTGAGGATGTCCTACCCCGTGTTATCCTGTGTTTTCCCCCGTGTGGAAAGGGCCTGTGTCCTATACAGCAGAAATTTGTTCTTTCAGGCATATTGGACACAACAACATTTATTCAGGAACAGGCTTTCTAAATCAGCTAATTGTTGGAGATGTAATACTGCTAATTATTCCTTAACGCATATGTTTTAGAGTTGTCTCATAGCAGCAACATTTTGGGAGGAAGTAATCACATGAGTAAATAAGGTTTGGGAAAGTTCTTTGATATTCAGGGATGTACAAGTTCTTTTAATTATTTACCTGTTGCTTAGAAATTAATTGCAGCCTTTGGACTGCTAAAAGATTGGTATTTAATTACCAGAAAGATTTTTTTCCACCTGTGATCCAATGGATAGAAAACACTTGCAACATTTGAAGTAAGTTGCATAGGCAAAATTTACAAATGGATTTATATTTGGACATTTGGTCAGATTTTATATATAATTTGGTTATTTTTCTTCTCTTTGTATTCTTATTTTCCTGCTTTTGCTATACTGGAACATTATTGCATATAACTGATATGCCCTTTGAATGTAAATAAATTCAAATTTAAAAAAAATTAAGGAAAAAATACTATGAGGAAAACAGTATAGACAAAATAGCTCAATGCTTCCTCCCACTCCAACAGCATCAAGTGGGTCAGATCACCAGTTTTTTGAAACCTTAGCTGAGAGTCTTGTTTTTATACTTGTACTTGTCACATACACTTTCTTCCAGATTTAAAAGTATGAAGGCATTCTTCCAAAAGACTGTTGGAGCCCAAGCCATTTGGATGTCTTGTTTTTGTTCATAAAAAGCCTCCTGGCATGGTGTAAATGACACTTTGCAAAGTTACAAAAGAACAGCATTGCTGTTCTGGAGGGCTCCAAAATGTCATCACACGGTGTGATAAAGGAACAGAAATTACTTAGCCAGTCAAACAGCTCAGCAGGCTTCCAAAGAAAGGTTTTCACATAGACTTTAAATAAGGTGCACACATGCACACACACGCACACACAATGTAAATGCAGAATTTACAGTTCCAAGCAGATCACTCTTACTTTACTTACTCAGCGCATCTTTTGCCAAGGGTACTGCGTGTATGCATAATAAACACGACTGCATGCTTGAACAGCATCACTTATTGGTTCCACCACATGAGCACATCATGCAGTGATTTAGCATTCCTCTTTGTATATATTTAGGAAAGAAAAAGAGGTAAGTAGAAGGGGTCATGTTGAGAAATGGCACAAATTCACAAAGGTCTGCTCACATACCATATTGCTGGTAACTAGTAAAATTAGACACAACAAGATTAGAGAATTATATTTCTGTAATTCAAGTGTTCCTTGATTGGTACTAGATCCTGACAGTTACTTTCTGTTCAACCTCGTCCTGGTTTTCAAATGGCCTCCAGTTATATGTTTGGTTTTAATTTACCAGCTGGTTTCATTCATTCATGCATCACAACATAGAACCCATTCTTCTGACTACATGGGGAATTTTTCACCAGTTGACTGTTTTACAGGAATATTAGCTGCAGTATTTACAAATGTTCTTAACTGTTAACCATACCAACTTTTTAGAGGTTCTAGGTACGTGGTTCTTAGGCTTTGATCCAGCTGTTTTGGATTTCACCACCCAGAGGCCTCAGCCACTTGGGCCAACAAAGGGTCTGAGATTCTGGGAGCTGGTCCTAAATATCTGGGGACCCAAAGGTTCAGGACTGGTACTGTAGATGAACCACAGCCTCATTATGTACTGAATCATGTGCATATTGCTTACCGGCTCATCTACTCCATCTCTCCTGAAATGAAGACATTTGGTATTGAGAATCACATGTTCATTCATTATCATTATGATCGACAATGAACAGCAATTGTAAGAAATCTGGTCTAAGTACAAGCAGGTGGTAAATTAATGAGACGAATAGGATAAACGGATGAATGTCAAAGGTGGTACTAGACCATGAGATGCTATTTGTGATGTCAAGTCATGTTTCAGAGCATGAGTGCCCTATGGTAGGAATGGGTAAATCTGTTAAGTTCAGTTTCATCCCGTTACAGACTGAACACTGAACTCAGTTTTATTTTGTGAAAGTTAAGACACTGAAGCCTGATTAATGTGCTTGTAAGGCATAAAACATAAAGCACAAAGCTTTGTGTGTATTGTGGAATGTGCATGTAAGGCTAAGAGTATGGGATTCTAGGTGAGCAGCCAACCTAACAGTAAGCAAAAAAACAAACAAAAAAAACCTGATAAAAGGAGGAATGGCTTTAAAGAGAAACATAAACAGTGAATTCATTTATAATTAACCCAAGAAAGGAATTGCATAAAAGAGTTACTGCCTGATGCAGTCTGAAGGAAGGGAGCTAAAGCTATGTGGTCACTGAGTGTTTCATCACAGGGAAAAAAAAAACACTAAGATCTTTAGCTTTATTGGAGGAGAATATTATTTACATAAACAAAGGCCACTAAAGATCAATAAGCTGATTGTGTGAGAAAACCTGGGAAGGATATAAAACAGGCTAAGAAACAACAGGCTAACCGTGAGTGTCAGCCTCTCATGTACCATGATGGCTGGTTGATAAGAGCTACATTGTTACTGGCTGAAAAAAGACCCAGAAAGTACTGGCAAGGTTTAGGCTATGGTAAAAATATATTTCCCATTATGACTATAATGAATGCTGATATATATACACATATATAGCAACGTCAAAGAAAGATCTCTTGGATGCCTGTGTGCTTATCCAAAGATTGTCATGAATTTGGACACCTTAATGTTGTGCAAGATGTATGATGCATTGCCTACAATATTATGTGATATATATTCTATGCCTAGACATCAGAAGGTTTATGTTCCTCCCTATGAAGAGGGCAACACTGTATATCTATTACCTTGTGTTTAATAAAATAGCAGAAAAGACTAATAGAGAGCCTGCTCATACTCCCATATAAATATCCTGATATTCCATGACTTAAGAGTGCTTAAGTAGAATGTTGATGCTAGCTTTGCCTGTTTGGTCTTTTCCATGAGTCAGGGGTTGAAAGGTCATGCAGTCAGAAGGTGTTGAAATGGGCCTACATAGAGACACAGATGAGCTGACAAATGGCAAAGGATCTTCAGTCACTCAGTCTAAAGTAGGGACAGGCCAACAAAATCTTCGAATCCTCAAATCCTTGGCAGGGATTTGAGATTCGGGAATCCGAATCCCTGTGCCAAAAATAGGCAAACCAAATCTTTCAAATCCACCACCCAAACAGTTTGTTGGAGACCAGAAAACCTGAAAACCTGGGAGACCAGGATGCCTGAAAATTTGGGATACTAAACACACAAGGGGAGATGGCAAGTAGGTGAATTTTTCCCTTGGAGTAATAATGGCCTTTGCTAACAATTTCACAAATTACATCTAAGGTTGTATACTAATATATTTAAATTGAACATTTCATATTTAAGTTCAGCACTTGACTAGAAGCTACAAGCTTGAGATTTCAAGGACAGCTGAAGCTTTCCTTTGCATAGCTCACTTGCAAAGATCTTTCAGACACAATTCTGGAGTTTCTAGTTTTACAAGTGTCACAGCCTTCTCTGCCAAAGTGTGCTGGTGCATCATCAAACTACAAACCCCAGGATGCCAGAAGGAGCTATGCAAAGAAAAGCCAGTTTTGACCTGGATTATCTCTGCACTGTAGTGGTCCTGTTTACACAGGCAGGAAAATGTGGGATTAATTCACATTTTCCTGCCTGTGTAGGAAGGACCTTCATGACATGAAAATGTCATGGGAGATCCTGAGGCAAAACTAGGACAATTGTCCTGGTCAGATTTCTTCAGAGGGAGGTTTGCCTTTGCCTAAGCTCTTGCTAAGGCTGAGAGAACATGTCTTGCCCAAGAATATCTTTCTTTCCCTTGCTTTTTAAACCGTTTTTTAAAAAAGGATTTGAACGATTCGAGATTCATGAGATTCGTAGATTCCCAGAACCTTCCAGGGATTTGGATCTGGAAAATTCTGGATTGGTCCCATCCCTAGTCTAAAGAGATGGAGTGGGGAACCTCACTTGTTTCAATACAAGTTCTAATGTTTCCACTGTTACTTTCAGTTTGACACTCATTTTCATATTTCTACTGCTAAAATTTCTTCCATCTATCAAATAGATAATTATGCATTTTATCATCCATATGAAAATTCATACTCACTTTCACATATGGTACATTTTTCAAATTATCCACATTTTGCATTGATTTGTTATAATGCATAAATTTCTGTGCACACTTTTTGTTCTTTATTTTCAAAATATACACTGTTTCAAATGTGGATTTTGTGTGTATACAGCCCTCCCTCCACATTCGCTAGTTTGACCTTCATGAATTTGATTATCTGTGAGGCACGTGCTTGTCTCCCCACACCACCACCACCAATTCTCTTCCTTCCATCCCTTGCATTCCTCACCCCAGGCTTGCAAGGTTTGTGTTTAAAATGGACTTTTTTTTTCTTTTTGAGTGGCTGCACTTTCTGCTGTGTAATGGCTGTCAATTGGTCGTGTGCCCTCTTTGCTCCTGCTCCTCCTTTCTCAAGATGGACGCTGGAAGTAATTAGAACTCCTTAACTCCCCTCTTCTCTGTCTGAGGGGAAAGTACCCATAAGCTTTTTAGGTTGTCTTTTTTCTCCACCCACCCACCCACCCACGCGGGGCCAAAGGCAAAGGGAATGGGAGGGGGAAAGTTCCAGAGGGGAATGAGAGGGGAACCACAGGGGGAATTATTTGTGTTTTTCCACTTTTGCAAGGGTTTTTCTCCCCAAACCCTTGCAAATGTGGAGCAGCTACTGTACTGGCTCAAGGGATGGTTTACTTGTACTTATTTTGGGAGAAAAATCCTTTGAAAATTTTGGAAAAAAATGGATTTTGAGGTACAAATGTAGGATTTGGTAGTTTTTGTCATCCTTCTTTAACCTGTATCCTTTATCATGTGAATGGGACTACTCATTTCAGTAAGATGAAGCTTATCATGCCTGTTGGACTCTTGTCAGTTATTTTAAAGCAGAGGTGGGCAAGTGTGGCCCCAACACCATACGCAGTCTTTTTCATGCAAATGACAAGGAGAGGGAAAATTAAACTCCCCCTGCACACAAACACACATTACTACCATATTCTGTGATTTCCCTCATCACAGAAATAGAAGTAAGAGGAGGTGCTCATCATAAATGAAAGAAGAGGGGGTGGCACTGGTCCTCTCTATATTAGCATGTGGTCTTCAAAAGATTACCTCTGAAGGAAACCAGTCCTTACTGACCAAAAGTGACCCACTCCTGCCTTAAAGTTGCATACATAACAACTATAATTTTCAAACATTCTAATTACCATTGCATTGAGTTAAGCGTTCTTCATGGACAAGTGTGTAATATTCATATGTACCTTGAAAACTTACCCATGTAATGGAACAGCACCAACTGGTGTCTCCCATGTCAGTGAGTCAGTGATCCACTCCAAGATCTACTCCAAGATTTTGCTCAAATTGTAAAAGAGATATTGAAGATGCTGAATCCTATACTAAGTACAGCATCTTGGCTATCTCCTTTAAAATTCTGACAAAATGTAGAGACACTAGGCACCACTGTTCTTGAAATGAGAATAAATTTGTGCCATTGGCAGAAAGAGCTTCCCATTATCTTATTTTGCAATGGAAATCCCCTAGGGCTTGAATCCTACCTACACTTAACAGGAAGTAAGCTCTACTGAAATTATCATAAACACATATATGACTGTACTGTAAATAAAGCTGATCAAATCTTTATCATTGAAAACTGGATGAACTACTGAGAAAAGAAAAAGAATGCTAGCACATGCATTCCTGTCTGTCATACGGAATTGCCTAGTGAGTTGCATATATTCAACCAATTAAAAAATCTCATAAACACTTGCTCCAACCATTAACTTTCTGTTTTATGATATGCATTTATAATTATGTTTTAGACAGTTTCAAGGTCCCTGTGATTAACCAAGAGAATGACAAGGCAATCTATAAGATACTTGTGCAAGACTGTGTGACAAATGGCAATGAAACTTGATAGTGGATTGTGAGTTAATGGGTGGAAGTTATGTTGAAGCAACATGGGAGCACAGAAATGCTCACATTAATGCAGCATATATCATAGTAAAATAAGTAAGTAAAACTGCTTCTTAGTAACCTTAGGGGAATTATCTTTCCATTACTATATTGTAAATCAACTTATGGTAACTTTTTGTGTTCATGTGTGCATCCATCTGTTGTACTGAAAATCAGCAATTAATTTTTTTTCCCCCTTAAATCCCAAAGATAGGGGATATTTTGAAAGCCTACGGATTATTCACTACCACAAAATGCCAACTTGGCCATTAGCGTGGTGTTCTTCATTAGACTAATTCACTAAGGATGATACTATCAGTGGCTAGTAGTCACAATGAATATATATTCCCTCCAGGAGCAGAGGCAGTTGTCGTTGCTATGAACCTTCAGGCTGACTCTGAGTTATCATAACCCTAGGGTTTTCTTGGCCAGATATATTCAGAGAAGACTGAGAGAGTCTGACTTGCCCAAGGTCACCCAATGGATAGAGATTTGTGTCCTAGTTTCCTAGACTCCTAAGTCCAAGATTCAAACCACTACATCATATTGGTTCTTCAGTATGCCTTCCAATATCATTAGAGGGAGAGTATGATTGTGCTCATGTCCTATCTGTGGGCTTCCCATAGGCAACTGACCAGCCACTGTGTGAACAAAATGTTGTACTAGATATGCTTTTGATATGATCCAACATGATCCTTTTTATGCTCTTCTATAACAAAATAGTTTTAAGGAAATCCTGGGTATGACCCCTTGCCTATGCTACTCCCTTTTCCAGGAGTTCCACATGGCTTCTTCCTTCATTTAGGAAAGCATTTTAAAACAAATCTTTAACTCGTACACAAATATCCCATATTACGTGTTCCCTTTTTGGGATAGTTCAGCCTCTCTCTTTAATCAAAGGTAGAAAACACTGCTGGCTTCAGTGGGATAAGCTATGTTGTCAGACTTCCTTGAGAGCACCATTTTAGAGGCACAGTAATTTTAAGCCGCAATCAGGTGGCATAAATGGGGAAGTTATAACCACACACATCGACACACATAAATATTTATACGTTTTAGGACCTGCCATTTGAGTTCAATTAGGAAGTTCATTGATAAAAATAATAATAATAATAATAATAATAATAATAATAATAATATAATTTATTTTTATCCCGCCTCTCCCAAATGGATCGAGGCGGCATTACAGAACATATAAATATATTAAAACATCAAAATGTAGCCCACCCTCCCCACCCACCAACCCTACCATCCCCCTAACACACTAACTATTAAAACAGGTTAAAATAAAATTAAACTAAAAATTAAAAACAAAACAATTAAAAACAATTAAAAACAAAGGGACAATTGATGAGAGGCAGTGGAACACTAGTCTGGGAAGGCCTGTCAGAAGAGAACAGTCTTGACTGCTTTTTTAAAGCAGTCAAGACTGGTAATGTGCCGGGTCTCCTCCGGCAGGCCATTCCATAACTTGGGAGCGACCGAAGAAAAGGGCCTCTGGATAACCACAGCCAACCTAGTTCTGATTGGCTGCAGTAGATTCCTCCCAGAGGACCTTAATGTGCGGGGCGGATTATATGGGAGAAGGCGATCCCGCAAGTAGGCTGGCCCCAAGCCATGAAGGGCTTTAAAGGTAAAAACCAACACCTTGTACTGTGCTCGGAAACTAATAGGCAGCCAGTGTAAAGACTTCAAAATAGGTGTTATGTGGTCAGTTTTAGATCTTCCGGTGACCAACCTGGCTACCATATTCTGAATTAATTGAAGTTTCCGGACTAAGCACATGGGTAGCCCTATGTAGAGCGCATTGCAGAAGTCAAGCCGTGAAGTTACCAGCACATGTACCACTGTTTTTAGGTGTTCCAAGTCCAGGAAGGGGCGCAGCTGGCGTATCAGCCGAAGCTGATAGCAGGCGCTCCTGGCTGCCACATCAATTTGAGCTGTCATCTGAAGCGGTGAGTCCAAGAGCACCCCCAAGCTGCGGACACAGTCTTTCAGGGGAAGTGTGACCCCGTCTAGAACTGGTTGACAAACCTCCATACCTGGGCTAGGGCCCTTGACAGCAAGTACCTCCGTCTTATCTGGATTCAGCTTCAGTCTGTTTTTCCTCATCCAGTCCATTACTGCTTCAAGGCATTCATTTAGAGGCGAGATGCCACCCTTAGTCGATGCTATTATCCGAGGCATGGAGAGATATATCTGGGTGTCATCAGCGTACTGATAGCACCTTGCTCCATGCCTCCTGATGATCTCTCCCAGCGGTCTCATGTAGATGTTAAATAGCACTGGGGACAGGACGGTGCCCTGAGGGACGCCAGATTTAAGCTCCTTTTTCGGGGAGCAGCTGTCCCCAAGCATCACCATCTGGTATCTACCCGAGAGACAGGACCGGAACCACTGAAGTGCAGTGCCCCCGATCCCCAGCCCTCTCAGGCATTCCAGAAGGATACCATAGTCTATGGTATCGAAAGCCCCTGAGTGGTCCAAGAGTACCAGCAGGGTCACACTTCCCCTGTCGATACCCAGACGTAGATCATCCACTAAGGCGACCATGGCAGTCTCGACTCCATATCCTGCCCTGAAGCCAGTTTGAAATGGATCTAGATAATCTGTTTCATCCAAGACAGCTTGGAGTTGAAGGGCAACAGCCCTCTCGATCACCTTGCTTAAAAATGGAAGATGGGAAACTGGTCTGTAATTATTCATATCCAGGGGATCTAGGGAGGGCTTTTTTAGAAGCGGACGTATAATTGCTTCTTTTAAACAAGCTGGAAAATTGCCCTCCCTGAAGGATGCATTAATAACATGTCTTAAGTGTGTCTTAATCACAACTCCTCCCTGAACAACCAGCCATGAAGGGCAGGGATCAAGAGGGCAAGTTATCCTCCTTACCTTTCCAAGGAGCTTGTCTACATCCTCGGTACTCACTGACTGAAACTGATCCAGTATAATCCTATTCACGGGGTTGCCGGACACTTCATTCGTAACCTCTGCTATAACACCGGCATCCAAATCGGCTCTTATCTGAGAGATTTTATCTGCGAAATGATTATTCAAAACATCACAGCAAGCTACATTAGGTTCTAACAACGAGTTCAGGGGAGTGGGTAACTGAGTCAAATCCCTTACCACCCTGAACAGCTCTGCTGGATGAGAAATCGCAGACGCAATACATGCAGAGAAGAGAGTCTTCTTCGCTGCATCTATTGCCACTCCATAGGAATAAAGGAATTCTCTATAGCGTGTCCTGTCAGATAAGAGTCGAGATTTCCGCCAGTTGCGCTCTAGTCGTTGTCCAGCCTGCTTCATATTCCTAAGTTCTACTGTATACCAGGGATTGCAGTTTACAGAAGGCTGGAAAGGACGCTTGGGAGCAATCATGTCGATAGCCCTGGTAAGATCACAATTCCAGGTATTAACCAGGGCTTCGACAGGATCACTGGCGATGCCAACCATAAAACCCTCGAGGGCTTTCTGGAATCCAATAGGTTCCACTAACCCTCGAGGGCGGACCATTCTAATAGGTCCACCACCCCTGCAGGGCCGGATAGCAGCCATTAGTCTAACCCTGACCAGGAAATGATCTGTCCATGACAAGGTGGTAGCATTTATTATCTCCACCCACGGCTGTACCTGTTCCGTACTAAAGACCGCATCAAGGGTATGACCGGCACAATGTGTTGGCCCAGAGGCTAATTGTCATGGATGCCATGAACTTCCGAGCTGCACCTGTCAAACTGGTCTCAAATGGGATGTCAGAGTCGCCCAGAACCAGAAGTCTGGGCGATTCCAACACCAACTCCGACACCAGCTCTGTCAGCTCGGCTAGGGAGTCTGATAGGCAGCGGGGTGGTCGGTACACTAACAGAATCCCCAGACTATCCCTTGCCTTCAGGCTCAGGTATATACACTCAAAGTGGTCTGTTTTCCGGACAGGAATCCTGGTCAGTATAAGATTGCCTTTGTAAACCAAGGCTACTCCGTTCAATATATACTCATATATAAGTGTGTATAGCAAGGATGGGAAATTTCAGAGGTCCATGGGCCAGCTTCTACCTCCACTGAACCTGTTGCCAGGTATACCAGCTATTCCTATAAAACCAGACATGAATGAAGTTTTTAAATCTTTTTTTTCCCCTTCTTGCTAAAACCAGTTTAGGGCATCTTGTTTTAGAGTAGCATCACACCCCTTAGAGCAGTGGTTCTCAACCTGTGGGTCCCCAGATGTTCATGGACTTCAGCTCCCAGAAGCCCCAGCCACTATGGTCAGTGCTCAGGGCTTCTGGGAGCTAAAGTCCACGAACATCTGGGGATCCACAGGTTGAGAACCACTACCTTAGAGGCTTCTGGAGGTATTACTCTCCTTTCTTGGAAAAAAAATGGATGAGATGGGGGCTCCAGGGACCACAAAGTTGGCCTTGGAATTCATCTATAGCCCCTGGGCCATGTAATTCTCACAGCAATCAGATCGTACAGTAAAGTCCTAAATTCTTTAGGTATAATTAGGTATAACTGTGCCTAATCCCAGATAAATGTATACAGCATTGCAGCATAAACGTAAAATATGGGAGCACATGGCATCCTTAAATTCTAGCGTACCCAGTTTTTATCAGACTCTAAATAGGAACATATGACTAATTATTAGATGTTATTCTTTCATCATTGGTAGTAATTAAAATGCTGCTGTAGGTATAGTTCATTAGTTGTTGGGAGTACAATAGGAAAATCTCTTTGCACATTTATACAAATAGGCTGCTACCTTGAAGAAGATGTTGGGAAATGAGAGACATAAGACTGGATCTCCTAAGTGGAGTAATCAAACTGCAAAGCAGAAGCTGAACAACTAGTTCTACACCCACTCACACAGGGTTTAACAGAGAAAGTTAATAAGCTTTGTTGTCTTTGTAAAACATATAGAATAGTGTATAAAATACTGTTTTCTGTGTAAAAATAAAATAAAAAATAAAATAAAAAGACTTGCACAGAGTATGTCCCCAACTATAGCAGTTTCTACACTGATAAGGCTCAAAACATACATACAAGGTTTCCACATTTTCTACACAGAATTCCACATAGCTCACCTTACTGCAAGTCCCTGGATGCTATTATCTGGAACTAAAAGAGTTTAAAGTGATATCAGACAGCTGAAACTGCAATGAAGATACAGATACATTTGCAGCCTCCAGCTATGCCACCAAACCAGCTACATGTTGATGTCTGCCTTGCTGTTGGCCTAAATTAGGTTAATGTTGGGGGCGAGGAGATTGACCTTTAAAGTTCATGAATGGAATCTGTTAATAGATGGAGCATAGCAGTTGCTGTAGACAAATGCAGCAGAAACTTTGACATGCTTAATAGTCCACTGGCTGTTAGGCAGTCAAATCAGATTCCCATGGAATTCTTACAAAACCATGCAGTTCCAGTAGCTGAGCAACAAAAGGCTAGGACAGTCATACAAACAGAGAGAAACACTGTTTCCAAACTATCTCTGTCACAGTTGTTCTCTGTATTTTACGCTGATGTTCTAGCTGTTATCAACAGGACATATCAAGGTATTTAAGGACATGGCTGAGGATCCTTCGTACATGTTTCACTTAATTTGAAATGACTACAAGTTTGCAACATATTCTATGTTTCAGCAACCTTTGTTTCCTGAGGTCATGTATATAATCTGAGCATGAAAACTGGACAATGAAAAATTGTTAAAAATATACAACATTATCCTACATTGGCTACTTAATTAAAGTCTCTTGGCCCAACCTCACAAAGCCACTTTAACAGCCAACAACTGGATTCGATAAAGGAGGTCATTCACTTTCCTATCAGGGTGCAAAGAGGGGGATGTTTCTGCTCCCCTCTCATTGGTGAGCAAGGCTGTGACAAGAACTTGAGTCAGTGATCTTGCTTTTGACTGTTGCAGCCCTGCTTGCTGGTGGGAGGGGAATGGAAACATCCCCTTTGCTCCCTTATTAGAAGCTGAACGGAGCATCTTCACCTGATCCAGCTGCTGGCTCTTATAGTGGGCTAGGGTAGTATTTCCATAGTTTTGCAGTAGGACTGTGTTGTCTTACCAAATACAGAGCAGTTATATCTCTGTTTTTCTAGGTTACAAATCTGTAACTGCAGTACTGAATATCAGCTATTATTTAGTGCAGGTCTTTCCAAATGGTGTGCTGTGACACGTTAGTGTGTCACCTGAAGTGTGTAGGTGTGTCGCCTACAATCTCAGAAATGTATGTTATTATTCATAAATCATCTATTTTAAAAAATATATGAAAGGTTTTCATGAGATATGTTGTGTCTCCATACATTTTGTTATAACAATTTATGTATGTGTCTGTATCTCCTATAAGGGGTTAGTTTGACCTCCGCTTTGCTAGTAAAACAGAATTACTGTGTTGAGAAATGATGCATGTCTGAAAAAGTATGTCACCAACATGAAAAGTTTGGAAAGCTCTGATTTAGTCTTTTAAAAGATTCATGTGGATCCAGAGATTTCCAAAGGAAAAAAATTCAGAAAGATGTGTTCCAAAACATCACTCTTCTTATAATTCTACCCAGCCAGAATGATCTTGGCATAGCTTTAGACTCTTTGGCAGCTTCATTATCCTTTACCATTAACATTATCACAACAGGTTAAATTATTCTGTTAGATAACTGATATAGGTATCAAATACCAGGGTAACTGAGGAAAATTTAAGACATTTATATTAACGAAAAAAGACTTTGTGCCATGGTACAAAATTTTGGTGCTTCTTATGGTAACAAACATTTTGCAGAATCCCTCAACAGGCCTGACCAGTGGCCAGTGATAGTCATATATTTTTACATACAAAAAAACCCTGCCTTTCAGCTGTAATTCCTTTCTTTAAGTTCAACAGAATGTTGGGTCAAAATGAACAGCATTTTTGTATTAAATTAGTTGGCAATTGATGTAATGGACTGAGAGGCTGTTTCTAAAGAGAGAGTAATTACATGCAATTTTTAAAGGAAAATTGTTGATCAATTGCATAATTAAATGATTAGAAAACATTGTGCATATTTGTACAAACAAATGAACATCTCATTCAAGTGACACAAAACAAATAACGTTAAACACTAAATGCAAGACTTTGTTCCTAGTATTTCCAGCTTCAGTAGCAAATTGCTGGCTACCAACAGGTTTAACTGTCACTCTTGGACCAAATACAATGTAATTATTTTTTCAAGTTACCTGGGGTGTATTTCTTTCTTCTATTACGTTTCTTACAATAATGGGATTCCTGATGTCTAGTGTTCTGTTACATGAATCATATGATTGTGACATACTTTTCTCAAATAGGTCCTTTGTGTCTTCTCGATACGGTGTTTCATAAAATGACAACAGAAAAATAACCCACTGCAGAAAAACAGGAAAGGAATACAACACTGTTGCTTGTATTGCTTATAAAAGGGGAACTGGGAAAAGAGGGGCTTTCCTGGGCTGGGTGAAGTGAACCAGGATCAGCAGCTGGGGCTGCAGTTACTTCTTCTGAAAACGAATAATGGGAATACTAGACATGGAAAAAAGAAAAGAGATGGTGAAGAAAAGAAGAACTAGTGAAGAAAAGACAAAAAGAGAAGTCAAGGCAGGCACTAGAACTAATGACTTAAACTTGGTGACTTTAGTTGCTAGAGAGATAATGAAAGCTATTATTTTATAATGCTTAGAGTGTTGAACTGTTAGTGCAGAGACACCAGTTTCGAATTCTCACTTCATCCTAAAACTCACTGAGACAACTGTGGGCCAATCACTGGCTCCTAGCTTAAAGGCTGATATATTAAATAAAATGGGGGATGAACCACGTACAAGGACCTGAGCTAACCAGATGAATGGTAGAATATGAATGCAATTCATCGCCGCCACCACTACCACTACCATCACTACCAAGATGTGTAGAAATGTAGAGACTCACTGGGCTGAAGGGAACTCAGGCTTCAGTCCAGAGATGTAGTACTCTTGGCATGCTAGAATCCATCTGCATAGAAGCATTTTTGTTTCTAGTTTGGAATCTTCATACTAAATTGGAAACAAATAGGCCGGTTTTCCATGCTGTTGTAATTATATTTTTGATGTATAGAGATTTGGGGGTTTGTGGAAATCCACACAGGGTATATCATATATAAATTAGATATGGTTATAAGCACCTTTTCCCTCATCCCTCTCCTCCCACATATCCAGGATTTTAATTACTTCAGATGGTACTCTAAGCTGTTCTTGCTGGTACACATGCTGTTGAATGTATACATCATCTTTCCTAGAGCATTAGGACAGATGGTACCATCACAGATCAAATGCACCTGGCTGGTTTTATTCCATACATATGCCTAGAACCATTTTAGAAGCATCTGTCCCCTGCTACCACCAGAGAAACTGCAAAAATAAAGCTATTTGGGGGATACAGCAAGAAGCAGTTGGCATGATGGTGGAGAAGAAAAGAGGACAAAGGGAAGTAGATTTGGTCTTTTCATCTTCAGCAATGAAAAAATGAAGATCTACCTTCATTGTCATGTTTGGCTCAAGCCCCACAGGATCTTTATTACAGAGCAATCATTCATATAGTGAGTTTCCCCAGTTTCAGTTTACATCAGTGCTGAAATTAGTCCTAACAATTTAGGTTACTTTTGCTTTGTGATTGGTGCTGAGTGCCTTTGAATCACTTTCAGATTATGGCAACCCTAAGGAGAAATTATCATGAGGTTTTCTTGGCAAGATTGTTTCAGAGCCATTGCCTTCCTCTGAGGCTGAGAGTGTATATGGTACATCCAAAACACTACACTTTGCCCACCTCTCCTTTACAGCATTATTATGAGGTTGACTATAACAAGTGCCACAAAGCACATGACAAATTAGAATTGCCATATAGATGTTGCATAGTAATATATTCTCCATGCTTGAATTAATAAAAGAGGTAGATTTTTTTTTACTTTTTCTCTTTGTCTTCAAAAGTCCCAGAAAGACAAGTTTGTACTTTCATACTTTTGTTCCATGCATGATTTTAATTTGGAAAATCTAAAAGGCCTCCTTCTTTTCCAGAAGTGGTATAATTATATCTGCTGAGAAGTTAAAATTGGCAGCATATATTCAAAAGAAAGACTAATTGCAAGAGGATTAACAAAGGCTATTGTATAGAAGAATGATAACTTGGTAGGAATTACTTTGCTAAAGCAGTTGAAATGTTCCCACCCTACCTCTAATAATAGTGTTGTGCTAACAATATTGCTTTCACAAGATATGTGTTTTTCACTACAGGGAACTGCTGAAATAATTCCTGTTCAGTTGCCCACCTCCCACTCTTCCACCATTATAAGTAAAAGGCTTGCCCAAATCCATGCTAAACCTGAGCCAAAACTTCTTACTTTGTATTTTCTTTGTGAATGCCAAAATTGCCTCTCATTGGGGCATTCCCTGCAAACACATTGACATTTGTTACTCGCAGTTTCATTTGTTGATGGCCTCGTTGACCCACATTTGAAATTTAATTCTATTGGCTAGAATGACCAACAGGAGCTTTTGCTGATGATGTCATAGAAAGGGCCTTTTCAGTGGTAGCACTCAAATTATGGAAGCTCAGTTGACCCATTTCTTGTTATTTTCTACTGAATGGTAAAACACTAGCCAGGGTACTGCTGCAGAATACAGTACTATGCAGTATCTCCTGTCCTGATCCCCTCCAATTCCTACTTACCAGGCAGCAACTGCTGTGATTGAAGAGGAGTCTGTTCTCCCATCACTTGGGAGCAGCTGACTGGATTCCCATCCTATCTCATGAGCAATCTCTGGTGCAACAGGCAAAAGGACTCCAACACAATTGTTTCTTGTCCTGGAGATGACTTCCACAAGGAGGTGGAAAAGGCAGTCTTCTGCTTCTCAATTGATAGGGAAAGGACCCCCTGATCATAGCAGCTGCTACTTGGTAAGTGGGGATTGGGGGGATGTTCATAGTTCCTATGTACCCCCTAAATTAGCAGCATGTAGGGATCATGACTATGAAATAATCACAGGTACATAACTCTAAATTACACATCCGTAACTACCCAACAGTATTCCGGCCATCTTTTTAAAGACTTTCCTTTACCAAGCAGTTTATTTCTTATCTTTGCTTATCAAATGAAGCAGTGGCTGATTTATCGTACTCTTATTTTTGAGGAAAACTATTATATTTTACCATTTGTTTCAAGTCTTGTCTTCTGCTCTGAGGAAAAGTTTTAGAAGGCTCCTATGATATGCAGTGGGGACAAGCTGCTAAGCAGACCTCAAGCCTGCCCCAAACCCATTACCTAACCTATTTGCTGTTCCCCTCTGAGAAATGCACCCACACTTTGGGCTTGAGATGAATCATCATGTGACCAGTAGGCAAAAAGAGATGGAACTAATGTTCTGGATGAATATGTTATGTTACTGAGCCAAGGGCATCAAGTCAGTCATCAAAAATATATAAGTCTCGAGTCGAGTCCAGTCATTGCCTCATTTATTGCCGAGTCGAGTCCGAGTCACTGGAGTGAGTTAAGTCCGACTTGAGTCTGAGTCAACTGACTCGAGTCTACATCACTGGTATTTTTGTACATTTGGAGGCACTTTTTGTATGATATTAGGCAGATATTGTCAGAAAAATGTACCTCTTAAAAAACGGGAGTACGGTTTAGTAGCTGTTGGTAGCTATGCCGCACCATAGGCCTTTTCTGCATTTTATATTTAAAACAGGGCAGCGTGTCCTCCAGCGAGGATGTTTACACTTGGGGGCGAACTGGGTCTGAACTACTTAATGTTTGTCCGGACTTCAGCCCACTCTGGAACACCCAGAACTGGTGGCTCCCCATGCTACTGAAAGACCGATTAAAAGGGGACTTTCAATAGCCCGGCGCGCCCCAGTCCGCCACTGCCCTAAGTGTAGATTTGCAGGCTCATGCCAGCACAAGGCTGCAGATCTTCCAGGGATGGGCTTCCGGCTGGCGAGCTTCTCCGGTTGGTGCAGAGCCTCCACCAACCAGAAGCCTCCATTTTCGTCTCTGGAGAGTGTGTAGCGTGGGCGCACGCTGCTCCAGATCATCGTGGATCGTCGCGGGGGAGTGTGCCAGTCCGGTGAGTAATGGACTACCCCGTTTCCCCCTCAAAGTGTGGAAAAGCCCATAGTTAGAGGGAGGCATCTGAGAGTGATTTAAAAAGTCCCTGACAATGCAGTATGGCAAAGAAAAAAGACAATTTTCAAAGGGTATACTTGGCCCCATTCTGAGGCACATACCAAGAGGCTCAGAATGTGAGCCCTCTTTTGTTTGAAGATGACCTCTATTAAAAAGTTTGTACAGTCCACCTCTAGTTAGAAGATAACACAGAATGACAGCAGAGACCTTCAAGTTACCCTTCAGCTGTAAGCAACTGGACAACAACCTGACCAAGTGCCAACAACATGAGCAAATACTCAACCACAATCTTTCCTACGATGGTGAAATGTATTGTGTTTTGTGTTTTGGTTTAAATTGCAATTATTTCTAAATTATTTCTAAATTTAATCTGCAGCTATTCTCTTTTTCTCTCTTTCTTCTCTCTCTCTCTCTCTCTCCTCTATTAGTGCATGTATATGATCATGAACAAGTATTGTAAGTAAAGTGACTTTTATTTAATTTATAGAGAAGACTAAGCTTGGGGTTGTTGTTTTTTTTGTTTTTGTTTTTATCTGCAAGACCCTGTTGCATAGTTCGGTTGGTGTGTGTGTGACTGGTTGCTATTCAGCTGCTGCCTTGCCAAGTTGATTACTCTGCGTCACAGATCCAATAGTCTCTCACACATTTCCCAACAGATAGTACTTCTAAAGTTCAGTGGAGGGGCTTAGCCCCAAGACTTCTGGAAATTATCTGCCCTTATTAAGGAAAGGGGAATAACCAAAGGCTCAAAAGAAACTCTTGAAGGGCTGAAACTGCTCTTTCACAGCATCTGTTGGCTGTATCATTTGCTTCACATGGCCTAGTAGTACAGCCAGTACAGTAGTACAGCATGGGACCCCATGAGGTCCTGTTTCAGAACCAGTGATCAAATGTGAAAATGTGGAATTAACTAACTCAAACTGAACTCAAGACTTGCAAAGGGAGGGGTAACTTCAGCAGGATCTTTTAACCTATGTTTACTTACGTCCCTGCAAGGAAACCAGCCAGAGATTCAAAAATAAACTAAAATGTGTTTATTGAGGGGAATTCAATTATGCATGCACACTGGATTCAAAACAGTCACACACTCACACAAGAGCTAGCCAAAGAAAGAGAGGAAAGAGTTAATTAGCAAAGCTTAAGGGAGTAGGATATAATTATCCATCCAGAAGAGAGCTGAAGAAACAGCAATGAAACTTTGGTTTGTGCGTAGGGCAGCATAGCAACATAGTGGTGTCCAGCAAGTGATGATACTGGCACAAAGCTGCAAAAATTTAGGGTTTATATCCACTTTCTGTGCTTTGAAATGGAGGTTTCTAGTTCTGCTCAAACACCATTCCATGGAGCTAACTGAAAGAAGATTGTTTTGACAGAAATGTGAACTTTTGGAAATCAAATTGCATTTGCACGGGAATCCAGAGGTTGATGATCCCCAGTTGTAAATACCTTGTGTCTCTCCTTTTGATGTGAGAGCTTGGATGCAAATGGATTTTTGGTCAAACAATGCAGTTTGTAACAAATACTCTTAGCATGTAGGTGACAGAGAGTTCATAGCTGATTTGATGGTTTATTTATATTATCTGGGCAGGCAGAGAAATGAAGAAAAAAGTGCACACAGGGAAGATGTAACAGCCATCAACTCTTCCATGAGAATGTTGATGACTGTTTTATCTCATCCCTTTGTCTCAGTGGCTGGCTGGAAGTTAGTTAGCATTTAAAAGCTTCATTCTTATGGCCTACAAAGCTTAAAGGAATCTTTTGGCCTGTTTTACCTGGCCAGTTTCACCTCTCATTCAGCATGGCTTTCAGCCATAGGATATAGGATTTTATATCAATTAAACCATATCAAATATGAGACAGCACAGCCCAGTTACACCAGCTCTGATAGGACTGCACTTTTGATCCGATTTTTCAAAACTGTCCTAAGAACTGCAGATCTAGGAGTCTGGGAGCAGAGATCCCTAGGGTCCCTGAACAAAATTATCACCAAAGTGTAAATATCTCTATTTATTAGGAGATATCTTAACAGTCAAGAAAAAATCTTGTGGTATAGATGCAGCATTGCAGGTTAGGGTGCCAAACGACAGCTGTTTCTGGGGATATAACATGTTACAGAATTTAGTGCATATGTTCCAGGGCCAAATCAAAAATTAGGGCATATGGATGGGAGGGGGCTTTATTTTGCTGCAATTTGCACTTTTGCTCTTGAATTTAATAGTATGAAAAATAATCTCTTAGCATTTAATCCTGGAGAACATCTCACTTGTAGTCGAAAACATGCCAGACAGATGGCAATGGAGGCTGAGTGTAACATCACATTTCTGCAACTGCATGTCCCTCAGCCTCTCCTTGTGCTCAGATTGTCACCATTTTGGGAGCACTTGTAAATCGGATTCAATTATGTGGGTGGGTTTTGCATATTCTGTATGGAATTAAAGTCTCTGCTTTGACATATTTGTTATTGGGAGCTTCTGAGATCATAAACGTTCAGTGTCTTTCCCACAAAAGTTTAAAGGCACAGTAGTCCTTCTCGAGAACACACCTAACACCCTCACCTTCTGTTCCAGAGAGATAGAAGAAATGGAGTATTGTGTGTGTGTGTGCACGCGCGCGCGTTCACGTACACATTAGGAAATGTGAAGCTGTGACAAAAACTAGTTGGGTCACACTTTTTTCAGTGCTATAGGCACCCATGGGAACTTTTCTACTGTCATTTCCAGCTGCCTATTCTTTCTTAGAGGGTAAAAAAATATATAACAGATATGACACACAACAATTATGTGTTAAATCTGCATGAACTATGTGACCCACTTGGTGTTTCTCCAGGAGAAAAATGACTGAGTTAGAATTTTATTTTTAGAAAAAGAAATAGAAAAAACAGTACTAGGACAAAAAATATTAAAGCTCACTGGGTTGGCTTCAACCAGCAACTGTCTCTCTGTCTGATCTACTTCAAATGATTGTGATGAGGATGAAATCAGAGTTAAAAGTGCAAAGGCACAATACGTGAAATAAAATACATGAATATATGTGTAAATCAGTCAATTAATCAATTTCTTGTAGCCAGATTCTCATTTATCATAGAGTAAGTTTAAAACTGGAAGAAGCAACACCATCTTACCACTTACACACTGTCAGCAAAATGAAGGACATCGCCAAAAAAAGTATAAAAAAGGAAACTGCTTTACATTAGTTAATCTATATGGTATAGATGCAATTTCAGAAGTAATTGTATCAATCAAGTAAAAAGGCTATAGATTTTACTATGGTTAGAAATATTGTGGCCACAGCTGTTCACCTGATCATTCTACTGCTGTTGGATCTAAATTAATTGTACTGTGTCTATGCACAGGCTATACTTTTTAAAATGTACAATTGCAGTTTGCTAAAATGTTTATATGCTAAGGTTAAACAGCCATATGTGTTCTATTATTTACATTACCAAGCATATTCAGAAGTAAAACCAACTGTTTTTAATACTCACCAATTAGCGGATATAATTCATAGGGTTACCATGTCAAAGCTGACTTGACAACAGTTAACAACAACAACAACAATTACAGCAGGCTTAGAAGTTGTAAGTCACAGCATAGCAACTTGGTGTAGTAAAATAGCTTCCTTCTTAAAATATACTGAAACATATTATGTAGAAATGATCATTTCTATTGATCCTGGAAGACTTCAGTAGGAAGTTTCTCAGTGCTTGTACAAACAAGGATTTACCAAACATCTAACAAGGAACAGCCAGAATTTGATAAAGGGTTGACACAGCATCTTCTGAAATCCATTAATAACCCTTTTTGTTGCTCTGTAAGTGGTTGGCTACTTCTAGTAGGCTAAAGCTTTGGAAGTCAATGAACTTCCTTGAGTTGCTGAGTACCAATGAATCATCTAAAAGCTTGTCCTTGCTCAGCCATTTGCAGAAGCAGTTATCTCAAGAACAGAGTCCTTTCTCTACAAGTTGCCTTTGGGACTTTGGGTGGGAAACATACTCAGCAGTGGAAGTCATGGTGAATACATAAAATGTGGGAATGGTGATAATTTGCATATGTTGAGCTACATGTAACTTAATAAGAGTATTTATAATTCACAGAGATGATTCAGCCAATATATAGCTTATTAATTACAGAAATGTTGCAGTCTGGTGGTGTCGAGAAAAATCCACTATAATTTACCAATTACAATAATGTACCTATTGCACTTTGTGGTCTGCAGTGATGTAGACTCAAGTCGATAGACTTGGACTCAAGTTGGACTTAAGTCGCTTCAGTGACTTGAGTTGGATTCAACTTGGCAATAAATGAGGCACTGACTTGACTCGACTTGACTCAAGACTTGTGTATTTGTAGTGACTGATTTGCTGTCCTTGGTTCAGTAACATAACACATTCATCTAGAAACCTTACAACTTCGAATAACGTCTCCATTTCTTTTTGCCTACTGGTCACATGGCAATCTATCTCAAGCCCAAAGTGTAGATGCATTTCTCAGAGAAGAACAGCAAAAGGGCTAAGCAATGGACTTGAGGCAGGTTGAGGTCTACTCAGCAGCCTGTCCCTGCTGCATATCAGAGGAGCCTTCTGAAATGTTTCCTAACAGCAAAAGACAAGACTTGTCCTGAGAGTGCCCTTTTCACATGGCCCTTTTCGCATGGGCTTTCTCTCGCGAAATAGCCCTGTGTGCCTCGCAGGAGTGGGAGCGTTGCTGCGCACGACGCACTCCCAATTCCCCGACGCTCATGGGGTTGAAGCATCGCTTGCGCGTATTTTTTTATTTTTGGCTTCAAGCCAAAAATAAACGGCACTCACGCAAGGCTCCCGGCGGCGTCCCACACTTACCAGAGTGCGGAGCGCCATTGCAGGCGGACCTGTCATGCTTCCTCCCCGCTTCCTCCCCCAGCTCCACCTACAGCTCCCAGGGAGCGCTGCAGAAGCTGGAGGTGTGGCTGAAGAGTGCCCGTCATGGAAGAAGATGCCAGGTGCGGTAGGGAGGCGAGGGGGAAGCGGCGGCGTTTGGGGCAGAGTTGTCACGCTTGCTGCCCTTCCCCCTCGCACAAGCGCCGGTGCTGCGAAAAGGGCCTTAGAGAGGAAGAGCAAATATGTTAGGCAACAGGTTTGAGGAGGCAGGATCCTTCCTTCTAAAGCTTTTGAAGCTTCAGTAATGGGGAGTAAGAAGGATCCTATTCCCCATGTCTGAAGTTGCAAACAGCAAAATTGCAAATGTGGATTCTGCTCAAATTGTTAAAATTGACTTTATTTGACTTTGTCCAATAATTCTGGAGTTTTGGTTGGGGTGTAAAGTTGTCTTCCAGACTTGAGACTTGACCTGAGACTCAACTTGAGACTTGAAGGTAGAGACTTGAGAATTGACTTGAGACTTGGAGTAAAAGATTTAAATACATCACTGGAGATCTGCACTTACTTTAGAAATCAAGTTCAAAAAGGTTATTTGTCCATGCAAAAGACAGGGAAATATTAAATATGCACAGCCAGAAAAAAACTAAAGAAGACAAAGACAGGCCAGCAGAAAAGAAGGAAGTGACATTGTGCATCAAGTAAAGCTAGTATGACAGGCCCTTTTTTCCCACCAGACTGGTGTTACAGTTCCCAAATCTTATAAGGTACCCTGTCTTTACCACACAGCAGTGCCTTCCCCCTTCTAACACCACCTTTGTGTAAAAGGAAGAAGGTTTTCAATACTCATTTAAATTTATTTATTTAATATTTATTTAATTTATTTAATCTTTATTTATTTAATATTTAATATTTATTTAAAACCCCTTAATAGTTTTATGGAAGTGTGCTTTCTGCGTTACTTTAAATACTGTATATAACTTAGCTGAGTCCGTATCTATAAAAATAAACTATAATAGTTATTAAGCTAACAATCAGAATAAAGGATGCAGATCAAAGTTAACACATTTATTTCGTGCATTTTCTAGACAGTTTACTTGTATATTTAAACTCTCATATAAAGCACATGTATCATATAACAACTCTTTGGCTACACTCCCACCAAAAGCTCATCCTCCAATCTAGGTCACACTCTCTGACCAGCTTCTATTAGGGTTCAATTACTCTTCTGCCTCTTACTTGGCTTTCTCTGAAAATTAACCTTCCACATAGTCACACCCTCTGACTGGCTAAGGGTCTCTATTCCATAGCTTCTTGCTAGGAATCTCACTGAAAGACTAATGACCAACAACTGGTACTTAGCTTTATACATGTAACTTTTTCTTTCAGCCACCAGCTTCCCTGCAACTCACTACTGAGCTGGCTTTCTTTCCTGAGGAGCTGCTGTTTTGGTTGCCTACCAACCTGCTTCTGACTTGGCACTTCAGATACACCCACACCCTCAGGACTTCATCATAGCTAGCCTCTCCCAGAGATAAGAAACAGTCCATGAATATATGGAGATTTGGTGTCAACACACCTAGGCTAACAGCTGGGCATATAAACAAACCATAACCTGGATCCCTGGATGAATAGTTCACAGATATGGTAAAAACTGCATCCTCCCAGCAGGATGCCAGACTGAACATTTCTAGCTCTCCAAAACTATGGTCAGAATTCAGGATCAGACTTACAGATGTGTAACTTTGCTTTATACATGTGTAGTGGATCTATATTCGCAATCCCTACATAATCATTGTCACGGCACTATTGTCACAATGGTAACTCGCTCCTGACCTACTTCACTGGGCATCAGCTGCACAGAGAAAAAGAAGTCTATACTGCTGACAGTTGGAGTGCGGGTTGACGTTTCCATCCCCTCCCACCAGGCAATGAGTTGCAATGATCAGAAGCAGGA
The DNA here is from genome assembly GCA_948472985.1 of Iguana delicatissima. Taxonomy (NCBI): domain Eukaryota; kingdom Metazoa; phylum Chordata; class Lepidosauria; order Squamata; family Iguanidae; genus Iguana; species Iguana delicatissima. The sequence goes on from CAOKZL010001574.1 coordinate 219,199, forward strand.
CCTCTGTGGCACTTCCTTGTCATAGCCTCACTGGCTGGTGAGGAGGGTGAAAGTGTAATCCACACACACACCTGATCAGCCTTCTCTTCACATGGCTGACGCCTAATAAAGAAGAGGTTTTTTTGGGGGGGGGGTATTGGGCCAGGAGATAATACCTAGCCACACAACTGAGATAGTTATATGACTAAGTAGCACATATAGAATTCCAACCCACATTTGTTGAGAAGCAAGTTCCTCAAATTGTAACTGATTGAGAAAAAAATAAGCAAATATTTGTAATATCTGTCAGATTGCAATAGTTAAGGGTCCGTCTATATATTGTACCAAATATATAAGTTGTCTTCTGTGTTGAGTCCAGTCTGTACAATGGATAAGATTCACCATATTTTGCTCGAATGCCAGTTCATAGATAGAGTTAGAAATAGTCTCTGAAACTGCTATGCTGATTTAATGTTATGTATCGGAAATACTGAAATGCTACCAAACACTTACATGTATATAAATGCTCTGTAGGAGATGTGAAATTCCTCAGGAGATGTATGGTACCTCATGTAGCATAAATATATTGTGAAAATGATGTTCTCTACCAGTGAAATGTATTATGTGTCTTATAACTATGGAAAATCTTCCTTGCAAGAAAAAAATGTGCATCATGTTTATCAAAGAGAATGTACCCAGACTGGAAATTTCTTTGTGATAGGATGTGATTCTATAACAACTGTGAAAAGGTGTATGTTAATGGCTTTACATAATAAATACATAAAATGAATTACCAGGTCATATGTTTATTCTCCTGAGTTCCTGAAAGTTCAAAGCTTAAGATTTTCTTAAGTGAAATGTTGATGTTGATCTGCCTTCTAGATAAAAAAGCTAGCAACCTGCGGAGCCCAGGTGTCCAAAATGGTGAACTCTGAGCAGTTAGCTAGATAAAGATTGAGATGACATGGTAAAAAAGCTTCAGCCCTCTACAAAAAGATACTGGTGAGGGAACCATGTCTATTTCAATGGATTATCCATGCAAATCCTTTACTTCACCTAAGATATCTCCCCAAAATGTCAGCATTTAAAGCATGGTTTTTAATGAGCTGGTAAATGTGTGTTTACCATTTTGTTCCAACTGCAGATAAGCACCTCCATAACTGAATACTTGTTCATGCACAAATATTCACTAAAGGTACAAAAGTTGCACATTGAAAAGAAGGCTAAGATAGGACCAAAGGAAACTGTTCTACATTAAGTAAACCATTGGTCCATTTAACTCAGTACTATGTATACTGGATGGCTTTTCAGGGTTTGAGGCAAATGCTGTTGGCAGCTGCAACTGGGAAATTAAACCTTGAACCATTTGTGTGCAAATCACATGCTCTACTACCAAACAAACAACCTCAAAACAACCTTTCTCCCCAACATTGTATCAGTGGACCCATTTCCCACTTGCAAAGTTCAGGTGCATGTTTATTCAAAAATATGAGCTTTTCAGCTTTTCAAATATCTACATATGGACCATGTGGCTATCTATGAAGACTAGAAGCTTTAAAAAAAATAGAGATTCTAAACATTCTATCAAAAGGTTTTGAGGCATTCTAGAAGATTTTAAGGGTCTTATTTAACCCAAAGGCTCTGCCATGATGCCCATTCCATGACTAAAATATCTTTCAAGTCTTTTGGCAAGCTAATTTTGGTGATGGAAAAAAATGTATTTGATGGAACAAACTAATCTATAGCTGTGATCTTTGTCCAGAAGAATGACTGATGAGATTTGTGTCTTAACATTCCAGCCTAATGCCTCATTATGCAAGTACCCCAGTTAGTTTAAAGAATGAGAATCACCCCTTTATTACTTTAAGCCACAAGGTAAAAATTCATGCAACTGTGAGTTAATTCAATAATCAATCTTGAAAGAGTATTTAAACCACAATTGTCAGTTGTGGGGTAGATCAAATCTCCTGTGAACTGCAATTAAATTCAGTCACATATAAATTTGCTTAAGTATCCAATCCACAGTCTCTATGAATTCTTGGAAGTGTTGTTTTGTTAAAATACATTAAACCACACTTTAAGATAGAGGATTACAGATTCTCTCCTAGCCTTTCTATCTAAACTTGTTAATTAATTTTCCCACTTGGGAGATTTAGACGTTTTGACCATCTAAGGCAATAGAATCCTTAAGTTACCCATAGCCATTGAATTAAGCAAATCAAAGAAGTCTTTACTGAAGAGGCACCAGAAAGGATACGTGGTTAAAAATCTAATCCTATTACATAAAGTTCCCTTGCCTGAAAGATATTTCTAAAGTCTGTATGAGTATTGATAATGAGGAAAGGAAAGAAAATGAATTGTATGCTGACTTAGTTAAACTCCCCAAAAGGAAAGCACAAGGGAGAAAAATCAATATGTTCCCTCTCCCTCTCTCTCTCTCTTTCTTTCTCTCTCTCTCTCTGTTGTGGGTGGGTGTGAGTGTGGGGTGTGTTTGTATACAAAGGAACATTGGCTGTCCTCCTTCCAAAGCACTGAATACATATTCAACAAAGCTTTAGGTATTGTTTGCTCTCTTCCCTCCCTCCTGTTTCTTTTTTCTGTTCTGTGCCAGAGATGCATTTTACCTCAAGCATGTTGGTTTGCTCCACATTTTGTCTGTAACACTATCATATATATATATATAGAGAGAGAGAGAGAGAGAGAGAGAGAGAGAGAGACATAATTCAAATGTTGCTGAATTTTATCTTCCACTTTGAAATCATGGGCATCCACTTATTAGTCCCAACTAGAGAAGGACCACTGAATCAATGAGATGTATGTATGGCTTGACTTACCATTCAGTAATTGATTTCATGAGTCTGCTCTAGTTGAGGCCTACAACTGGATTCACCCCAGAGATGGGTATGCTCTAGATCCTGAAGGCTTCACTGCCCAATTTTTGACTCCTCTGGAGCTCCAGAGGGCAGAAGCTACATCATTGCAGTCAACATTTTGGGTGAACAGAAGTGACATGTCTCCTTTCAGATCATGTCTCAGGCTCTTTTGAAACAGAAAGTATCTGGTTTTTGTATTTGTATTTTTTAGTTTAGATAAATTTATCGTTATTGGTTATTTTGTTGATTTGTTTATTATTTAATTAGTTTAGACAGTTTAGTTTACTATGTTAGTATGTTAGTTTGTTATGTTAATATGCTAGTTTATTATGTTAGCATCTTTTTTCTTAACTGTTATTATTCTAGGATGTTCATTTGTATTGTGTATTGTCCTTTTTCTTTTGAACATTTAATAAAATTATTTTTAAAAAAAGGAAAAGAAACAGAGGGTGGCTAGTTTGAGACAGGGAGCTATAGCAGTTAACAATAGCAGTTACATTTCTATACTCCTTATCAGTGCAAAGCACTCTCTAAGCAGTTTACAATGTGTTTAGCTAACTGCCCCCAACAAGCTGGGTACTCATTTTACCAACTACAGAAGGATGGAAGACTGAGTCAACCTGGAGCCCTGCAGGATCGAACTCATATCATTGTGGCTGCAGTACCAGCATTTAACCACTGTGCCACCAGAACTGTCCAAAACAGCATGTCATAGCCCTACAAATGGCTTTTTAATCCCTCATGTGTCTTTTTTTAGTCAAATTATATGAGGGTGTGTGTGGACGCTAGGGACTTTAGGAGTCAGTGAAAGTTTCAAAAGTCACACTGGACAGCCCCTCCCCAGTGTTGCATGCATCCCATCCCTCTTAATTCAGCCCAACTGAGTGCATGAAGGCATTGTAGGCCAGTTAAAAATTGAAAACACAGAGCTAAAGCATCCCTAACAACTCTCTCTGGAGGGAGAATCATGCCTTGAGAGAAAAACACATGTCCATCCCTTGTATGTATATCCACAGACAAATTCTAGTTCTTCCTGGATCTTTGGCCTTTTCCACACGGGGTAAATAAAATGGGGCAGTGCGAGCTCTGACGGACATCGCCCACACGTTCGAGTGTGCTAGCTCGTACATATTTGGCAAGCTCCACACCTTAATCCACCCGGTTAAGTCGGCAACAGTCAGCGCATGGGCTTTTTGAAAAATGGGGAAAAGGTGGTTTTTCCCCCTTCGTACCGTGATGATTCATGCATGATGTAATCGGAGGGTGGGCTGTGGGCGTGGACAGCTTCAGCGGTTGGAACGCGCTGTGAGAAGCCTCCAAGCAGTGGCACAGAAAAGCTTAAATCCTCCATAGCATTACCAATAAAAGGCCAATCGCTGGCGCCTCCTCATGCGGTCTTAAGCCCATAGATGTTCCAGTTCAGCCAGCACAACTCCAAGAAGCCAGAATACAGCTAAAATGGGCCATTCAACTTCAGGAAACACCTCTTCCTCCATCGCTCACAGGGAAAGATAAAAGCAGAAAACGGATGCGAGAACCCACCAGAGATAGGGAGAAAAGCTGCACTCCACCCAGCTATGGCGCAGAAAACCACTCCCCCAAGATAGGGCACGAAAATAAAAAATCGACATGGTTTTTTTTATGGCTAGCAGGAGGAATGGGAGGAGGGAGTCATTGTGGGAGGAACTGCGGGGCATGACGTGAGCATGCAAGTCATGACGCATGGGGCCATTTTTTTAAAAAAGAGCTGCCAATCACATCCGCTGCGCAAATTCCATGGAACGTGTGGAAATGGCAATAGATCATTGTACAATATGTCCGCGGTAGCACGGACAAAAAAACAACAACCTGGAAACGTTGCAGCACAAATTCCACAGAACATGTGGAAAGGGCCAGTTAGAATTGACTTGTCCTGTTTTAAATTGGGAAGCACTCAAGAGTGTATACCGGGGGAAAGCTAGGTCATTCCTATGGTGATACCTGTGTCTGTAGAAGAAGAACATTCCAAAGACAAATGCAACAAACAATACTAAACCAAGACAAGGGCCATTTCTGCACTACCCTGTTATAGTGCTATTATTTCACTTTCAACACCTTGTGGAATTCTGGGGTTTGTAGTTCACTGAGGCCAAAAAGCTCTCTGGCTGAGAATCCTAAATGCCCCTCCCTAAACTGTAAACCCCAGGATTCCATAGGATGTTGAATGTGGAATAATTGCACTATAACAGTCTAGTGCAGAAATGGCCTAATACAGAGAAGAGGGTTGCCACAGAAATTAGCCCAAAGTTAAGAGCCAGAGTTATAGGAAGCCAAGGAAATCACACACGCCCAGCAAGAGATACAGGATCTGTTATTGACAGCACCAGAATGGCCTTGGCTAAACTAATTTATAGCCAGAAGTAAATTAGCACACCTAGCCTCATTAACCAAACTAGTTTACTTAAGACAGAAGAGAGTGTTTCTGGTGTCTTTGTCCTGGGCATTTCAGCTATCAGCATATGACAGGATGTGGAAACTCCATTTCCTTCTCCAAATCTGTAGCAGCTGCCCTTTCCCACCCCCCAGCTGTGGAACAACAGCCATAGGGCCAAAGTTCAGATTTGTTCCCTTGCCCACTGATCAGCTGCAGGAGCCCACCTGAGCACAATGTGATTGTTTTTGCACATCCAGGGAAGACGGAGCAACCATGACTCCCAAAATAAGGCTGTTTCTTCCACAGGTATGGATGGCTGAGTGGAAAACACCCTGAAGTCAATCAGTAAGGATGAAGCTGCACCGGGAAGCCCCCTGCCTACTGTTGCACAGCAGAGAGAAAGGGTATTTTACAAGGAGGTCCCAGATACTTCTTTGGGCAATGTCCCTGTACAGCACAGAACTGCATAACTGGAGTTGCACCAGAATATGCACTTTACAGGATTCTAGCAATGAGGTCTATTCTTAGATTTAGACCCTAATGTTCAAGAAATTTGTAAGATTTCCCTAATGTTAAACAGAGTGGGTGTAGGCAACAGAAATGGGACACTGGCCAAATTTTGCCCTCATGCCCCTTTCCCAGTGATGTGACCCTAATCACACTTGCTTTTTAATCTTTTAAAAACTGAACCACAGAACTCCTTGTTAGTTCTAAAATCCTGCAGCAACTGAAAATATAAAGGGATCTGTCTCATTTCCTTTTCTCCTAATGCTTGAGTTTCTATGAGTACAAGTTCCTTCTATTCTCTTTAACATTAGGTGCTACCTTTTTCTGTTATTTCAAGTCCACATAAACATATTACGTATTTTCATGGACATTTTCATAGGTACAAAAGTCTCTATGCATGTTTACATACATTTATATTTGCATACAGATTCTTTCAAACAACTTCTCTCTAATATTTCTTCTCTTATTTCATTTCTTTTGGTGACTCTGATGCTTACTTCAAATTTCAAAGGAGCTATTCAAGATGCTGTTCCCTGTCTTCAAAACAGGCTCAGAAATTTCTTTGAAATGATGAACTAAAACCTGGAACAGATGGATCGCTCCAATGACACAAAAGCACCAACTTCCAGTATCTTGTTGCATGGAATTTCCCCAACATATTCATTTTGGAATGCATTTTTCATTACTTTATACACACTGAATATGTGTTGATTCAAAATCTGCCATCATGAAATTCAAGCAGTGTTGAAAACTGACAGATAATAACCTTATCATTCATGCATTAGTTTTGGAAGTGCAAATTAGGTGGATTCTGATTAAAAATGCAAGCCACAAGATTTCTGTAATAAATGAATGATCTAAGCCCACCCATATTCAGAGACAGCGGATTTTCTGTTCCCTTTATTATTTTCCTGTTGCATCACCTTATTTCTCTGTGCACACTTTTTAAAATATTCGTCCCTTCTATGGTTTCTTGCACATATTTATCTTAAAAACATGATAGATACTTTGTCCTGAAAGGAGCAAGTTCGGATTCAGAATCAGACAGTGGTATCCCATAATAGACCTGAGAAATAAGGGTGAATGGTAAGCTTAGACATAGAGAGAATGTTCAAGGGGCTGTGTGACATTTAATCAAATTGAAGGGGCTGTGTGACATTTAATCAAATTTAATCACAACTTTCCACAGAAAACAAACGCTCCTGCAATTCCTAATGCATAGCTGTGTTCAAACCTATGCCTTGAAACTAGAGATACAAAGAAGGGGTTTTCCAGTAAAAAGCTGTAGAGGAGAAAAAGAGTTAAGTAAAAACCAGCATGTGCATTGGGTCTGTTCTCTGCCTCCACGGTCGTTCTCTTATCTGACCATTACTAATCTGATCACCTTTTCATTGTCTTGTACCCTAGGCAGCCATGTTGAAGACTAATGAGATGGCAACCCAGGAGGAAGATAAAATTCATCTCAATGTGATTTCAGTGAAAAACTAATTTTCTGGGGTTCTTTTTTTTTTCCACCATTACAGAGCAAAGAGTATTACCATGGAGGCTGTGAATGAAAGTAGACATCCTTTGCACAGCACAAAGCAGGAAGGTTACACCACCAAAAAAACCTCTGTATATTATTTTATGTACGAAACCTTCATTAGTCTTTGACTTCCTGAGGTTGCTTGTTTTTTATATAAACCAAACGTTTATGAAATAATTCCGGGCAATTTCGTTTTCACCTGCGATTTAACTGTGTTGCTGTGATGTTTGCTTGTCAGTGTTTTTTGGTTATATAAATGTTCCAAGCCTACCCATGTTATACAACCATAAAAAAAAAATCAGAGCAATTCTGAAACAGATGTAGTTTTTACATCTTACAAAACTGCACATGGATGCAAATTACAATGTTGTTGTAGAAGTTTTAATCAAAGCACATATCCAGTCATTTTAGTTTATCTTATAGTTCAGGAAAAGTAGACAGTGGCTCCTTTGGTGAGGCACTGAAATTATCAAACAGGAACACGGCTGTTGTTGAGCAGCATTTGGAATTTTCTTCGATTGTACTACAATACCCATAATCCTTTGGACATTATAGCCAGTGGTCATACAGATTGGGAGGCTCTGGAAGTTATAACAGTAATAAAAAAGTATTTCCAAGCTCTGCTCTTGCAGGGTAACTGAGTGGTAGCCAACTTTGGGCCCTATCACATTTCACTGACATAGCACTATTATTCCACTTTAACCACTCTGGCTGCACCCTGTGGAATTCTGGGATTTGTAGTTTGGTGGGACACTAGAGCTGTCTGGCTAAGAATTCTAAATGCCTCTTGCTAAACTGCAAATCCCATGATCCCATGCAATGTTGCCATGCATTTAAAGTGGCATAATAGCACTATAGCAGAGTAGTGTGATAGCCCCCCCCCCCATGCTAGTAGGCATTGCATAGCTGTAGCTGGGACAAGGGCAGCTGGAGAATGGACCTGTTGAGAAAAGTGATTGTTAAATGGCCACCAGCAGTATTACTCCCAAGTGCTAAGCACTGTCAGCCATTCAACAGTTGTACTGTTTAGTTATGGTATTATTAATCAAAACATCTTTGAAACATCTATTTATCCAAACAGTGTCCCAGAGCGTATAAAAAGAAGAGCATGAAAACAAATTCTAAACAACAGGGCACAACCAGTAGGGCTTTAGTTAAAAACTCAAAGAAAGAGGAATCACCCTCACTGTTGTTAATTGCCATCAAGTCAACTTCAACTTATGGCAACCCTATGAATAAGAGGATTTCCAAGTCACCCGATGATCAACTGCCCTTCTCAGGTCTTGCAGATTCAGGGATGTGCCTTCCTTGATTGAGTCTTTCCATCTATAATGCAGTCTTCCTCTTTTCCTACTGCCTTCTACCCTACCAACCATTATTGTCTCTTCTAGTGAGTCATATCTTCTCATCATTATGACCAAAGTATGACAGGCTTAGTCATCGCCCCCTACACTAAAAGCCACATGGGGAAAAAACACAAACTGAATACAGATGGGGCAAATCTGACCTCTGTGGGGAGGGAATTCCACAACTAGCTGTTACTGGAAGAGAAGCTGAAGGTGCCAGCAAAGAGCCTCCTGTATTCCCACCATCTGAAAATGCTGAAGTGCTTTCACTCTTACTGGCAGAAAGAGCTTTAAGCTTACATATACTGGAAGTGTTAGTCCTGCCTCAAACCCTCCAATTATTCCAATTTGGCAGAGACAGTCTTAATCTTCTTTTCAAACTGCTTTTAAAATATTCCAGTTTTATTTTCCTCCTTCTACTTTTTCCGTTGGGCCTCAACTTACTTCAGTCACTGCAAAACAAGGTCAAAAAGCAAAAAGTAGTTTTCACTCAGTTCAGCAGAGAGGAGAGGAGCTGGCTGAAGTTTGCCCTTCTCTGTAGACTCAAATGAAAGCAAAGTGCTGCTCTCTCTTCTAGTTTGTATATTCTGCCTCATTAATAAGTTTTGTCATCTTGACCATATTTTGATGTTGCTTGGCCACACAGGGTCTTTCCACACTATACTGTTATAGTGCTATTATTCTACTTTCAACTTCCTGTGGTTTGTAGTTTACTGAGGCCAAAGAGCTCTCTACTGAGAATTCTAAATGCCCCTCCCTAAACTGCAAATCCCAAGATTCCATAGGATGTTGAAAGTGGAATAATAGCATTATAACAGTGTGGTATGGAAACGGCCACAGTTTTCACTTGTGAAATGTTTGATGATATACTGCACTTTTGCTTCTGAGCAAGCCCTCTTCAGGTATGTGGCCTTCAAGTGTTTCTCTAAAATGGAGTCCTGCCTTTTAAATGAAATAAAAAGTCTCCTACCTCATTGAAGACTATGAACAAGTCTGTATGGGATGAAGTAGTCTTTCAGATATCTTGGTCCAAACTCATTTAGGGTTTCAGAGGCAGTGCTTTTAACAAGACTCTAAAACAAGCTGGAAGCCAATGTAATTGATATGAGACCTATGTAATACTGCTTATAAAATATAAATGCAAACTGGCTGCAGCATTTTGCATCAGCTGCAGTTTCTAAATCTTTTTCAAGGTTGGCTGGCCACATGTCCACTTTTACATAGGAGAAGTCTCTATTTGAAGGTGTCCTGTGCTTGGAAAACTATTGCCCTGCAGTCTAGTTTGGTTTAAAGATAAAGAATCATAAAGAAGGAGATCAGACCTTGAATTTGTCCTTCCATAGTTAGAATCTGGGCAGCAGACTCATCAGTAACACAGGTGATCAGGTAACAGTCTTCCCCATCAGCTGAAGTATACTGTAATTCTGCTTAGATTACAAAACCATTTCTTGTTTTGCATATTTACATGTAATTTGGCATAGGGCATTTAGTGCAAAATGCTGCCCTTTTGTAGGAGAAACATGTCTCTTTATTCTTGGGCTGGAATGATATCTAAGTGGCCAGCCACTTCAGAGGCAGGTCTACATAGACACCATTGCCGTAATGTAGACAGGAAGTCATTTGCATCAACATGTAAGTAGATGTTTTCACTAACTATTGTAAAAGAGTTCCTACTGGAAAAGTGAGACCATATGGATTCATATCCCTTGCTCGGTTCTGAACAGTGGTACCCTTTAGCATGTAGCATAATCTGCTCCACCGTATATATTACTGCCATGCGTGGGTGGGAGGAGACTGCCCTTCAACTGTTTTGGCTGGAAGTCCTAAAGTGGCATTATCTTATATGTTTCCCTTTGGAAGCAGCTTAACAATACAGGCATAAGATCTGGACACTGTATACACATACAGAAATAAAACATACACACATGCACAATTCTTGCTTTAATAGCAAAAAAAAAAAAAAATCAGTCCTAAATATATTTACTTGGCAATAAGTGAGACAACTGTCATACTGAGCCAATTTCTAGCCCCTCAAGACTGACTTCTGCTCTTAAATAGGAGCAGGAAATTCCCCAGATTTCGTTAATGCTGCCACCACCCCCTGCATTAAATCCCAATCTAGCAGCACAGTGGGATGCTGCAAGGGAGCCACCAGTCTCTAAGCTTACAGATCTTTTTCCTCCTCCCACCTCTCTGGGAAAGAGGGATTCTATCTATGCATATAACCAAAGCATGTGGAAATAGGAGAGTTGAGATTTTTTGAAACAGGAAAATGTTTATTCTAAAAACAGGCAATATACATAACAGAGATACCACTTATGTGAGAGCTTCTTCCCCCAGGTCCACTTAGCAATAGCAATAGCATGTGTATTTCTATACCACCTATCAGCTAAGTGGTCTCTAGGCAGTTTACAATGTGTTAGCTAATTGCCCCCAACAAGCTGGGTACTCATTTTACTAACTATGGGAGGATGGAAGGCTGAGTCAACCTGGAGCCCTGCAGGATCGAACTCACAACCTTGTGGCTGCAGTACTGCTGTTTAAATACTGCGCCACCAATTACAAGTCATAGTTAGTCTATGTCATTCCAGCCATAGTACTAAAAATAAACAGAAATACCCTAACACAACTAACTAATTAATATTCTAGTTACTCACATTGGGGATCGCAGGCTTAAATGGTATTTTTGGGGAGGGCCAGGAGGCCGCCATGTCTGCCTCTCCTGGCGTCTTTCACTCTCCTCATGGTCTTTTTCTAAGCTTCTAGAAGTTTCTCTCCTGTCTGTTCCCTGATTGGCCAACTATGACCCTTTCCACACCATACCTTTTTCCAGCGCTGGGGTTCAGGGAGCGCGTGAGCAGCCTCCAGTGAGAGGCTCTCGCATCCCTGCTGCTTGAGCTCCATACGAGCTGCCTGCTCACAGGAGAGCCCCACCTTTTCCTTCGGCAGTGCAGCCTGGGAGTTTCCCAGGCTGTGCTGGGGCAGCAAGCACGACTGGCGTGGCTCCGGAGGCTCCACACACCAGGTAAGTGCATGCAGGGCCCAGGAGCAATGGGCGATCATGCACCATTTTCCGCTTCCAGCCGAAAATGAAAAGGTGCGCAACCAGGGCCTCCCGGCCCCTGGAGCATCGTGCAATTGTGAGTGCATCATGCAGATTGCTCCCACAATTGCGAGAGGCTCCAGGTGCCCTTTCGCATGGCAAATGCCATGAGGAAAGGGCCTATATCATGTGACCTATCTCTAGCAGTCCATTAACACTCTGTAGGTGTGAGAGAGAACTATCTCCCTTAAACTTTGTTGTCTAGATAATGGGGAAGCCCCATTATCACAACAGCATACAATGGGATTTTCAAAAATATAGTCATATTAGTCTTAGAATAACAGGAAAGGAAGGAAATGGGGGAAGGTGCTTCTTGACACCTTTGAAACTAGACAATTTGTTTTAGTACTCTGTCAATGCATCTGAGAAACTGGACCATAATCCACAAAAGCTCCTGATAAAATAATTTGATTAGTCTTAAAGTTGTCACGAGAGCCGATTTCCGGTTCCACAATGGCGAAGAGAAGGTGAATCCTCTCCAGCTCCAGAGAGAACTCATTGCATTTCATGACTGAGAGGTGTCTGCAAAAAGCAGACACCTCAAAAAGTTCTCCGGTGAGAAGAGAACTCGAATGGAGCCACGGAGACTCGTTTCCTTCCTTGCTCAAGTGTGAGGAATTCATCAGATCCACTCAAGCAGGGGAGAGGGAGTCGGATGGCAGCCATCGTCGTGAAAAGTAGCTGAGCTTGATCTCAGCATGTCTTCGTCGCGGATTTTTTAAAACCACTTGATTGGACTGGTGCCAGGGCAATCTGATCACAGTAGAGAGAGGCATTGCTAGCTCTGCAAATAAGGTGATATTTGAACTTTCATTCCTTTTTTCTAAAACTGACTATCATAATCTGTAAATAAGAGTGGATCCGTATTGGATTTAATGAGACAGAGAGTAGTTAACTAACCTCTGAAATCAACAGCTGATTCTTTTTTTTCCCCTTCTCTTCCTGGTGGTTTGCGAATGGGATTAATATTGATTTGGACATCAAATGGGAGAAAGTATTTTTTTTTCCCCTCTGCTTTATTGGATTATTTTGGTAAGAAAGAAGATCTTCTTCTAAAATTAATTTTTAATGTATGGGCACTGAGTGGTGCTAAGATGGCCACTGGAGTTCAGAAGAGAGGGGGAGTATAAACAGAAGAGGTTAAACGCTCAGCTCAAACAGAAGCCCTTTTTTTTCCCCCTCACCTTTTTTTTTCATCTTCTTTAAAGAGAGGGGAAAATATCTTAAATAAACTTTAAGGTGCTGATCACGATTTGGAGTGGCATCAGCGGGAAGAATATTTGAGAGAAGTGATCGGTAGACGAGATTCGGGACGTGGGGAGGAAATGGCGGCGGTGGTGCTTTGAAGTGCTGGCTGAGAGACAGGAGGGTGCAGACACACAGACTGGTGCGAACGGCTAGCAGCGAGATCAGACCCTGCCCCGGAGTGGAGAAAGATTTAGCTGGAGAAAGTGGCAAGGAGGATGCATAGAAGGATATAGAGAAGGTGAGACGAACGATCTGGAGATTTGAGTGGGGGAAAACGAAGCTTGACACATGAATTAGCGGGCTGGATTCGGCGTACAGACCGGTGCACGGAGAGGAATCAGAGTGCAGGACGGTGTGCGGAGAGGAATCGGCGCACAGGCCAGTGCACGGAGTAAATTGGCAAGGGAAGTGGGAAGAAAGGAGGACAGAGCTTATATAGCTTCATAGCTACAGAAGGGAATGAGAAAGAAAGTTGTAAGAGTGTATTAGATCCCTTAGCAATCAAATAGAGCATTAAATTATATGTATAGAGTTGAAACTGATAGAGAATAATAGAATACAATATCGGAATTAAATATTTTTGAAGATGTTGTTTCTGGAATAAATTGCTGTAGTGATTGATTTCTAAAAGTAATAGATGATTGGAAAATCAGATAAGTTAAGGAATTGGGGTTAACTGTACTGTAGAATTTTGTATAGATTGTTGTAAATAGAATTGGATTGATTTGATTTAAAAAGGAAATGATTTGATCGGGTTAAATTGATTTGAACTGATTTAAATGAGATGAATTGAATTGAGGAAATGAATTGAAACTGAATTGAAGTGAAAAGATGAAACGATGGATTACATGGGGGGAGGAGATTTGAATGAATTAATGAATAGAATAAAATCAAATAGGGACTGATTGTATATCTTTATATGAATAATTAGATTTCTGGGTATAACCTCCTCACAAGAAAGCTTGGAGGAAGAGCTGCAAAAAATAAAGCAAAAGGATTTAACTGAAGGAGACTCTGTAAAACAAGGTAGCTTTATGACATCGATACCGTTGTTAACTGAGCGATATGACTCAATTGCATAAGAACACAACAATGGCGGAGTTAAAGATTTGGTCATGGAACATTAAGGGTATATGTACACCGGAAAAAAGACAAAAGATTTTCCATTATCTGGGCAAACAAAAGATGGACATGATTTGCCTACAAGAAACTAGAATTAAGCAAGCCAAGAAACACCTTTTAAGAAACAGGAAATTTGGGAAAGAATATATGTCATTGTCCAATGAGAAGAAGCGAGGGGTAGTTATGTATGTAAGTGAAAGAATCCCATCTAAAGAAATCTTTCGAGATGAAGATGGCCGATATGTAGCAGTAGAAATCGATTGGCAAGTGCAAAAACTGCTGTTGGTGGGTGTTTATGGTCCGCATAATGGAAAAGAGAAATTTTATAATGAACTCCGAACCCAGATTATGGATAGAGAATATGACCAAATGATTCTGATGGGTGATTGGAATGGGGTGGTATTTCCATCCCTAGACAGAAAATCAGATAAAAAAATAGTCAAGGCAAGCTACCTATATCTTTTGAAAATCTGATACGAGACACAGAAACAGTTGATTTATGGAGGTTTCTATATGGGAAAACACAAGCGTACACCTTTTACTCTGAACCGCATGCATCTTTTTCGCAAATTGATATTTTTTGTTTGTTTGTTTGTTTCAAAGTTGTCACGAGAGCCATTGTGGCATAGTGGTTTGTGCATTAGACTACGACCCTGGAGACCAAGGTTTGATTCCCTGCTCCTCCATGGAAACGTGATCTTAGGCTCATTTCACACTCTCAACCCCCAAAAACCCCTATGCTATAACTTGGAAACAACTAGAAGACACACAGTTATAATAACAAAGGTGCCACAAGGCTCCTCACTCCCTTCTCTTCTTGTTAAAAAACAGGCTTTTCTTCCCTATAATTAGGCCTGTGATTGGAGCAAATTTTAAAGTTTTCCCCAGAACATCTTTATCTACTCATGATACTCATGAATACATTGGGCATGAATTAACCAGGTACGCCATTTTCATGAATATCATTTACGCCCAAAATGGGAACTCGTATTTTCATGGAGAAAACTCTGATTAAGAGGCAAAGAAACCAATGCCCTGAGAAACAAACTGAAGGTTTTATTACAGGAACACTATTGAATTAGGAGAATTCTCTGCGGTGGTAAACTAATATTGAGTTAATCTAGTTTTACTTTAGGAAGGGCTGAGAAAGAAAAAAAATCATAAAAAGAAGAGGTTGAAAGGTCGTCAAATGAGAAAACCATACAAATCAGAGCGAGTACGTGTCACTTAAACTATTTAACCTTATCGGAGACATTTTTAGCTCTTTAGCAACAAACGATGCTCCATTTGTAATACATTTTACCTATAAGAAAATGAATGAGATTTGACTACATTAGTGAAATGCACAAAAACAGGACCGTGATTCACACAGCTTCCTGTGTTTCTTCATACCATTAATACCAGTCTGGCTTATATTTTCAATGGAAAAGACTGATGTTTCATATATTATGCAAATATAGTTAATAGGTAATAAAGCCATGGTTATTCAGATTCAAAGGTGCTACTACACTCAGGATGCAGTAAAAACTGCTTAAGAAATCTCCATTTGCACATTTCTCTGCAAAGTGGCAAGACCCACACTTCTTGGGCTAATGTAGATCAGATGTAGCCCTTCTCCAGGAAGCAGAGCACAGTTCTCAGTGGTTTTAAAATACCAAAGTACTATTCACATTTAAACATGTATTTTGAGAGAAGGCACATATTTAAATATCTATATTAGGGACCTAAATATCTTAAAGGCACCACATCCCATCTGATCTTGGAAGCTAAGCAGGGTCAGCCTTGGTTAGACCTGAGAGACCGCCAATGGCTACCAGGTGCTGTAGGCTGTATTTCAGAGGAAAGAACTGGCAAAACCACCTCTGAGTGTTCCTTGCCTAAGAAAACTCTGTGAAATTCATGAGGTTGCCATAAGTTGATAGGTGACTTGAAGGCTTAAGGTCAGTGTTGTTGTTGTTGTTGTTGTTGTTGTTGTTGTGTGCGTTCAAGTCATTTCCAACTCATGCTGACCTAAAGACAAACCTATCATGGGATTTTCTGGTGCTGACAGTGGTGATGTGCCCAAGGTGGGTTTCCATGGCTGAGTGGAGAACTGAATGCTGGTCTCCCAGGTTGTTGCCCAACGCTCAGACCACTATACCAGGCTGGTTCTCATTCAGTTCCATTAAGCTCAAGGAATGTGTGAAAAATTTGTTTAGTCTTCATTTTAATCCAAACTTTCCAAATTCCAAACCAGAGGGGTGGTATAAAATAATGTTCATTCTCTTCTGGATGTTCAAATTTAGTCTGAAAAAAAATACACAAAAATGCACAGGAAAAAGAAATGTAAAGTTAAAGGCTTTCACAGCAGGAATCCATAGGTTGTTGTGGGTTTTCCAGGCTCTGAGGCCGTGTTCTATTAGTATTTTCTCCTGACGTTTCACCTGCAGCTGTGGCTCGCGTCTTCAGAGGAGCCGGTGGCATGGAAGTGAGACAGAGTATATATACTTATGTAGTCCCCAGGTGGGAGGAAGCAATTTGCATATGTTACAGTTGGCCTGTGTGATGGCCTATTGTTAAATGGGATATCCCCCAGGGTTGTATTGTTAGTCAGGGGATATACATAACAGTGCGTTAAGTACATTAGCAATCTATTGTATTGTTTCTTGTAGAGGGACCTCCAGAGTCTGGATGCTGTTCATTGGCATATTTTGAGTCTTGATTTCAGTGTTTAGGCCATCACAGAGGCCAATTGTAACATATGCAAATTGCTTCCTCCCTCCTGGGGACTACACAAGTATATATACTCTGTCTCACTTCCATGCCACCAGATCCTCTGAAGATGCCAGCCACAGACGCAAGTGAAACGTCAGCAGAAAATGCTAACAGAACACGGCCTCAAAGCCCAGAAAACCCACAACAACCTACAGACAGAGAAAGTTGTGTAGTCAAAGGCATTATATGAGGGATGTACATATGTATGTTACAAGAACAGCACTACACAGGAATTTTCATTCAAATTTTAAACTAAAATTTACAAATTCATGTGGAAACAGGATGAAATATTGGAAAAATGGAACCTTGAGCAGAACCGAATTTGACAAGATTCCACCAACCCTGTAATTCAACAGAATATACCTCTGCACAGAGACATGTCCCAGATTGTACTCTATATACTTATTCTGAGACAGCGTTTGAAGAAATGAAAAGCAATGGAATGCTCTTTTCCACAGAGCAATGGAAGAAACAGAATGGGACAGGATTATTGGTAAAGTCATGAAAATGGCATGACATGGACTAAGGATAAACAGATTCATGCATCCTTCAGAGGAGAGGAAGGTTAATCTGGCTATTCCCCCTTGGACGGGCCCCATTGAACTTCAAGGACATTGTTCAACTGTTCAGCTTCTTTTCATTTAAGCAAGACTTCACAGGAGATTTTTGAGGTGGATTAAACCTGTAATGGCTTGAGCATTATTTTTAGTGCTTTTTTTCCCTCTGGAGCACAACAACAATAATTAGGTTCATAGGCTAATTATTTGCATGGCCGTGGAGCTCATTTCATGTTATTTTTCATCTTATTTATACATATATATTCATTTTTCCAGTGCAAAATCCTTTCATGTAACATAATCTCACCAAAATGCTCTCATGTGTACAGCACAAGCATAGTCATTCATCTACTATTATGACACTACAGGGCAGTGTGTGTGTGTGTGTGTGTATAAGTCCCTTCAAGTAGCCTGTCAACTTCTGGCAATCCCATGAATTTTATTGAGCTTTCTTTGGGAAGGAATAATCAGAGATGGTTTTGCCTGCTCTGAAATACAGCCTACAATATCTGGTATTCATTGGAGACCTCCCATCCAAGTACTAACCAGAGCTGACCCTGCTTAGCTTCCAAGATCAGATGAGATCTAGAATGCCAACATCTGAAAAACTGTGTTTTCTTTACTTCAGAAAGGAGTTGCCATCCCAAATAGATGTCAAGGAATATAGAATAAGCAGTTTTTTCCATGCTGGGTAAAAGAATTCTGGGAGTTTTAACCCAAAAATGTAACTCTATGAAGCTCTTGCCTCAAATACCATAGTGTATCTTCATAGATTTTAATTGTGACATCAAATGGCTGAGTCAATATGAGCTCTGTTCAGCTTTTACAATGCTTTGATTCACAAGCAGCCAGAGGAGAACCTGCACCCACTCCCTTTACCATTTCTTTCCCTACATGGAAAGTGGTGCATCTAAAGAGGGGAAGGTCCTGTTCTCATGGAGCACAGATACTGGAAAACAGGGATCTTGCTCACGTGGAGACTCTCCATGCAAATAGGTATCTCTCCTCTTCAGTCACATCACTCTCCATGTGACAAAAGTTGTGACAAAGGAGAATAAGAATAGGATTTCTCTGATCCTTTGGTTCAAACAATGAATGAATGAATGAACAGATGGATGGAAGTGGATTTACTTACACAGTATATTTATCAATTAGAATGGCCCACATGTAAGAAATGCCCCCCAAAAAATGTATGTTAGAATAATTTTGGCTTAATTTATTTTTTTAATTGTTTTAGATGTTTTCATATTCAGATGTTTTATTGTATGCCTTTTTATCAAATGTGTGTTCTAACCTGATAGCTGCTTTGAGTCCCAATTTTGGGGAAAAGGTAGGATACAAATTAATATCAGCAGCAGCAGCATCTGAGGATTCTATGATCTACTGATTGCAAATAAAGTTGATTGATTGATTTTTCCAAAAAACACGAGAAGCTAGGAAACAAATGAGAATGGAACAATGAACAGGGAAGACTATGGCCAAGAGAACTGCATGTTTGCTTAGTCTGCTTTCCAGGGCTAAATGAGTAACTTCAAGGGCTCTACTCCCATCGTAAGAGTTCTTTATCCCTAAGCTGGATTTGGATTGGACTTCCTTTTAAATCAAGGACACCTTGAAGTAAAAGACTGTGCTTTGAAAGCCCTTCAAAGGCAGGCACTTAGGCATAATACAGTTGCTACCTGTAGCAATATTGGTCCACTGAATCAATTGCTGTAAGTTAAACCTTTGTGAAACCTTTGTGAATTCCAGTGGATTGAAAGATTTATATAGGTGTTGATTTACTGTTCAGAATCTAGGGCCATTTCCACATGATGGGGCTAAGCCATTTTTTGGACAGGATGGCAGCAGTTAGCAAGTTGTGCTTCTGCACAATGTTGTTGCTGGCCCGTTGCCATTCCATCCCCAAGCATTGCTCTCAAACAGTCTTTGCAAAACAGAAAAAATCTGTTTTGTACCTCTGATCGTGAGGCGCTCCTATTGCTCCCAGCTGTGCAGAAGCTGTGGAAGTGCAATGATGATGCTTCCTTCCGTAGCACCGCAACAGACACTGCCCAGCTGCACTGAGGAAGGAAGAGGCAGTGCCATCGTGTTTCCTTCTGCAGGGAGCCAGTGAGGTGCAAAGGGGAGTATTGCTGATGCACTCCCTTCTATACCAAGAATTGCAGCCCAACAATGCAGAGGAGCATCGTCGTGCAGAAATGGCCTATGCTAATTGGGACTAGAAATTGGATTTATGCCAGGGTTTAAATAATTCAGGTCTTCAGGTGTTGCTGGGTGGCAACTCCCAGCAACCCTAGCCAGTGTAGCCAGTGGTAAAGAATTCTGGGAATTATAGTTCAAAAGCCATTGAAGGGCCATACAACTCACACCACTGATTTGTGGCATAGCCACCTAACAGAAATGTCTCCATCTGTTAAAAATACAATATACAAGACACAGATTCTTTATTGAACAGGTGATCTTAGCTGGGAGGAATTTGCCATTACATTTTCAAATGGCCACCATCCTTCTACTCATAGATGGTTCTGGAACACTGAATTTATTGCTTCCAAATCCTTCTGTCATTGAAAGCATATTAGTCTTAAGTAATAAAGTCTTTTTCCATGGAATAAATAGGGTCACAGAGTCTAAAATCTTCCAGTATGTCCATAAACTACAGGACTTTTGAACAATGGACATACCAAGAGCTAGGCAAAGGGGGGGAGGGATTATTGCTCTATTGTTTTTAAAGAAGTTCTACATTTCTATATCCTTTATGATAGCAAACTACTTCTGGGTATACAACTTACTGAAATGTCACCACTTCAGCTGATTCAGGATTTTTGTCTTCCATCACATAATGTTTACTCTTTCTATAAGATTTTACGACAACTTATTATTTTCCTTGTCACAAGGGACACAACAGTCATTATAAAATGCAGGTGGCCATCACAGCTTTATTCTTATTTTTTGTGGCAGGTAAAATCACATTCAGGCACGTGTGCCATTCCCAAGACAGCACCCCGGTCAATAATTAATGAACACATGCAGGAGACACAGCTTTTGCCACAGAGAAGAGGTGACACCAGTGCTACAGGAAACCAAATCATCATGGCTTGTTTACTGACAATCAATAATAATCTCCCCCACTCACCCCACCGAGTTCTTCAGCACAAAGGCAGCAGGAAGCCTTGACTGTTTTATACATAATAATATGTGCAGATACATGGTATAAGCAGGAGCACTTTTACACACAGTGTCTCCTTGCATCAAATATTCTGAATTATATGAGAGAAATTTGCCTTTTTCATTCTGCTAGCCAGAGGTATATAGACAAAAGGTGAAATATATTTTCTCTATGATGTCCGCCTAACAAGGCTAAAGTAGGGCAATTCACCCCATCTCCCTCTCATCCTTTTCAGTCTCCTGGAAGTGAGACTTAGGCCATTTCCGCACTAGCCTGTTATAGTGCTATTATTCCACTTTCAACATCCTGTGGAATCCTGAGGTTTGTAGTTCCCTGAGGCCAAAGAGGTCTAGAATAATAGCACTATAATAGCACTGTAATGGGCTAGTGCAGAAATGGCCTTAGAAGCAGCAGCAGGAGATCTGCAGCTGCCCTACTGGGATAAAGGTCAGCCATTAAAGGAATGAAATAATTGTCTATAGCCTCTCCTCTGTCACCATCAGATTGAGAAACATTTGACTCCCTGAACTCATTCAGAAACAGTATCCCTGTGTTGCCATGAAAAGGAAAAAGAAAAAAAAAACCCTGCTGAATATTGTTCTTCAACAAATACTTTTATGCTGGGGTTGAACAAAGTGTGGCCTTCTTGATGGTACTGGACTACAACACCCATCCTTCTTCATCACTGGCTATTCTGACTAGGGGTAATGGGAGTACAGCCCAACAATATCTGGAGGGCCGCGTTGCCCACACCTCCACAAAAATCCTATGATGAGAGAATCCAAACCGAAAGAATAGATAGTGTCAAAAGATGACACTCCCAGGTCAGAAGGCACTCAATGAGCTGCTGGGGTGGAACAGAGGACAATTATGAGTAGCACTGTAGCTAATGACACAATTGGACCCAAGCTGAAAGGACATTCTGCTGTTGATGTGTTCAAAGGTGACGTTCCAGTTCCCAAGAAAGGGGATACCAAGGATTGCAGTAACCATGAGAGCACTACATTAATCTCCCATGTAAGCAAAGTGATAGTCAAAATTCTACAACAAAGACTAACCATATAAATAGCAAGAAATGTCAGATGTCTGACCTGGTTCATGAAAAGAAGAGACACTAAGCAACATATTGCAAGCATACATTGGATAACGAAGTGCACCAAAGAATTTCGGATGAAAATCAGTCTATATTTTATAGATTATAGCAAAGTCTTTGACTGTGTAGATAATGAACAATTTTGGATCATTCTTAAAGAAGTGGGTGTGCCACAACAGAACATGGAAGCTGGACAATGAAAAATGCTGATAGGAAGAAAATCAGCTCCACCGAAATGTGGTTATGAAGAAGAGTTCTACAGATAAAGTAGACTGCTAAAAAGAGAAATGGTTTCCAGAGCAAATCAACCCGAACTTTCCGTAGAAGTCAAGATGGCTAAATTGAGACTTGTATACTTTGGACATATCAGACACAACTCACTAGAAAATACTTCGCAAGGTGGAAGGCAGGAAAAAATGAGGAAGACTTCATTGCAGATGGATAGACTCAATCAAAGGAGCCATGGCCCTGAGCCTGCAAGACTTGAGCAGGACACTCGATGACAGAGTACCTTGGAGATCTCTCATTCATAGGGTCACTGAAAGTAGAAGCTGACTCGATGAAAGTTAACGACAACAAACAAGAGAGTAGGCACTCCTTTAAGTAGATTGTTGCTTAAGCCATTTATTCGGCATGGTAAAGAGCAGTATCAAAGCTTTGAATGTGACACAGTCATTGTCTGATAAGTATTGGAAATGCACAGAATTTTTCCAAGGTTACTAAAAGACGGGTTCTGTCTCTTATGTTCCCTGTTGTCTTTCTGTAATTTCATGAAGATGGTAAAAAGTAAAAATCAATTTGCTCATCAGCACTTATTCTTCACGCTGTTTCCCTATGAATCACACTGGATAAATTGTGAAAGGCAACTTTTCACAAATTTGCTTTAAGATTCACTATTATGGAGATAAACAATAGGGGGTGCTACTGGAACTAGTGAAAATTTCTTGTATATTTATCAGCAGCCTACGATTATCTCTGCATCATCATTAGCCTGAGCATTTAATCAGTAGAGTATTGTCACAGAAGTGCAAGTGGGGTCTCTTTGTTTGCACGGAAGGCTTTGGGAGAATGCACTTAGATTTCTTCCCTTTCCTATTTCCGGTTTTTGGCTGGTTCCTCCAGATTTAGTTTTGTTTACAGAACAGAATCTGTCTATTTGTCTATTTTCTTTCAACTGCAGCATGTTTTGGACAAATGTTTTAAATTCTACGTATATCTCAAATGTTTCCACCATGGGTTGAAGTGTGTTTAAACAGTGTTCTAGAGATTTTGAAATAGGTACACTTTTCTAAGCGCACTTTTCAAATATGATGCATTTATAGGCATCCATCATCCTATGGATTTGGGAGTACAAACTGTGTCTGGGCCATGACAAGTCTGGGACATGTAGTTAGGTGAAGCCTGGAAAAAAACAAACTAACAAAATGCTCATCAGACCAGCTTCTTCAAAGATGTCTAGAAGGCTGATAAAAGCAACTCCTCACAACTCGTTGTCATTAAAAACAGAATTTTGCACAAACTGCCTGCCAGAGGGAGCTATTGCATCATGACTTCACTTGAATTAAGAAGACAACAAAAAAGGAAATCTCCAAGATCCAATTCACATTAATTTTAGAAGGCAGACAGAAGGTTAGAAGGTGGCTTACCTAGGCTTAAAGATGTGCGAATGTGCTCCATATGAAGTGTTATACCAGTTCCAGAGAAAAAGTACTCCTTTCTGGAGATTTTCCCTAGATGTCTTTTCTACACTAACAACTTACTGTGGGAGATTATAGTTAGACCTGCTTCCTGCCATTGTAATGTTTACATTTAATGAGCAATAATTTGGTGCTTTTTCCCTCAAGAAGAATGGAATAATAATGGAGAATGGAATCCCTGTCTCACAATAATGGAATAATGCCTAACTGTTTCAGCTACGGCTTGCTGAAAAAAGACAAATGAATGGTACTAAATCATACCAAGCCTGAATTCTCACTCAAAGCCATGACAACTATGCTAAGGGATATCATATTTTGGACATATCATGAGATGCCAGGACTCATTGGAAAGGACAGTAATGCTTGACAAAGTGGAAGGCAGTAAGAAAAGAGGAAGACTGCACCACATATGGATTGATGTAGCCCAGGAAGCCACAACCTGCGTTTCCAAGACCTGAATTGAGCAGTTGGTGAGTGGGGCTCTTTGAAGTCTCCTGTTCATCAGGTCACCATAAGTTGAAGTGAAGGTTGACTTCATAGGAAATAACAACACAATCGAGGAAGTGCTCCTTATCCGCAATACCAACCACATAAGTCTACATGGAGGGATAGACTTTTAATCTTTTTTTTTTAATTGAAATCCCCATGAAAGTATCCATTTTGAATCTCCTGTGAGTTATTAGAAGACTGCTTACATAGACCCACATGGCAAACAGTGCTGCAGGGAGTGTAATAATTTGTTAGCCTTTGTGAAAGAGACCAGGGGACTTTGCAACTGGTGCTCGGCACCAGATCACTGCACACAACAGGGGCAGGGCTATTTAAGCCTGATTGACCCTTCACATGCCCTCTTTGGATTGTTGCAGCACAACTCATCCTCCTACCCTCAGCACAGAGATTTGTCTGGTCAGCTCGGGGCCAGGTAGGAATTTTCCTCTTCACCTGGGTTTTTTTGCTCATCTTACACTGTATCTGCAGGACTTGGGCAATTGGCTTAGGATGGTGTCCCTAAATAGGCTGTCATTTGGCTGGTGGGGGAGAAGAATATAAGACCTTGGTGTATACTTTTGGCACCCTTTTGGTGTAGGTTAAGGCAGACATGATGTAGTGGTTTGAGCATTGGACTATGACCCTGGAGACCAAAGGAAACCCATTACATGATCTAGGGCACATCACATACAATCTGTCCCAGAAAATCCCATGAGAGATTCATCTTAGGAAATGACATGAAGGCACACACCAACAATTCATTTTGACCCAGCATTGTGTAGTGATTTGAGCACTGGGCTACAACCCTGAAGACCAGGGTTCAATTTTCTGCTCAGCCATGGGAATGCATTGGGTGACCTTGAGTATATCATACACTCTCAGCTCCAGAAAATCCCGTGATAGGTTTGCCTTAATACTGCCATAAATTGGAAATGACTTGAAGGCACACAACATCAACAACAACAACAAGGGCTCTGGAACTTCCTCTTTAAAGTCCCATGGCCTAGGGGGTGGAAAAGGATGCCACCCTTGAGGTTAAGTTAGGATTTGGGCTCTGGCTTGTAGAGTTCTGCAACTTTGGGCTACCTTCACATTATGGCTGGCCAAGAAGTGTTCAAAATCACCCCAACAAAGCAAGAAAGATTATTAACATATCATGATATACTGAAATGGGAAGACGATAAACCTAGAATGAAAACAGCAGAAGAACTGAGAGCTGATGGACATAAATTAAACTGGTTCCCTTGGCGACAACTAAAAAAAAGATTTATAGTGGATCAAAAACTATATGGTTTTGAGAGAAAAGAAAATGAACTAGACTTACTGTTGAAAGAGAATCATAAGAAGAGAATCTCCAAATTTTACAAATTGTTATTGAAGAGAGAAATGGAACCAGACATAATAAAAGACATGATGATTAGATGGGCTCAAAATGTGGGGCATCCAATTAAATTAGAACACTGGGAAAGAGTGTGGAAAGTAGACATAAAATTTATGCCAAATTTAAATTTAAGAGAAAACGTTTATAAGATGTTACATAGATGGTATATGACCCAGAAAGACTACAATAAAAATAACTAAAAATGGGGATGTGAAATGTTGGAAATGTGATCAAAAGGTGGGCTCTTTCTTTCATATGTGGTGGACTTGTCAGATGGCAAGGAAATTTTGGAAGGGGATACACAATGAAATTCAAAGAATTTGTAATGTGAACATTGAAATAATACAGGAATTTAACTTATTAAATATGATAGGTCAAAATAGGGAGGTTAGAAGACACCAGAAGATACTATTGTATTTGATTATGGCAGTGAGACTCAACACTGGAAAGAAAAGTAAGAAACCAATTTAGAAGAACGGAAATTAAACGTATTGGATATGGTAGAGACTGAAAAATTAGCAAATTCTTTGAAAAAAAAAACAATCCAGAACTTTGAAAGGAAATGGAAAGGGGTAGTGGAATGGTTAAAAATATAAACTTATAGTTGGTGTGTTGGGGGGATGGTAAGGTTGGTCGGTGGGGAGGGTGGGTTACATTTTGATGTTTTAATATTTATATGTTCTGTAATGCCGCTTCGATCCATTTGGGAGAGGCGGGATAGAAATAAATTTTATTATTATTATTATTATTATTATTATTATTATTATTATTAAACTTATTAGAGGATGGAATAGCAATTTTTTCTGTTTTTATAAAAAGTGGAAGATATAACTTAACTGGGAGGAAAACATGGAAGGGGGATATATCCACAACAGTGGTATATATCCTGTTATTTTATATGTGTAAAAATTTAATAAAATTCTTTCAAATTATAGCTGGCTGGGGAGCAACTCAAGTATATGGGTTGTCCTCAGCGCTGAGATGTTTCATTCAAAGGAAGGCTGAGGAGGTAGTCAAAGGGTGGCACTGGTCTCAGCTGGACCCACATCAGGTTGCTCCCTTCTCTTGCTCCATTTCCAGGCCAACGCAACTTAAATGGCTTAGGTCAAATAAAGTAGCCCTTACTTAATCCAATTTTCTGTGTCTAGTCTCACTATTCCATGGTTACATGTTAACTTGGACATTTGCACATTTGCAAAGCATGTAATGCACTTCAGAGATGTACCTCCTGCATCCAACCCTGCACACATCCACAATTTCTGGCAACTTAAAATGCACAAAATTTTAAAATGCATAGAAACAAACTTTGGGTAAGGGGAAAATGGGTAAAAATGCTTTGGGAAAATGTGTACAAAGCAATCAAGAAAAATGTGTTGAAACAGCACAGAAATTTCCATGTAGGAAGAAAAACAATCTCACAATCTAATATGAACAAAGATGAGATGAAAAGGCAGGCAGGACTTGAAGAAAAATCACAAAATTGAAACTGAGAATGTTCCATGCCTTAGCTTCTTTCTCTTTTTAGCCCTTTTTAACTCAAGGCATGACACTATGGGATTGGTACAATCTTCTTCAGCTTATGAATCTCATTAACAGGTCAAAGAAACCTCAGTATTTTCTTGCCTTGTTGTTCCCCTTACCTTTTTGGCACTCTTAGTAACTATTCAAGTCCATTTCAAGACACCTTCCTTCCTGAAAGACAAAATGATGTTCCCATCTCCCTCATTCCTTGCTGACAACACTAGCAATGAAATGTTATTTCAGGTAGGGCTGGGCAAGACGTTTCTCATTTAGTATGAAGTGGATTTGGTGGTTGGATTTGGCCCTGAATTGGTTTGAGTTGATTTAGACCTGACTAGGAACTTGAGATAGTTTCAATAGTTTAGTGTTTTCCCTCTTTTCCTTCTGTCTTTCACCTTACCAAGCATTACCGTTTTCATCTTCACTTCTAGTGAAAGTTCAGGCTTGATTTGCTCTAAGATCAGTTTATTTATCTTTTTCTCAATCCATGATATCCAGAAAACTCTTCTCCAATGCTACATATGATAAAAGTCTTTCTTGTAAAATCTTGAGCATCACTTTGCTTGCATGAGAGAACAGTGCAATAGTCTAATGGCTACCTTACAATCCCTCATGTCCCCTTTCTTAGGGATCAGAATGCATACACAGAACACTTCCACTCTGTGGGCCATTGTTTTGTTTGCCATATTTGTTGGCAGATTTTTGTTAGAATTTGAAAGGATTCCATCTTTACAACTTGAAACAGCTCTATTGATATGCCATCTGTTCCTGGTGATTTATTTCTCCCATGTGTTTTAAGAACCCGTCCCAATTTGCTTTCTAAAATTGTGTGGTCATTTTCAAATGGTTCTTCCTTGAAGGAATTTGTTATCATTTCATTGCTTTTATATAGTTCTTCCGTGTACTGTTTCCACTGACTTTTTATTTTGTTATGATTGCAAATATGTTTCCTGGTTGGTCATATAGCATTTTTCTTCTTGGCTGGAATTTCCTACCATTTGAATAAAATATATGAAACCTAACAAATGAAGAAAAGACAGTGGTTTTGCCCTGAGATTCCTATGCCTGACCCTGGGGACTGAAGAAGAGGGTCCAGGGCTTGAGATCTGGGAGACCAAAGGTGGCAGATCCACCAGCCAACCCAAAACTGTGGTGCTGGTAGATAATTCCCTACTCAGAAGCACTGGGGTGCATTAATTTCTTTTAAGTAGTAAGATAACTATATTGACAGACACTTGAACAAAGTGTCCTGCCTTGCTCTCAGGAATGCTGTCCTCCTTCCAACTATAGCCTCATGGCAACAACCATATAAGGTAAGAGGTGTCCAACAGTGAAACAGGCTACACAGACGATCATAGATTTTTCTTTTGTTGGTTCTTTTTAGGACCCTCCCTCCATCCTAACTGCCACTGCCCTAGCTTCTGAGAGAGAGAAGAGGTAGGCAAAGCCTCATCATGCCTAGGCCCAGAAGCAGATGAAAAGTCCTCCCTCCAGAGGCGTATCTAACTAGGACACATGCCCCAGGTGCCAATAGTGAGAGGCACAAAAAAGCAGAACCTCACCACCCTCGCACCCAGGCCTGGCCCACTGCCAGCCCCCCAACCCCACTGGGGTCCTTTCTGGTCTGGTCTGGTCAGGGGGGCAGCAGCAACCATCTCGCCTGCTGTCCCCGCCCCCCCACTGCTGCCCTGTCACCTCCATGCCCCCACCATTGCTGTCTCACCCCACCAGGGTCCTTCCTGGCCCAGTGCAGGGGGGGGTGTAGCAGCTACCATGCCTGGGCACAACTTCAATGCTTGCCTTAGGCGCTGTTGACCTTGGTATGCCATTGCCTCCCTCCCCAATTGCCATTACTCGGGCCTCACAGGGAGAGAAGAAGAGGTAGGCATTACTCCACTGTGCCTAGGCCAAGAAATATACAAAAGGCTGTGCCTCCATTCCAACTGTCACTGACCTGACCTTGGAAGGAGAGAAGAAGAGGCAGTATCTGCTGGACAAAATCTTCTCCTACACTGCCATTCCCTTTTCCTTTCTTGTCATGTCTTAATGAGATTGTAAGCCTGAGGGCAAGGAACTGTTTTATTGTTCTTTTACTTGTAAAGCACCACATACAGTGATGGTGCTACATAAATAAATGATCATGGTAATGATAACAAAACAACAGCAGCAGCAACAACAAGAACAACAACAGAGGCCTACTATATCATCTTCTTCATTTTCCCCAGGTAAAGTATTGTTTTCCTTTCGGGAGAACACTGAAGCAAAGGAGGTGTTGAGTAATTCTGTCTTTTCTCTGCTCCCTATTAGCATTTCACCATCCTCTCCACACAGAGGCCATTTCCGCACGAGGGAATTAAAATGGCGCAGCTCGTCCTCTCAAGGAAGTCGTCTGCACCTTGGTCTGGACTACTTACATCAGATCTACACCTCAATCCACTCTGAAACACCCCCAACTGGTCCTCCAGCGTGCTTTTTAAAGAACAGTAGAAAACCATTATTTAATTTTTCGGAGCGCGCCATTGCGTACCTGCTCCCTTGTGCAGATTCGCAGGCTCAGACCAATGCGAGCCTGCGATTTACGGAGGGCGGGCTTTAGGTATGGCAAGCTTCGCAGTTGGTTGGGACCCACGAACAACCGGAAGCCACCATTTTGGAAGCTGGAGCAATGCGGATCTAAGACCTCACACTGCTCCCATTCACCCTGGACCAGACGAGGAGCCCTGTGGAAGGGCTTAAGGGACAGTCCGCATTGGTCCGTGCCCAGAAGATCCAGTAAGTACCGGCATGGAGCAATTCCCTCACCTCATGCAGAAATGGCCAGAGGCCCTACTATTTCCTTGTTCTTCTTTTTGCTACAGGCATAACCAAAAAAGCCCTTCTTATTGTTTTTAAGCCCTCTAGCAACCCTGAGCTCATTTTGTGCTTTAGCTTTTCTGATTTTCTCCTTACAGTTGCTGACTATTTGTTTGAATTCCTCTTTGGTGACTTTCACTTTTTTCAATTGTTGTACATGTTCCTTTTAAATATTATCTCAGTTGAAAGTTGTTTAGACATCCATCTTGGATATGTTAGGCACCTCCCTTTTTTTTTTTAAATCCTCATTGGAATTGTTAGAAATTGTGTCTTCAATATTTCACTTTTAAGAAACTCCCATCAATCATGAACTCCCTTGTCTTTTAGTATTTCTGACCATGGGATCACTCCCAGCATTTCCTGAAGTTTAGCAAAATCAGCTTTCTTGAAGTCTAAAATGCATGTCTGACTATGCTTGGCTTCCCCTTTCAGCTGTATAATAAAATCCAGGAGAACATGGTCACTTCCACTTAAAAAACCATCATCTTCAACCCATTAACCAGGCCATCATTATTCTTTAGGATCAGATCTAGAATAGCTGTTCCCTTGTTCCCTCTTCCACCTTCTGGACTATGAAATTGTGTGCAAGGCAAGTCACAAATTTGTTGGATCTGATACTCTTGGCAGAGTTTGACTTCCAATAAATATAAGGTTAGTTGAAACCTCCCATTATTACTATATTTCTCATTTCTTACTGTTTGGTCATCTGTTCCAGGAAGGCATCATCCAAGTCCTCAGTCTGGCTTGGAGGTATGTAGTAGTCCCCCCACAATGATATCACTGTTGTTTCTCTCCCAATTAATTTTTACCCAAATGCTCTCAACCTGGCTTTCAGGATTTAAGTCACAGATCTCTTCACAGGTATAAATGTCCCTGACATACAGTGCTATTCCTCCTGCTTTCCTGTTTGGTCTATTGCTCTGAAATAGGTTATACCTTTCTATTGCTATATTCAAACCATGAGACTCATCCCACCAGGTTTCAGTGATGCCTATCATATTTACTTTGCTGTGCTACAAGTTCAAGTCCATCCTGTTTTATTTCCCATGCTTTGTGCATTAGTGTGGAGGCATCTGAGACCATGGGTCACTCCCCTTAGCTGCTTATTTAAGTTTCTTTCCCACCCACTGTAGGGTCCCTGTACTGTTTGCTCTGTTCTCCCTATAACATTTGGACTATTATCTCTAGCACTTGATGAACTCCTGCCCTCAAGAATACTGTCTCCCTCCCTCCCTACATAACCCAGTTTAAAGCTGAGTTGAAAGGTTAAATTAGATGGAACTTGGGTTCCCTTCCAACTCTATAATTTTTTGATTCTGGATTGAGGTGGCAATCCAGTATAGTATCACAATTCCTCATGCAGAACTATGCTACAGATGACCATTCACCAACCTCCAGAACTATCATGCAGCTGCTGCAGACCCATCCCCTCAATATTCTGTGCCTGGTGGAGAATGGGGAGATCAGAGAAGCATTTTGCTATGTCTTCATAACCAGATGCAAAGTTATAATATCTTCTGTTGTGGTCTACTCAAATCTTTCAGAAGTCTCTGTGGATGACGTGATCATTTTGCACCTGATTGCAAGAACATAGCCAGATACTTCTCTGATCCCCCACCAGGTTCTCCAGCAGGCATAGAATGGCTGTGTAAGGGCTGCAGTGACTCTATGGCTGGTCTAGAGAGGGGCCTTTGGTCAGTGTAGGGAGGAGAATACCAATGTCTGCTTCGACCAAAAAGAGACACATTCAAGGTATAAGTTTGATTTATACCTGCATATGCCACTATCAAGGTATATGACTGTCACCCACTGTGACTGCGGCCTACTCAGGTTTTTGGCCACAGTGAGAAACTGAAATTAGGCTTTGTATTTTTTCCTTTTAATCTCTTGTAGCATTTCACAGATACATAACCTTTAATTTTAAAGAGTAAAAATGAAAGAAACATTTTAAACTCCTACACATACATTTGGCAATGTGATACTTTATTCAAACAAAGACAGGCATTGTACTCACTTTGTGCCATTGAAGTCATACTTCTATTCATGTCTACCTGTCAATAAACTCCATTTAACTCAGTGGGATTTACTTCTAAGTAGACTTACATAGGATTAGACCATTATTGGAACCCTATTCAAGCTTTCCGCCAATCACACAGCCACACCAGGCAATTACCATCACACAAAAGAGAGAACAGAATGAGTTTCCTACACAAATATCCTCACTATTGTTCCTACAACTTTACTAATATTGGAGGCTGAACATTTGCATTGAGGGTCTGCTTGAGTAGGCTCCTCACGTCATCTAAAGCAATTAGTCAATAAATCACTTTATTTAGGTATGTCCTGCCTTTTCCCTAACAGTGGAACTCTAAAAACCTGAATCCTAATCCCATGGAATGCTTATATGCATTCAGCTACTCATCTGTAAGTGCCCTCTTGCAGATGACCAAGCTTAGCAGAATGATCGGTTCTAATTTTAACATTCTTGCCATCTCAAAAATGCAAAAAGAAAGAAGAGTACGTGTTCATTTAGTGTCCTTAAGTGGTGGGTACTGCCTATACACACTGGAACAGTTCCATTCCCCCTTGTGTCACAGATTGTGTTCACAACACCATTGCTCTGCAGGCAGAACACAACAAAGACCACCCTGAACTTAATTATTTGGCAGTGGGACCCTTCACTGAAGGAAACTGATTTTATAGCCTTAAAATTGGTTCTCTGGAATGCTTCCCTAAATTGTCTTCAGATCCTTTTGAACATGTTTGTTGAAGACTTAATGACTTTGACCCTCCTACCTTGACTCATTATGAAATGTGTTGGTTCTTCCACTGACACAAGATGAAAGAAGAGTAAGTGCAAAATGCACTTGGAGATTTTCTTTTCTAAAAATGTTATTAGCACTTAGGAATGAGTGATGTCAGGTTGAATTAGGATCATCACACTCCAATTTTGATTCTAGTTGTCATGTATGCAAGATGGAATTCCATTAGACAGCCTACATTCCATCATGGTGGCATCACCAGCCACATTAAAAAAAAACCCAGTAAAAATGCAAACTCTTTAAAAGTCTGAATTAAATGTATAACGGCTACATTAATGGTGCTCAAGCTCTGCCCCAAGAAGACTAAGGACCTTTTGCCACTGCACTGTAATAGTGCTGCTATTCCACATTCAACATCGTGTGGCGTTTGTAGTTTACTGAAACCAAAGAGCTCTCTGGCTGAGAATTTTAAAGGCCCCTCCCTCAACTGCAAGTCCCAGGATTCCATAGGCAGTTGAAAGTGGAATAATAGCACTATAACAGTGTAGTGCAGAAAGACCCTAAGGCACTTTATCCTGTCTGATCTTGGAAGCTAAGCAGGGTCAGGGTTAGTACTTGAGTGGAAGACTGCCAATTAATACTAGGTGCTGGAGGCTGTATTTCCGAGGAAGTAACTGGAAAAACTACCTCTAAGTATTTCTTCTTTAAGAAAACCATGCAAAATCCATGGGGTTGTCATAAGTCAACAGGCAACCTCAAGGTGCACATACACAGACACAGGGATGGGTGGAAGTTATTTTACGTTGCTTTATGTGCAACTGAGGCCATTTCTGCATGGGCTTAAAGAAACGGTGCGAAGCGTCCTCCAGAGAGGATGTCTGCACCTGGGAGCGGACTGGGTCAGACCTACTTAGTGTAGTTCCACACCTCAGCCCGCTCCCGAATGACCCGAAGTGGTCATCCAGTGTGCTTTTGAAAGACCACTCGAAAGACATCTTTCAAAAGCACAGAGCACGCCACTCTGTTCCTATGCTCCAGTGCAGATTTCCAGGCTCGCACCAGTGCAAGCCTGCGATCTGCCGGGGGCGGTCTTTAGGCTGGTGAGCTTCAGCAGTTGGTGGAGAGCCTCCACCAACCAGAAGCCACCATTTTCGTCCCCAGAGCAGTGCGGAGCAGTGGCCACGCGCTGCTCTGGACCAGCCTGGACCCAAGTGTCGAGCCCAAAGGTCTGGTAAGGCAATTCACTTGCCCCATGTGGAAGTGGCCTGAGCTAAACTATCTTCAGTTCACTGACAGTGTGATGTGCACTGGACAATAATCAAGGAAACCTTGGCTCCGAACCCCTCATAGGCTTGAAACTCACACAATGTACTTGTGCCATACAATTTGAATTCAATCTATATCAAAGGGCTGTGGAGATAAAATGATGCTGATTTGTTTGTTCCTATTTCCATGACAGTGTAATGAAGCAGATCAGGATAAGAGATGCTAACGTGACTTAGACAAAACTGATAGTAAGCAACACATAAATAAGGGATTCTTATGTTTACCCTAGACAATCAGGTTCAGCACAGCATGTACGCTAACCATATAGTTCAATTTAAGAGTGAGTCAGCAGTACTTCTCATGACAAATACAGGCAAAAAGAAACCAATTTGGCCTTGAGAATTTGTTACTACATATTTATGATTATAGTATAGATTTTTTTAAAAACACACACATTTTGTGTATAGATTTTAAAAATTGTCTCTTACAATGTGTCCTCTCAATTCTGTTATATCATTAACATTTTAAAGCAGATTGTATATACATATTGAGAATTCACTTGCCTGAACTTCACTTGCGGTACTATCATATTGAAAGGAAAAGAACATTTGCATTGAGGCAAAGTGGCAAATAAATAAAAATGTAATTACACAAAGCTGGCGCTTAAATTCTATAGCAGATAAGGATAATTCAATGGATTTTACTGCAAAAAAAATACTCTGCTCTCCTTATTCTTCTGTTCATGAATTGCTTGGCAGGGTCATTCAATATAAAGCATTTTTAGCTCTCATTGATTTCAATGGAAGCCCTTCTTAAGCCTAAGCTTAACTCTATCTCTAAAATCAAACAGATCTAAAAAATGTTCAGTACGCCTAGATTGTTACTATAGTGTTTTAGAGATTTAAGATTGATTGGATTTGTTACTGATGCGCTAGGTGGCTTTGAGTCCTACTTGAGAAAGTTCAGCACTCTTTCTGAAGGCATCTTCTAGGCATACCAACCAGCCTGTTCAAGACAGACACAGTTCACTGAGGCCCAAGAGTTCTCTGGCTAAAAGTCCCTCCCTAAACTGCCAACCCCAGGATTCCACAGAATCTTCTTAGGCAGCCAAACATAAGAGGTCTTCGCCTGACACAGCCAATCATTTGAGGTCAGGTCTTCATCTGACACAGATACACTCACAAATTTGGCTTTTATATGTATTATATATTATTTACTATATACTATATATATACATAAATACATACATATATATATAGTATATATATATGTATGTATGTATGTATGTATGTATATATATACATATACATGTATGTTCATTCATTCCTGGAAGAAAGTTAAATGCAATTATCACTGTTGACTTGAAATTAAATCTCTCTCACACACACACACATACCTGCAGATGCATTTTATTCATATCCTAGGCTTTTCTCCCTCTCTCTATGGTGGTGAATGGTAGGCCCATGTATAATATAAGGGATCCATTCAGGGTACAGTGCATTATGCAATTTTTGCATAAAATGTGGAACCCTTTGTTTCTTACTCGAAATGAACAAGGAAGGCATTGCAGCCATGAAAACTGTCAGTATTGACATTGTGACATATTGGAAGAGGAAACTTCATCAGTTTCATCAATTTCATTAGCAGGACCACTTCACCAGCACGAGGCAGCAAGCACCTAGGAGCAGCTGATACTGCAAGAAGAATTTGCAGCACAAGACAGCAGCAGCAACCAGATACTTTGAGCGGTGCCAGGAGCCAGCATATAATTGAAACTGTGTAAAACGAACCCACATTAAACACAAACCTACTGTACTGTTTTCGCCCAATGGAAACCTTTCGCTTCCCTTCCCCTTCTGCAGAAAACCCCAACTATAAAATTCCTTTCTGTGACTAGCCCTGCAGATCGACTCGTGAGTCAGTAACTGGAATAACTGCATACCTGTTCCCTCTTGCCTGCACTCCTGTTTCATATTCCTCTGTGCCATTTTTAGCCAGAGAACTCCTAGGGGAAAGAGACATGTCTTACATATTTGCAAAGCCCCATACACATTAATGACACAATATTAACATGAATATTAAGCCTATAAAGAACCTGCTTATGGCACATCCCATGAGCTACCATCTCATTATAGCACACAGTGTGGCACTTGCTATATTGACTGAAGAAAGTGGTCACTGTGATTACAATAAACTTTGGCCTCCCTTTTACACATGGCCTCCTCCTTCTCACGTCCTTCTGAGTTGGGCTGGGTGTCTTATAAAAGCATTACAGCTGACGAATCTTTTCACCAGGCATACTTGCCTTTGAATTTCTGTCACTGAGCCTTATTAAATTTTGCCAGCTAGTCCCAGCAGCTAGCTAGGGAAAGTGTTTATTTAATCTAATTGGTGATTAAAAGGATATGTCTGTGGGTTATTATTCAGTGGTTCCCCAGTAGCACAATAAGCACCTGTGCCTGGACAGCATCATGCTATGTTTCTTAAAGAAAAGACTGTAAAACAAGGTTGATCACTATAGAAAAAAACAGAACTACAATAGGTTGACATCAGGACCTAATGGAAGGAAAAGTAATAGACCAGCTGCCTTCATTTAATTAAGAATCACATCGCAATATAGCAGCATTCAGCATCAATGCAGACAAAATTTCTAAGAAGAAAATTTTGTGAGAATTTTCTTTTTCTGTTTTAGGCCATAAATGCCTTTTTCTTTCCAAAACAAAGTGATGTCACTTCTCATTTAGAAAAAAAAGGCACACATGGGCCTAAATCAAGTAACTAGAGGCCAAAAATGGAACAAAATAGCTTATCTTGCCCCCGCAAGGCTTTACGGGGGTGCTATTGGTTTTTATGGGCCAAAAATGTTGCAAGGAGGAATTACAGTGAGATGCAGGAGACCAAAACAGAGATATAGTCCCCCAGCCCTTAGCCATTTCCCACCCTGACCCATGATATAAAGAAGACTCCTAACAATTATATGCTGTGCTAAACCTATACTGTTGGTGGTGGTCAGTGCAGTGGGTTGTATGCAGACTAACAGTTGGATACACTGAAGTCAATGTAAAATTACATTATAGCTAAATCAAGTGAATCCTTTAAACCCCAAAACAATGTGGTAATATACACTGTTTCAGGTTTAAAGCAGGAATGGGCAGCTGTGGAATGCTGGGGGCCACAGTAGTCTGCCCAGGAGACTTTGGAGAATCACACAATCTAAGTCACCCCACAGAAAAAGGGTTTGCCCCTTCCCCATGTCCTATAGGGAGCATGGGAGCATTTTTACCATGTTTTAGGTCTTTCTGGGCCATTTTAGGCCCAGGAGAGGCATTTGTTAACAATAGAAAGTGAGTGGAAGTCATTTCCAGTACACTTCCAGTTTTAAAATTAGCCTTGTGGGGACACCTGCATCCCTAAAGGGCAAACGGGAGCAAAAAAAAAAAAACTTGAGGGAGGATTGGAAGCTGAAGGGGCCCAAACACGGCAGAAATGCCCTAACATTTTGAGGGAAAAAACTGTCCCATGTGAACATGATTTCTCCATTCCTGGTTTAAAGGATGTACTTTTAAAGATACTGGCAGAGACCCAAGGCCATGTTGCATGATAATGCCATGTACATATTTAGTTTTTTATTCCGTTATGCTTATCTTCCTGATTTTCTCCAAGGTTCTTCCCTGCCACATGAACACATTCACTATTTGATATTATGGAGTGGTTTAGATTGAGAGACCAGGGTCACTCAGCATCATGACTGAGCAGGAATTTGGACTTGTCTTTCTCCTTTCCCAGTCCCACATTCAATGTATAGCCCATCGTTTACCTACAATATTAGTCCTAAGCCATACAGTTCACAATTTGAAATGACTGAATATCCAGTTTTCAATAATCAGCTGTAGCTGGCCAAATAAAGGTTTGTCTTATAACATAAATAGAAATATGCAAGAGAAGTCTTTTTAATGAAACACAAATACATATATCTAGAGTGGCATAAGGTTATCAGATCCCATGAAAGATGCAATTGTGAGATGGAGGAAATTGTGGCTTATCCTGTATTTCCTATTAAAAAGAAGAGACGCAATCGTAAATAAATTAGCTATTTTATAAAGCACTTGTTGGTCTAATGAAAAATCAGAGTCTGCAGAAATGACCCTTAAGAAAAGACATAAAATTTTTAACACACTCTATTTTTTTTTTCTTTTATGATCACAAATGCCACAGAAACGGTGTCAGGAACACATCACGAAACAGTAATGACAGAAAGCAAATTCATTTATAGGCCTTTTCTGTGAATTCCTCTGTCCCCATAACCAAAGCCAACTCACGAACAAAATAGATTAGATGTGCAGAATAATTCCATTATGGAACATGATAACATTCCATCTTGTCCTTTTTCTGCTCACAAATAAAACAGGCATGTATGACAGCCATGATAAAATACCAACATGCTCTCATGGTACTAACTAAATAAAATGAAGGAAAGGCAAAATATAATTTTCCCAAACTGCTGAATGGTGATGAGTGGCTAGCACATTTTCTGGAATAACCAACCTTAACAGATTAGCACATTGTTCTCTAAAAGACAACACCAGTTTCTTCCTCCCACTCTTGCTCCCCCTTTGAAGCAGGCAAAAGAAACCCCTTCCTTACAGCAACATCATGAGTGCAGTTGCTTTGTCCCCTTCACACTCGAGGCACATAGGCAGCTAAAAGTAACCAGGTCAGTCACCTTCTCATACTACTCAAAATTTCATTCCAAATCTCCAAAACAACCTTGCTCTCTCTGCTCTGCCTTCTTTTTCTCCTATTTCACTTAACTGCATAGGCACACTGGGAGAGTTATGCATTTTGGGTTAGATATTTTACTTATGTGTTTATAGAGAAATGTAGGTTTGGAATGTTCCAAACTGGGGCAACACAAAGTGAGCCTCGCCTGTAATAGCTTCCATGTAACACTATTAATAGTAGCATATTATTTCCAAGTTCTGCTTTAAACTGGGCTCAGAGATATACAATCTCCAACTGTCCCAATCTGGCAGGGACAGTCCAATGAATCCTCTGTGGTTCCATTTTTTTCAGCAGTTTTTAAAATATCCCAATTTCTCTCTCTTCCTCCCGCTTTCCCCATTGTCCTCAATGTACTTCAATTACTGTAAACTAACGCCCTTTTCTCACGCCATTTCTAAAGCGAGAGGGCCCTTGAGCGTTGCGTAAATGGGAGGAGTGGTCTGCATGATGCACTCCCATTTACACAATGCTCAAGGGCCTGACACGGACCGGGCATGCACCTTTTCATTTTCGGCTTAAAGCCAAAAATGGTGCGCGGTCACGCAATGCTCCTGGGGCCCGCACGCACTTACCTGGTGTACAGTGCGTCGGGAGCCGGGCCGGTCGTGCTTCCCGCCTCAGCACTAGCCTGCAATTCCCAGGTTGCACTGCGGTAGGAAGGGGTGGGGCGTTTGCGCGGCACTCACGCAACCAGGAAGCTGCTGCAGAACTCCAGCAGCAGGGAAACGGCAGTGTTCCTGCTGAGGGTTTTCTCACGAGACGCCCCGCCCAGCTGCGCGAACGAGTAACGTGCGAAAAGGGTCTAAGTTTATTGAGTTACTGAGGCCCAAGAACTCTCTGGCTGAGAAGAGGTGGAATCTTGCCCTTCACAGTAGGCTTAGGCAAAAGTAGGCTTAGGCTGGAGCTTCTCCTAGGTTGTGTGTTCTTCCTCACAACAACTTTTGCCATCTTGACCACCATCTAATGTTGCTCAACCAAACACATTCTTGTTTTTATCTACAAAATGTTGGAGGGCATGAGAAACAGCTAGGTAACCCACAGGCTTAATGCACTAATTCCTTGTTTGCATTTGTCTGCATAGTTTGTTATTCTTTCTATTATCCTACAGCCCTATCACTGTGTGTATAATCTTTACAGTGATTTTGTTTCTCATAACAAGTCTAGGCAGCTCCTCCTGGCAAGCTAAATTCAGTGTTTTGTGTTCTTAATCAACTGCGCAAAGAAAGTGACCAAATATAGGAACTTCAAGACAAAGCAAAACAAAACAAACACCTAGCCCTCTTTCTTATACTTTGTTAGCAGGCTTCTCACAGCGTAAAAACTATATGCATACATAGCTGTCCACTCTGGATGACTTCTGAAAATTGACAGCATGAGCTCTGGAACATAAAAGCCTTGTGGCATGGTAGATGCGTCTGCCTTTAAGGTTCTATAGGCTTCTTCCATGAGTCTTGAAGAAGTGTGAGTAAGTGAGTGAGTAAGAGAGAGACTTCCATTGTCAATGCCAATGTATGTACAAGACCTGCAACATAATGCTGCAGCGCAGAAAAAAAAAATTAATGCAGTACAGGGTGCATACTGTTGTTTGGGGTTCCAGTAAGCTTGTCATGTTCTCCTCTGGGAAACACCATTCCATTTGCCCTTCCATGATAAACACGTAGCGTTCCATGACCACTGGACATTACCTATTAAGCTGTCTTCAGGTTCCCCCTGAGATTTTGAGATCCTTTTTATTCCACATATTTGTGTGCATGTTTGTATTTGTTTCTAGACCTTGGAATTTCCTCAGATGACGCCATTCTTCTACCCAAGGAGTGACACCTTTGAATCTCTGAGAAAAAAAGGAAGTGCTTTAAAGAGACTTTTGTTATTTTAAGCTCAGCTCAGGCATGTCTTGAGAGAAATAAAATATATTTTAGTTTCCGCAGCATTATTAACATGTATTACTTATATGTATTAGCTTATAAGTATAACACGTTTTAGACATATTTACACATATATTTTAGTATTTTTTGTATTTGAGCTCCAGTAACACAATAAGTCTAAGAAGGAAGATTTTAGATAGCAGTCAGCAAGGGAGGGCCTCACAAGACCTTGAAAAAGTGACTGGAATATTTCAGATAACACAGGAAGACAAGAAAAGGCCTATGTAAGGAGTAAACTGATTTATAGGGACATGGCAGAGCACAAAGGGGTACTGATACCTGGGATGTAACATGAGGCACGAAGGAAAAGCATAATTAATGCGTGATCACATACACTGTAAATATGAGGAAGGGGAAATGTAACTTCTTAGGCGATTCTGATAGGCTTGTAACCCTTGGGGTTCTATCCAGTGGGATCCCAGGGGAGGGAAAACTTGCGTAGAGGATAGGGAATAAAAAGTGAGGTATTCAACATTGCCCTCTTTATGGGCACCCTCTTCTACAGAATCAGTACTTAAAATAAATGTGATTCATTTGATCCTGTGCCTAATTTCTTTGTGAGTTTTCTTTTTCTCCAAGTTATTTATTACATGTCTGAACATATTTTCATATAAAAATGCACTTAATAGCTAATTGTAACCTATTTGATTGGGAGATAAAGATTACAAACTAATCATTTTCTTTATAACCCACCTTTTCCCCAACAAGGCAGCTCACAGACTGAAAGGAATACAAATAAAAACACTTGTAGCTAAAAATATACAAAAAAACCAGATGAAAATATAGGCATACCTCAGTTGACAAAGCCTCTGACAAAGAAGCTCCTTTGTTACAGTTTTTTAACATTCTCAGCCCTCCTTTTTCTTCATCGTTCATCCATTTCAAAGTCTTTTTAGCAGCATCCAGGAGTGGGAGAATGGTGAAGAAGGACTAGAGAAATGCAGACGATCAATGCCAAATTGTATCAGCATGCTTTCTGTAAAAAACGGCCCTTTCCACACGGGCATATTGCCCACGCTAGGGCGACCTCTCCAGGAGGTCTTCTTCACTGCGGGGTGCACTAGTGCAGTTGGAAAAAGTGAGGCTGTACACCTCAAACTGCTCTAGCACAGCCGCAGGGGTAGCGCTGCGAGTTTTATAGAAACCACTTTCCCAAGTGGTTTTTATGAAACTCACCCGCGCTGCTCCGCGGCAGCCCTCGGTGAAGAACTGCAGAGACACGGTAGTGCATCCCTGCAGATCTGCCCGGGGGTGGGCTTCTGGCTGGCTCACTGCCCTGATTGGCGGAGCGCTGCCGGAAGCTGCCGGCTGCCATTTTGGGCGCCGCCGAACGTCGCCGAGCACTGCTGAAATTCGGCAGCGTATAGAGCGGCGAAACCGTGCTCCCCACAGGGATGGAGCAACCTGCTAGCAGGTAAGCTCTGCTCCTGCATGCACCGCCCCATTTGCCCCCCCCCCGTGAGGAAAGGAACAATGTAATAAAGTTTAAGCTGGGAAAGAAGAGGATTCTTATCTAACCAACTTACTATAGCCATTTAGGGCTGCATACATCAGGCAAGGTAAACAGCAGCTGCCTCCAGAATACCTTTCTGAGCATGCACAAACAGCAAAACAGAGGCCATATCCACACTACACTGTCATAGTGCTATTATTCCACTTTCAACCTCCTGTGGAATCCTAGGGCTTGCAGTTTAGGGAGGGACTTTTAGAATTCTCAGCCAGAGAGCTCTTTGGCCTCCCTAGATTGCAAACCCCAGAATTCCACAAGAGGTTGAAAGTAGAATAATAGCACCATAACAGTGTAGTGCAGAAAAGACCAGAGGGAAAAGGGGAAAGCAATTTGAAGGTGCATACACACAGAATTTAGCGTATCTCCTGGGCTACCCACAGCATGAAAACAAACCAATAAGCAAATATAGATCTATAAGCTAGGGTACCAAAATGGAAATCATTAGAAAAGTAGAGGCTCAGCTCAGATCCAAGCTGTCCAAAGTGCCATATCTTCCCAGAGTTTTAAGATCCACAGGAAAGGTACTTTCTCTCTATCTCACTGCCTTCATATTCATTGCTGGTGAGAACATGGGAAAAAGCCTTCTCTGTGGCTGCTCCAGCACTTTGAAATTCTTTCCCTAAGGAAGCTAGGATGGTTCTTTCAGCAACAGGTTAAGACCTTTCTTTTCCTTGTAAGCCTGTGGAAGCTGATTTTTAACAGAAGAGATTTTTATGGTGCTATTTTTAATCTTTGTTTGAGAGTAAGAATTTAAATGATTTTAATTCTGTTATTATTTGAAGTGTAACATTACATGCTTTTAACAATGTATTTTTATTTTATTTTAGGTCTTTTTGTAAGCTGGCTTGAGCCCCAGCCTGGGAGAAAGATGGATAGTGAACGAAAAAAAATCATACTTGGGTGCATTGTGGAAGAAACTTTTATGTGTTCACTACAACATTCAAAATGCTTTTTTTACTTATGCAAGGCTTACCTAAACTAGTTGTTTCACATGTCTATGTTGCTGGTTTTGAACAAAAAGTTTGCGCAAAAAAGAGTAGAGGGTAGATGGATGATTATGGAAAGAACAGAAATAAGTTCATAATCATCCACCTACCTCCTACTTTTTTTTGTGCAAACTATTTTCTACCTCTGGAACCAAATTTCCTGTTAAAGTCATGCTTAGGAACACATCCACTTTGTTAACTGAGGTATCCTTGTAGTATTAAACTTTCCTTAAAATTAAAACTACAAAGGCCAATCAGTGTCTTGTTTACAACTGTGTCATTTGTGATTTTATGTTTTCCTTCTGACTAGCTGTGATGCCCTTTGCCCTCTCTTCCTCTCCTTTGTTTGTTGAGGTTGGGGTCAAACAGACTCTAATCTCTTATTAGGTACTAGTCTCTGTGAGGGCATGAAGGAAGGAAAATTACTGGGCATCAGTGTACTTTCTACCTTGGATTCTTTCAGAATGAAAAGAATGGTGTGGGCCTCTCTAAGACCCTGAGAGACCAGAACAGAATGTTTGTGTGAGGTCTCTTCCCTAAGGTCACTGTGGTATAGTCATTAGAGTGACTTGAGAAATCCAAAGTACACCTCAAACACATGGAGGCCAGTATAGGCAATCATGACTATTACTCAACACATACAGCTGCACATACCTTGACCATTTGCACTGGAAAACAAATCCCCCCCAGCCTTTTAACATAGCTGCAGTTCAGAGCTTTGGGCCTTTTACTGCATGACATTGTCATCCTGGCATGGCAACACATTGCTGCAGGTCCAGGACACGTGTCATCACACACCATTGCAGTCCTGCTGCTGTCATGTCCCCATCTGCTGGCATGGCGCCCTACACCATTATCAGAAAAAATCTGGTAATGGCCCCCATTCCCACAGCTGCCTCCCTGTGGTAAGAGTGGAAGTGCTTGATAGCACTTTTCCACAATACAGTACAGGAAGAGGCAAGCAAAGGGACTCACTACTTACTGCAGAAGGAAGAAGGC
The DNA here is from genome assembly GCA_948472985.1 of Iguana delicatissima. NCBI lineage: Eukaryota > Metazoa > Chordata > Lepidosauria > Squamata > Iguanidae > Iguana > Iguana delicatissima. Next base: position 263,056 of record CAOKZL010001574.1, read on the forward strand.
ACTATCTATCCACTGGCAGCCAACCGGGTGCAGTGGGAAATGTTCAGGCCCTGACCCCATCTCAGCATTGCCATTGCCAGGATCCTGCCAGGACAGCTCAGTACTGAAGCATACTATCAAGGTATCAAGGTAAGGGCCTTGATCATCTTGTTGGACAACCTACACAGGGACCTAGACAGGAGTGTGTTTCTGTTAAAGAAGATATGTCCAGCAGCACATCTACTTTGTTAAGTGAGGTATACCTGTAGTTTTAAACTTTCCATAAAATTAAAACCACAAAGGCCAATCACTCTCTTAGTCACAACAACTGTGGCCCTTCTAGATCTCCTTCCTGGGATGGGATTGGGCGGCACTATTTTATAGTGGCTCCATTCCATCCTGGAGGATTGAACCTAGAAGGTGGTGCTGGAAATTCCTGTTTAAGTTCTTGTCCATTGACCTGTGGGTTCCTTCAGGACTCATTTCTGTCCCCCATGCTATTTAATATATACATGAAACCACTGGGAGAGGTTGTCCAGAGTCTGGGGTTCTGATGTCATCAGCATATGGATGATATCCAGCTTATTACTCCTTCCCACTTTGATGCAAGGAGGCTATCTTGGTTTTAAACTGATGCACTTTATCAGAAATGGATTGGATGAGGGCAAACAAATAGAAACTTAATGCAGACAAGACAGAGGTGTTCCTGGTTAGTTGAAAGGCAGATCAAGGAATAGGGAATCAGCTTGTGGATGGGGTTACACTCTCTCTGAAGATGCAGGTTCAGAGCTTGAGTATCCTCTTGGATTCCGCCCTGTGCCTGGATGCTTAAGTCTCAGTGTCCTCTCTGATTTTCTTTGCACAGTTAAGGCTTGTGCTCCCAATGTGCTGATTCCTTGAGCCATCAAAGCTGACCAAAGTGACACAGACCTTAGTTACGTTCCCTTTGGATTACTGCAACACACTGTATGTGATGCTATGAGACAAATTGTTCACTGTGGCTGGCTATGGGAAGCATACGGCTCTCTTGTTGCAGCAGCTCCACTAGCTATTGATTGGCTCCCAGACTTTTAAAGCCTTACACAACTTGAGGCAAAATTTATGAAGGACTGTATTCTCCCCTATCTGCCTGTCCATAATTTGAAATCCTCTGGAGGGTCTTTGTCTCACCACTTTCATAGGTACATCTGGTGGGAATACAGGAGAGAGCCTTCTCAGTGGCTGTTCCCAATCTCTGGAACTCACTGCCCAGAGAGGTTATACTGGTTACACTCCTTGTTATCATTCTGTCGGCAGGTTAGAACATTTTTTAATTATTTATTTCAGTAGTCCCTTGAAGACTGACAGCTTGCAGTGACTGGACCTTGCAGAACTGTGCTGTACTTTTGTAAGCTACTTGGGAAAAAGGCAGGATATAAATGAATATAGCAACAGATAGTAAATTCAGGACTGGTCCTGCCATTAGGCAGACTGTGGTATACATATGTTAGGGAGCAAATCACTTCATTGTTACAGATGTGGATGCAATGTACCCAGCCCTGCAACCCCGATTTTAGCTTGGTATTCCTAAGTGTAGCAGAGGATGCTGTTCTATCACCACTGTTGAGGCAAGATTCATCCAGCATTCTCATCAGTTTCTTTATGTGAATTTTTATTGTTTTGCTTAATGATCTAATAAATATCTATGTCTACCTCTGTATCCAATGATCTTAACTTAAAACAGGGAGGATAATATAAATATACCAAAGAATTTAACGAGTTTTTAAAAGGCAGTTTAAAAATAGTTAACACAATTTACAAACACATAGAAGTGTAAATTTGGATTAAATAATTTAGGTTCCAAAGTCTTCAGTTAGAAAAAAAGTGTTATTGCTTGGCACCAGAATGGTACCAATATTGATACTAACCAGACTTCTAAGGGCCTTTCCAACACTGTTATAGCGCTATTATTCCACTTTCAACATCCTATTGAATCCTGGGGTTTGCCATTTAGGGAGAAGGAATTTAGAATTCTCAGCCAGAGAGCAATTTCACCTCAGGAAAGACTCCAGAATTCCACAGGATGTTGAAAGTGTAATAATAGCACTATAATAGTGTAGTGCAGAAAGGCCCTAAGAGAAGAATATTCCACCACTGGTGCCTCCAGTAAAGAAGACCCTCATTCACATCCTCCAGGAGTCTCCAACTGTCCCAATTTGGCAGGGACAGTCCCAATGACTTCTCTGTCATTCCACTTTTTTCACTGCTTTTAAAATGTCCAAGGTTCTGTCTCCTCCTCCCACCTTCTCTGTTTGTACTCAGTTCAATTGCTGCAAACTGAGGTTAAAATGTAAAAAGAGTTTGCATGCAGTTAACTCAGGAGGTGGAGTGGGGGTTTAGACAAAAGCAATATGCTTCAGACTTGCGTGTTCTTCCTCATCCATAAATTTTGCCATCTTGATCACACTTTGATGTTGCTGGGCCTCATGTTTTCTGGTTTTCCATCTATGAAATGTTGTTCTAGTGGTTGCCCCCACTGGTGGGACACAGAGGAGAACCCCTCTAAAGGAGATGAAACACTCTTCTTTGCCTTGTTTTGGGCTGGCCCTAACTTGAACTGAGAATTTGTACCAACTGGGAGAAACTGACATTCTGTGCCTGGCCTCTTCAGAACAAAAAAAGGGCAGAATAGAAAACAAGATCAAAGTTGCTGTTCTATTTTCCTTTCACTCCAACAGATTGCCTGGCTTAGCTGTAGAGCTTAGCCATGTTATGTAACAATTCTGTCGATGCAAGTCAATGACCCTTGCTCTTTTGAAATCCTTGTAGAAGAATGAAGGTATAAAGCCACACTTTATTTTAAGGAGCACATTTTCAAGATTCCCATAGCCAAGTAAACACTGAGTGCATTCCAGAGACTGATCCATTTTAACTTGGTCAGAATTCAAGAACAGTTATCTAACAGCTTTTTTAAAAAATGGAAGTTTTTCTTTCTCCCTTTTTTCAGGTAATGCCTAGGACAGCCTCTCTCAAACTGGCACCACCAGATGTGTTGGACTACAATTCCTACCAAATCTCATCCATCATAAAAACGAGAGTCTGACATCACGCTGGCCTGCTGTTTATATTCAGCAGGTCTAAACTATTGGCTATCACCACATCTAGAAGGTTAATATACTTGAAAGAATTCCTAATCTATTTCTCACTTTTATGCAATTAAAATGAGAGAAGACTGTTCATTTACCTAGGGTTGTTTTTGTTGTTGTGTACTTTCAAGTCATTTCTGACTTATGGTGACCCTAAGGAGTTTTCTGGGGCTGAGAGTGTGTGATGCACCCAAAATCACACAGTGGGTTTCCATGGCCAAGCAGGGAACAAAATCCTAGGGCATTTCCATAGTTTACTGGTTCCCACCGATGTCCCATCATGGTCCCGGCAGTGCCTTTGCCAGGAAGGGAGCATGACGGGAACACTCCCCTCTACACCCAGCCAACTCCCTGTGGAAAAAAGCAAAAGTGACATGCTCTTTCCTTCCAGACTGCAGCCAGCCTTCTTCATATGCTGCAATGGGGAAGGAATCCCGTGATCGCACTTCCACCCCTTCTGCACAGCCGGCGGCAATGGGAGCATTGCACGATTAGGGGACATTGATGAAGTTTTTCCATCAATGGTATAACCCATGATCATGCCAGCTGGGAACACGAGAAGGGCAGGACCATAACAACATCATGCAAGGTCCCACTTCTCTTGCACCTCCATGCTGGGAGGGTGCCATCCTGCTGAAATGGCCACAGTCTCCAGGATAATAGTCCAACACACAAACCACCCATGCTGGCCATCATACCAAATTAGTCCTCACGAATCAAGCTAGAGTGCTTCACCAGCTATACCCAGATGCAGCTATGGTCACTGAGAACAGCAAGCTATTGATACTTCCATTTGACAGCTACAGGTCTATAGTCCAGAAGACAACTTTTGGTGCCATTTTCTCTGTATGCTGCAGGCTAAAAGTAGCAGCTCCACACAGAAAAGTATAGGCAAATCCACAACAATATCAGCATCCCCTTTCCCTGTTTAGGAAAGAGAGCAGAGGAGGAAGGAGGGAAAAGGGAAAAATGAGTCATTTTCATCAAAATATAAGTTCATGCAACTTATGGCATGCTGGCTAGGAGATTCTACGTGATGTGTAGGGATGTAGTTCTTCATTCATTTTTCTCCTTGAAGGAAGCAACAAGCAATGTTAGCAATTTTCTTCCTGCTTTGAGAAAGTCTTTGAAAACCACTATTTTCAAAGTCTGTTCCACAATTCAAGACTTATTCTGCACAAAATTCACATGTGCTTGTTTTGCACAGAAAATAGCATTTTCTTGTGCATAAATATTATTTTCTATTTTCTGCACATAAAATATTGCTTCCTGGACAAAAAATGATGCAACTGGGGGGCTAATTCTGGGGAAAAAATATGCATGGTTGATTTGCAAAGAAAACAGCATTTTCTACACAGGAAATAGCTTTCTATGGAGAAAATAATATTGATTTTTCTTGCTCAGAAAATGAGGGGGAGGGATGTTGCACAAAACAGTCAGATGACGATTTTGCTCAGAATAAGTCCTGAACTGTGAAGATTATCGTAAATCCAGGATTTGTCTCATCAGGGTGTATCAGTCCCCCAAAACAGATTTTTAGACCATTTTATAAATTTCTTTGAATATGCTTTCCATCCCTAGAGTTGTGATCTTTAAAAAGTCATTTCTGCCCCAAACTCTGTTTGGAGAATATGGAAGCTGTTTTACGCTGAATCATATTGTTGGGCCGTGTAAGTATTATCAACACTAACTAGTGGGGTTTTGGACTGGAGTCTTGGAAAGCAGATACCCTACCATCATTGGAAGAATGGCTGTTAAAATTATATGATTTGTTAGAAATGGGTAAGCTGATAAGTGAAGGGTAAGGTAAAACATTAAATAACCTCAAAGAGGACTGGAAATGCTTAATAAGTTACTTGAGAACAATATGGGAGACGTACGTCAGTATTAAGTAAAGAAGAAATATAAGGATAACTAATGGAAAAATTATCAATAACTAGAAAATAACAATTGTTAAATTAATACTAGAAGAAGATACAGAGGAAGAATTATATTTCTTTTATATTTGATAGATAGAATTACAAGCTTGGTAGATGAAGAGAATACTGTGGATATAGTGTATCTTGATTTCAGTAAGGCCTTTGACAAGATCCCCCATGATATTCTTGCAAATAAGCTAGTAAAATGTGAGTTAGACTAAGCCATTGTTAGGTGGATTTGTAATTGGCTGACTGGCTAAACACAAAGGATGCTCGCCGTCTTCATCCTAGAAAGAAGCAACTAGTGGAGTGCCACAGGATTCTGTCTTGGGCCCTCTATCAATATCTTTATAAATGACTTGAACGATGGAATAGAGGGCACGCTCATCAAATTTGCAGATGACATCAACTTAGGAGGGATAGCTAATACCCCAGTGGACAGGATCAGAATTCAAAATGACCTGGACAGATTAGAGAGCTGGGGCAAAACTAAGAAAATGAGTTTTAACAGGGAGAAATGTAGGGTACTACACTTAGGAAGAAAGAATGAAATGCACAGATATAGGGTGGGTGACATCTGGCTTGAAAACAGTACATGTGAAAGGGATCTAGGAGTCTTAGTGGACCACAAGTTGAACATGAGTCAACAGTGTGATGTGGCAGCTAAAAAAGCCAATGCAATTCTAGGCTGCATCAATAGGAGTATAGTGTTGAGACTAAGGGAAGTATTAAAACCACTCTACTCTGCTTTGGTTAGACCTCACCTGAAATACTGTGTCCAGTTCTGGGCACCACAATTCAAGAAGGATATTGGCAAGCTGGAACGTATCCAGAGGAGGACAACCAAAGTGATGAAGGGTCTGGAAACCGTGTCCTGTGAGGAACGGAAGATAGGTATGTTTAACCTGAAGAAAAGAAGGTTAAGAAGTGACATGATAGCTATGTTTAAATACTTGAAGAGATGTGATGTAGAAGATGGAGCAAGCTTGTTTTCTGCTGCTCCAGTGATTAGGGCACAGAGCAGTAGATTCAAACTACAGGAAATGAGATTTCACATAAATAGAAGAACTTCCGGATGGTAAGATCCTTTTGAAAATGGAATATGCTGCCTTGGAGTGTGGTAGAGTCACCTTCTTTGGAGGCTTTTAAACACAGGCTGGATGGTGATTTGCTGGGGATGCTTTGAGAGTGTGTTCCTGCATGGCAGGGGGTTGGACTCAGTGGCCATTGTGGTCTCTTCCAACTCTATGATTTTATTATTTATATTTGTATTTGTATTTAAATCCAACAATGACTGTATTATAATTCTTTTTTTAATCAAGGAATTTAAAATCTTTGTACTGTGTGTAATCCACCCAGTGGATTACCATAGCCAAGCAGGCAATCAAACTCTGGTCTCCAGGGTCTTAGACCAATGAATGGTCAAACCACTACAGCACACAGGCTCTCAAAAACTTGTTGAGGAAGCACTTGTATAGATGACCTGAAATCACCACACCTTACTCTTCAATTGCCATGAAATCTGGGTGCCATGTTACACAGGTGCTGTGTTAGGTCACCTTGCAGAAACACACAAACAAAAAGATTACCTCATATGCCTCCTTGATCACTTGATCTATCCTTTTCTTGTTTTACTTCATCTGTAGCAGCACTTTGGCAGATACTTCTATTTTCTTCCCTGAAATGACCTCCAAATACGTGATTCAACTACGTGATTTTTTGGATCAACATTTCAAGAAATCTGGCAGATATGAACAGAATGCTTTTAACAGAAGCAAACAGTAATCCAAAGCAGGTGAAAAGCCCCACCTTTATTGTTAGGCTTGCCTGATACACAAGTTAAAGAGAAGTTTAGTTGCAGCCCAAGTTCAGGAGGAGGAGGAGGAAGAGGAAGAAGGGTGATGGTGGTAGTGGCAAGATGCAAGAGTTTTTTCCCAAATATCTCTTAAAGAGATGAAGCACAGTCTCTTTCTAGTTGAAACAACAGAGCTTTGTGGCACCCTAAAAGTTTTAGCTGACATAGCCTTTCATGGATGTTTTATCTGCATTTGATGAAGTGGCCTGTAGTCCATAAAAGCTTATAAGATCTGAGAGGACAGTGTTGTCGTAGTCAGAGTTCAGGACTCATAACAATAAAAAAAAATCTAAATTCAGAGTAAGTTTTAAAAATGTAGTCTTCAAATGTCCTGAGGGATATGCAGAGTCCTTATCCACTTTTGTTAAACTTTTGAACAGAAACAGACTAACAACAAGCAATTCTGGGTCAGTCAGGGAAGCCACTTTTAAGATAGTCTGAGGACAGGGATGGGGAAAAAAAGTGCACTATTATTCATATCCTGGCCAAAAAAATAATTTTCCCACATTCAGGAAATCCAGTCTGGAAAAATAATACAGTGGCAAGAATTTTGCACAAATTTTACCCAATATTCGCACATCCCAAATAATTTTGGTAAAGTATTCTGCACAGAAACACACATCATTTTTTCCTGTGAGAATTGTGGGAGTTTGTGCAAAAAATAGAGAACCCCACTGTTTCTACCAGCCTTTTATGGTTTTAGTGCAAGATTTCTACACAAAACCTTACATAGAAAAATTTTTGTGCAAAAACAGCAATCTTGGACCAAAAAAAAAAGGGTATGGTTTTGTTGTACAAGACCGCTGTTTCCTGCACAATTCCTGCTTTTGTTACATAGAAAACAGAAATCTGGCACCAAGACTGTCTTGAAACAGTGGGTGGGTTTGCACAAAATCCTACGATTCCTCCCCACAAAAATGTGTAGTCCTGTGTAGAATAATTACCTGAAGCATTGGGATATGTGACTAAAAGGTGAGAACTGCACAGAGATTTCTGTTTTTTTTCTCCATCACAGGGAGACAACTGTGGAAATTACTTGTCTTCACTTGTAAAAATAAAACAATCAAATATTAACACCCCTATCTGAAGGCAGGCACTTTTTTTCTTCTACTTCTCTTCAGAGTTTGAAATGAAGCCATGGTTTTGCAGCCAGTTGTCTGCCAGTGTGCCTGCCTCTGCACATCTTGTAAATGGAGCCCTAAAACTTCCCAGGACATCTGTATAGAATGATGTAGCACAGCTGTCTAGGCACTGTAGTAAAAAAAAAGATGTCCACATACATGTTGGCTACCACCTCCCAATTATTGGGTGATATCACACACACACATATACTCAAACACCTTAAGAATTCCCACAAAAAGAACTGTGTAAAAATGTTCTGCACAGCTTTGGATTCTTTCCTTACATTTAATTACAAGAAGACACTGTAGCTTCCTTCTCAAACCTCTTTGGTTTTCCAGCCTGCTATAAGTCAAGAATAGAGTACCCCGTGATTAACTCTGGGAATTCCACAACACTGGCTTGAGAAGGAAGGAATTTTTCTGTCATGCAAGCATGTCAGTTTGATGAGGAGTAATCTTGTCTTTTCTATATGAGTGTGCAAGTTGAATGGTAAAGAAAGCTGACAGGAAGAAAATCAACTCATTTGAAATGTGGTACTGGAGAAGAGAGCTTGGACCCTTCCTTTGTCCTGGCGGCATCTAGCGATGATGGCAACAGTGGCTCTCCTGAGAGGGGAATGTGATGGAGCATTCCCCTACACACTGACTGCCTCCGGGATTCAGGAAGTGTGATGGACATGCCTCTTCCTGCCACAGCACAGCTGGGTACTGTCCCAGGCTGCACTGGGGCAGGAAGTGCAGCCATTGTGCTTCCAGGGCCTTCATAGACAAGGTAAGTGCGGGTGTGCAGCAGGACAGTGGTGCAATCACTGGTCATTGATTCTTATGCACAATATCATCCTGGTCCTGTCTTTCTCCTGTCCCCATAGCAGGTTGGGTGCATCAAGCAGAAAGGGCCTTGGACTGCTAAAAAGACAAATGAACAAGTCTTAGAGCAAATCAAGCCTGATCACTCACTAGACACAAAGGCCATTTCCGCATGGGGTGAGGGAATCACCCTGTGCCGCTACTTACCAGACTTCTTGGCTCCCTGGTCCGGTCCGCGCTGCTCCAGAGCAGTGCATGCTCATTGCTTTGCACTGCTTCAGGGATGAAAATGGCAGCTTCTGGTTGGTTGCCAGCCTAAAGCCCGCCCCGGCAGATTGCAGGTTCACCTTGGTGTGAGCCTGCAAATCTGCACCGGAGAGCGGGGAAGGAATGGTGCACTCCGTGCTTTTGAAAGACCTGTTTTAAGCGGTCTTTCAAAAGCACGCTTGACGACCACTTGGGGTTGTTCTGGAGCGGGCTGAGGTGCGGATCTATGTTAAATAGGTCCAACCCAGTCCACTCCCAGGTGCAGATGTCCTCCCTGGAGGACGCTCTGCACCGTTTCTATTAGCCCATGAGGAAATGGCTAAAGACTAAACTGAGACTGTTGAACTTTGGACATACCATCAGATGACATGACTCACTGGGAGAGACTATAATGCTTGGTAAAGTTGAAGGCACTGGGAAAAGAGGAATACTGCGCTTATAAGTGTATTGGTTCAATCAAGGAAGCCATGGGTCTGAGTCTGGAAGGCCTGAGCAGGACAAATATTGAACAGGGACCAGCTGACTTGCCAACAAACAGCAGCAACAAAACCTCTCCCTTTTCTGAAGCCATTTCTGCTTTCTTCTCAAAAGGCTTGAAACCTTCACACAGTTTGTCAAAGGCCAGTTTTTTGATTGGAGCTAAATGCAGTTTTATTTCAGAGGCATGCCGCTGAGTGAGCTTGTGCAGTGGGAAATATTCACAGTAGACATGAATTATCAACTAGAAAGAATTTCCAGGGCAAGAGGCGCCAATGCACAACCAGCCAGTGCCCAACTGACTTAATGGGATTTCCTGTTGCAGTGATGACCACTGACTTGAATTAAAGGTTGATTGGGCAAAATCAGGTTTATTTGTGGTTATTAGTTCCAGAATTTCAAAAAGTTGCTTTGTTGAGCTATTAACTCCTCAGATCTTCCAGCCAGCATAACTTGTGACCATGGTAGCTTGGGGGTTCTGGGGATTATATTTCCAAGCACCGATAAGCTATCACAGTTTACTGGAATCTCTATGTTCTAAGGCAACATACCTCTGCATTCCAGATCATGGAGTAAAGAATGGGGAAGGGTAGTTGCCATTATGATTTGGTATGTGCTGTCTGGATGTATCCTCCTGTCCAGCGTTCAGAAAAAGATGTTGGATTGAATGATGCCTCCATCAGTTCCAAGAAAGGAGTTCTTGTGTTGCTGTTGTTGTTTTCTTTTCTGTCCTGACACACTGTAACCATTTATGCACAAGCAAAGACAATCACAAAGATTTGCTATACCAGCTGTCCCTACTTCTACCCCATAAAAGCAGCCAAAGATAAGTTTGAAGGCTCAGGTCACCCTGAACATAAGCAACTTCATTGCAAAGTCTCCATCTCTATCAACAAAAATCTATTTCTTTTGCCTCATATAGGTTTCACCAGAAAGAACACACAGCAATACGAGAGAGATATGGATCTGTTTCTGCAGGAGTCTTCAGGCATTTTATTAGGGTCATATTTTTGTAGCCAAGAGGATGTAAAACTAAGAAAGATTGTTTTTGAGAATGATTGCCAGTCACAGAATCAACAGACAAGATGTCAAGGAGTGGAGCATTATGGGAAGACTGCAGGACCAGCAAGGTTGGCCTCTGTCACCATCAATCTTGTCAATGCCATGCATCACGGAATTATGAAAGAGAGAAAAACACCTCTACTGAAAAGTTTAATCTCATGAAAAAAAAAAAAAACCACCAAAGGGGATAATTTTTATCTTCCATCGCTCCCCATAATGTGTTGTCTGAAAGTATCTTCGCTCTAGTCTTCTCTGTTGGATCATAGGGCCAAACTACACATTACACTTACTGCACTGTATACAGTTTGACCTTCCTGCCTTGATTTCTGTAGGCATGGGGGTACTGGGCAGAGAAGAGAGAACTGAAGTATTCAGATGTTGATTCCTTCCCTCCCCAGCAATGATGGTCTCTTAACAAGAGAGACATGTTATGTGATGCTCGTAATAAAAACAAATCCCTTTGATCCTAATAGGATCTTTTTCTCAACCACTTGTTACTATGTAGGAGATTTCTCAAGGGATCATAGTTCAGGGAGAGTGGGCAAAATCCTGTTGGATCATAACACTAGTCCCAATCAGGTTCTTATAAGCACTGGGGTGGGTGGGCACATTGCAAAGCCCAGTAGTCTACATTGTCCCAATTTTAGCTCCTCTTGGGGTCCAGCAGATAGCAACGTACCATTGCAGACATAATTTGAAGAAACTGGAAGTGATATCACATAAGTTCCAGTTGTCTTTTGGGAGGGGATTGCTGTTTTTAGAGGTTGCCTGCTTTGAGTTGAGGCCCTCCAGAGGAATATTTAAAAGCCCTGCGAGAGAATATTTTAAAAAATCAGTCAAAGAAATGTCTTTTACCCCCAAAAAATGGTGACTTGAGGGCCTTTGGGAGCCTTTGGGGTAGTGTCCAAAGGGCTTGACTGAACCTTCAAAGTAATGCATAGTTTCTACCCCTGTGTCAGCAGTTTTAATTTTTTGAACTTTGCATAAGGAGAGTTTCTAGTACTCCTTACACAAATGGTTCCCACTGAAATGTAACAGCTGCCATGTAGCACCCAGGCACAGCTCCACTATCTAACCCACACAGCCTCTATTTGGTTACAGAATGTGAAGGCTCTCTCTCATTGCTGTTGGGTTGGCAACCTCTGTCTCCACTCCCCAGGAGCACTCTCAGTAAGTACACTGACAGGACTTTATGGTTTGTCACCTCACTAGGATCTTGCTCATAGCCTCCTAACCACATATGCGTGCTTCTGGGGCCCTTTCCACAACTCATCTTTTTGTGGAGCTGGGGTGCAGGGATCACGTGAGCAGCCTCTAGCGAGAGGCTCTCACATCCCGGTCCCTTCAGCTCCACAGCTTCTGCCTGCTCATGTGAAAGCCTCTCCTCTTCCTTCCTCAGTGCAGCCTGGGATTTTCCCAGGCTGTGCTGGGACAGAAAGCACAAGTGCCGCAGCTCCAGAGCTCCATAGGCATGGCAAGTGCACGCGGGGCCCCAGAACAATGCGCTATCGCGCACCATTTTCAGCTCAGCTCACAGCTGAAAATGAAATAGTGTGTGATCAGCACCTGCCAGGCTCTGAAGCATCATGTGATTGTAAGTGCGTCATGTGGACCACTCCTCGCAGTCGTGTGATGCTCCAGGGGCCCTTTTGCACAGCAAATGCCATGCAAAAAGGGCCTATGTGTATTGTTCACTTTATGGCTGGAGTGTAAACAGCTAAATCTCACGTCTGCATGTGTTTCCCTGAAAAAAATGCCTACCTCCACCCACCCCCACCCCCACCCCCTGCCAAGAAGTTAAGAGTCAGGATAATCTGTATTTTGGCTAGGGTTAGCCCTAGTATTATGGAGAGTGAGGCAGTCACAATAGGAAGCAAATGCTAGAGGCAGCTGTGATAATCTCTGAATCGTATCTTCTGAGCCCTCTAAACACTCCTCACACAGCTTGCTGCCCTCAGGTGTGTGGAGGTATCTATTCCACTGGCAGTACTGAAGGAAAACCAGGTGTCTTTATATGGAGTGAGTATGAATGCCATGTTGTCCTTTCCCTCAGGCAGCAGATGTCTTGGGCCAGCCCTAAATTATGGATATTAGGACTAATAGATTATTTCAAAGATGTGGAAAAGAGGAATTTTGAGCAAAAGTTTCTGAGAGAAGTAAGGGGAGGCAATCTCATAAAGGCATTTGGGGAAACACACAGTTCCTGGCATACAAACAGCAGAGCAGAAAGGGAGGAATGACTTCAAGGACCAGGATACATTTGAACGTATGAATATTTATAACATACTTTTTCATGAACCTGCACGTTAACACCAAACTCTGTGCATTCTATATGCACCAGATGTTTTATCTTACACAAATACTCATAAAAGTGCTTTTACCAACATTAAAGAAAATCCTTGAGGGAGAAACAGCTATGCATTAGTCCAGAATCACCATAACAGTAAAATGTAGAGTACCCAACCCATAAACACTCGGCACGCTTATTAACTATGCATGTATTTCTGGCAAATATTCAATTGAATCACCATATAAAACTGGAAACCTATGTGTTGGAGATTTTATAGGTCACTGGGATGCTATGAATAAGTAATTGTGTAGCATTTCTTCAGAACAATCACATATAGTTAAATCTAGGGGCCTTTTAGATTAGGAAACCCCAATAATTGTGCTTCTCTCAAATTTCATTTTTCATTTCTGACATATTCCACTGAGAAACCACTTCTATTTATATCTGCAGGATTTGCAGATGACTCCATTGATCTGAGACAAGGTTGGCTCATTTCACTTGAATGGAACTGTGAGAGTTACAGTTCACAACCATAACTGGAACAAAGGCCCTTTCCTCAGTTTACTTTTTGCCGAAGCCATCCTGTGGGAATCCCAGGGTTGGTTCTCCCAGGAGAGGAGCATGACAGAAGCACTCCCCTCTGTACCAGCTGCCTGCTTTTACTGCCATTTAGGCCTATTTGGAGATAGCACCTGATATCACTTTGATATCATAATTCGGCCTTATTCTACCACTCTTCTCCACGTGTTTGTGAGGCCCCTGCACAAGCACGAAACTAGGCTCAGCACTTAACTGCTGAAATATTCTCAAACAATACAGGCAAGCCAGACATAGCCAGATCGCTGCTTCAGGGACCTCCCCGGCAAACACCACATTATGTATGCGCACTACCTACAAAACGCTCTCTGCCCCAAGCAGGCAACTTGACAAAGGCTGAACCATCCACTGTCAAGCGTTGAGCATTTGCATACTGGCTACACCATTGTTAATTCAGCTCTGATTCCATCATGCTAAATTGTGACCTTTCGGAGACATTGTCTTGCTCCCAATACCCATTGTTGTCCCCGGGTAAGGCATAGCCTGCAGCCACACTTCTCCCTATAAAACCCCCTGATTCCGAGACCTTCCTCGGATCACTCCTGAGTTCCAGACTGCCTTGCTGCCACGTCGCTTGGTGAGCTTCCCCTCAGCTCCATGTGCTGAGATACATCGAACCCCGGCATCGCTCTCTATCTTCTTCTGGGCTTCAGGAACAGGTTTCGTATCACCCGAATCAACTATCCCTCTGAAAATCCTGCTATCTTACTCACACCTTCATTTTCCTTAGTTATCTGTGTACGTGTGTTGGTTACATTGTGTGTCTGTATTTAATAAAGATCATTCCTTACTTTCAAACCGGTCTGCTTCTTGACTTGGCCTGACCCTGTAAACACTGGGTTACAAGATTCCGCTACGTTACCCTGCCTCTCATTTTACCAACCAGTGCTCTTGACTAATTTCCCCAAATTTGAGTAATTGCAAGGTTATTTAGGTGTCCCTCCCATGACCCCCAGAAAACAGGATAACACTGCTGAAAGAGAGGAAGTGAGATGGCTCCTCCCCCCTTCCACATCACAACCCAGCATTTTCCCAGGCTGTGCTGAGGGAGGAAGCGCAGCCATTGCATTTCCTGACCCTCTGCACAGCAGGTAAATGAGGGAGGGTGACAAGAGGACTGCACAGTCATGATTCATTGATGGGAAAAACCTGTCAATGATTTACCCCATGATTGAAATAGGTGGCCACAGGATTGTGACAGGATCGTGACGACATCATGCAGAACTGTTGTCATGGTCCTGTCGTCATCCCATCACCATTGCATGTTGGGAGCTGGCTGTGGAAAGAGCCATAGCTTATGGCCCAGCAGTCAACTGAGCAATATCCTTGTTTTTTGTTTGTTTGTTTTTGTTTCTATATTTAGTTTAGGCATGTGGATAATATTTTCCCATGCATCCCTCAGGCCATTTTTGCTTTCTCTTCACCTAACAACAACAACCCTTTTCTTTGCTGCTTCCTCTATGCTTTCTCTTTCTGCTTCATCCTGCACCACAGAGATGCTGCAGTTGTTACCTGTATCCTCTTCACCAGGAGTAGCAAGAAAGGATGTAGCCCCTGAAACTTTGCATAGTGTCCAATTCACTCACACATCCCCAAACCCAAGAGGTTGCACATCAGAGCTTCAGTCCAAACTGGACAGAAAAGCATCTATCAGGCTGGTACATGGCTGGCTTGAGATGAATAAAGGCAAAATAGTTGTGGTGCTGAGTGATTTGCATCCTGCTTGCTTCGTAATTTTCTCTGTACTATAATGAATCTCTTTTGTTCAAATCTGTGAATCCTGATTTTGATGTAAACTTAGAACCAATGGTGTCACTAGTGGGGAGCAGGGGAGAAGGCCACACTGATTTGCACACTGAAACAGTGGTGTCACTAATCCTAGTGACGCCAGCGCTCCTGCTTCCCCCTCCAGCCTTTTTCCAATTCTGTCCGTCCTCTTCCTTCTCTGGCCACTGCCGCCACTTCTGCTACTGCTGCTTCTGCTGGAGTTGGTGCAACAGCTGCTGTGGTTGTGTACCAAGATGCCACACCACTGCCGAGCTCCGCTCCAGGAAAACCTGGGGCTCAAGGACCAAAGGCAACCCTGCTGCCACAGTAGCAGTAGGGCGGTCAAAGTATGGCAGTGGCAAGAGACAAGAGGGAAGGAGAGCAGTCCACAAGTCTCCTCACAAAGTCACATGGGGAAAGAATTCACATGCCCTGCTTCTTCTTCTTTCTGCCTGCCAATCACCAGAGTCACAGTGAGTTTGAAGGATGAGCTGGAGAGTGGAGGTGGATGCTTAGTCATCTGTCTGTGAGAGATTCGGGTCAGTTTGGTCAGTGCATTCCCAACTAGGGCTGCCAGGCATCCCTTATATTGTAAGAGATGTGTTTTAGGTTCAGAAAGGTTGTCCCTCATAGAATTGGCAGGTGTCCCTTATTATAAGATATGTCCCCTGTCTGAGGGTTAGAAAGCTTTTCCTTTTATATAGACTGAAAGAGATAATCAGGAAAAAAAAGTCCCATATTTTTTGATATGGACCCTTCAGAAAGACAGAAATGTGTTCACAATTTTTGAACATGGACATTACATTACTTTTACGGAGAAATGTATGGCTGAGCAAATTGGCTTCAGCATTCAGATGGAATGTCAACTTTGTAATAGCTACTACATGATTCTCGACCCTGCTTTGAAAATCTGGCAACATCCTTTGCATAATTTGTTGCAGCGGTTGTTTGAGTGTTGGACTTGGACTCTGCAAGACCAAGGTTCAAATCACCACTCAACTATAGCAATCCACTGTGTAACCTTGGACAAGTCACACATTCTCTCAGCCTCAGAGCCCTATCATAGGGTTTCTATGAGTGAGAATCAGTTTGAAGGCACAACACAACAACAACAAAATGCATGACACTCTACCCTCTTTTGGAATATTCTGTGTCACATATCTCTGTGACAATGAGACTGTCCTTTTAAAGTAAAAAAAAACTTGCTTCAGATTTAAACCAGCAATTTTGCTCAAAGCATGTCAGTGCACAATGAGGCCAGAAGCCAATTACAAATAAGGACCTAGTACTTTACATCCCCAGATCAGCTTTGGGCCCCAAATCATATAACCAAGCACGTGCTCAGTTACAACACTACTGGTGGCACTTCTGAGTCATTGCCTGGCAGTCCCTGGCAAGTTTCCAGGAAGGGAAAACAACATATAGCTAGTGAGGGCATATATGGTACCTGTCCCAGGTACACGGGAAAAAAAGAATTGCTGTTCCCACACACCAGCCTAAGAAGCACTACTCTATCAGATGGAAATGAGTCCCAAGTGACCCATCCTGTACTATGGTACAGGATGACAATAAGAGCTGAAATGGGCTCAAGGGAATAAGGGCGCCCCAGATGACTGTATATCAATTGAAACTGAGTTGATGAAGGCATTGAATTTGATGAAGTGATTTACAAGTTCACAGCTTTGAAGGCCAGAAAAGGAAAGTTCTGATTTAATCTAGATGTTCACTGAATGCTGAAATGCTTGTGTATTTTCCCATTTGTTTGTATTGTTCCATTTACGAGTATATTCCCATATGTATTTCTCTATAACTTCTACATTATTTGAGTCATTATTGTTTATGCAAACCTAATCCATTAATGTATCTCAAGTAACAGGAAAATTTAACATTAAAATGGACATAATTTTGAGATTGCAATTTTGAGATTGTAATTTTAATTTTGCTAGTTGTTTATGTCACCATTATTGCCATTACATTCAGTGACATACGGGAATAATTGTTTACGGATAACATTAGTATAAAAAACATAACTAAAGATTCTGTATAGTCTGGCACAGGAGGAGCTCCGTGTGGGTGATACCTTGTACTGGGTAACACCAACCCATGTGATGCCACTGCCTAAAACATTCTGCAAAAGCTGTTTATTTTGTATGTCTGACATTTGTTCAAGAATTAGCGTCTTAAGAGCAATCAAAGGTCTGGAAACCAAGTCTTATGAGGACTCTGAAAGGTTCTGGGGGACACCAAAATGGCTCAGGGGCCACATGTAGACTATGGAGTGCACTTTGCCCAGCTCTAAGCTATAGGGACATAGTCAG
Organism: Iguana delicatissima; assembly: GCA_948472985.1. Lineage (NCBI taxonomy): Eukaryota > Metazoa > Chordata > Lepidosauria > Squamata > Iguanidae > Iguana > Iguana delicatissima. The sequence continues at coordinate 280,640 of CAOKZL010001574.1, forward strand.
ATGCTTCTCAAATGCTCCTTGCTCTTCATCAGCCATTAGATGGTGGGTGGGGGTGTAGAATGAAGGTGAGTCCTGGGGGTTGTTGGCTTTTCATGATGGAGGAAGTAAATTCAAGAAACAAAAAAATTCAATATGTCACTAACATGGTGCAACTGTTTACATATTTTTTGTTGTAATTAATAGTGTATCTAACTATTCTAACTTGTACGTGTCTGCCTGAAATAGGATCTTCTGTTGGGTAAATGCTTATAGGAATCCAGCCTACACCTTCTTTAATAGTTTATAGAAAAGCAAAATATAATTTCATAAACAAAGAAATTGAGCCTATACTGTTTGTCTCCATATATTCCGGTAAACCATTTCACCTAAATCCAACATCTATTTAGAGTAAATCTAACTAACTACAGTAGATCTATTGAATCTTTGCTATATATTCTTTGCACTTCACTCTACTACTCCTGGGCATGCCAGTAAAAAGTAACTTGAATAATAGAACACATCGTTACATCTGTGTTTTCTATGACCCGTTTTGATTTTGATTTTCAAAGTGAACTGTGAAACCATAAAAGGAAACGAAAGGATGCTTCCAGATGAGCCATTTTGCTGGACTATCTTCCTCGCTCTGTACTTCTTCTGTTTGCAAAATTATAGGCATTATGAGCTATTTGAATATATTCAGCAAAACATGAAAATACAAGATAAATGCTTACTAGAACACAGAGTCATCCTAACACGTCATTTAGCAGATGATGCTGACATCAAAGGGAACAATGTGAAACAGAAATGTAGACAAGCCATTCTGTAAATACTTTGTGTAACTCGTCTTGGTGTAGACAAGCTATTGCCTTTCATGTTGCTTCTGCTTTCTTGGTGTCTGTCTTGTCCTGTGTTTAATAAGAAAGGAAAGGGTGTTTCTAGGACAATGAATTGTCAACCATCGGATGGGGTTACCTACCCCAGGAAGCATTAAATAAACCCTTTTCTTGTGTGTTTTGCAGCAGTGTCTCATTGTAGTCTATGTATTTGCTAACATAGCAATTAAAGGGAAGTTTCCATTTACATTGGGGTTGCATTCCTGAATTTGCAATGTAAATAGAAACTGATATATACAGGAGGAGCCATTTCCATAGGGAACCAATGGAGACTCAGGTTGGAGGAGTATATTTCTAGGTTGTTCTGTGAAGGTGCTAAATGAATATATAAATACTTAATATGGGAATACGGAAAAAAGGCAGTCATAGTTTAAAGACATTTCCATATTGTCACCTTTTAATTACATTTTTACGGACAAAGCCCTGGATGCTAAAATTTTATGACTGTGATGTAACTGAGAGCTGAGCAGATCCTTACCATCTCTTCCTTCTCTCAGTTTAGCAATTGTTAATATCTGCAACCACATATTTCACCGTGTTTTCACTGAAGCATAGAAAAGTTACATTTTGGGCTAATCCTAGGCTGGAATCCTGTTGGATAGTTCTAACTAGAGTAGACCCTTTTGAATCAGTTCTGGAATGGTGAATCAAAACATAGGTAAATCCAATGTATTTCAGTATCTCTGCTTTACTTAGGATTAACAATAGGACTTAGACCTTGATGTCCATGCTAGCTGGGGGATTGTGGGAGTTGTAGTTCAAAGAAGTAAGAAAGAAACTTTTCCAGGCTCTAATCTTCACCCCCATAACTGGTGTGTTCCTCTTCAGAAGTTTGGTCAGCCTGACATTCATACTGTCTTCCTAGAGAGCATAAGCTATACAGGCAAAGTCCTCCCTGCTTCCTGTACTCAGCTTTTCATTTGTCTCTTCCAATTCATTTCAGATTTGTTGACTGCCGGATTTCTTTTTGTGTATCTTGAGACATATCAATGCAGATCAATTCAGATTTTGAATAATTGATTTCTAAGCCCCGCTTCTAGAACTCTGATATCAGAGTTTTGAGCTCTGGGATTACTTCACGCAGATTGCTTTAAAAATAATGTATCATCAGCAAATAGATTAATTGGGTGCCTTTGTTGAGTGATTTCTGCTTTTTCTATTGCTAAATATTACTGTATTACATTGACAAATACCTCAGTCATGGTGGGCAACCGTAATTCATTCTTATGGATAAGGAAATCTGCTATGCGCTGGATGCATTTACATGAATCACAGCTTCTGAAGTAGAATGTAATTGACAACAAATTCTTGTCAATCTCACCAGCTGCTTACCATGGTGGGGGCAATCTGGCCTGAATCCACTATGTAGCACCATACGTACAGTGCTATGTAGTACATAATGGTCAAACAGGATTTCTCTGGCTCTCTGTGCAAATGAGATTCGCACATAAAAATCTCTATCTTATGGAAATTGAAAATTTTAGCAATTTTTGAAAAGTCACGTCACAAGCCATTCCTCAGGACATGCTTTTTTGTGTTAATCTTTCTCACACATGAGAATGGGAAACTTCAAAGTATTGTCTTCACTTGCAAAATATTAAGTGTTTTTGCACATTCACAGCAAGAGTATTTACTCTTACAAGAACATAAATTTGTGCAAATTGTGTGAATGATTGCAGCTGCCTTGTTGAATTGACTTTGTAATAAGGATTGCATGGGCTGTTTGTGTCTGTGCCCTTTGGCACATGTGCTTTGCTTCAAAAAGGAAAAATAAACTAGTTTCATAAAGAGATATCTTGTGGAAAGATTGAACATGATGTAGCAGTTTGTATGTTAGACTAGAACTCTGGGGGATCCAAGTTCAAAACACACCTACCCCATAGAAGCCCACTGGATGACCTTGGGCAAGTCCAATTCTCTCATAGTCTCAAAGGAAAGCAAACTCAACTCTCTGAACAAATCTTGCCAAGAATGGGTCTCCTTAAGTTGGAAATGACCCAAAGGCACACAACAACAACGAATCCTGTGGAAACTGCTAGGCAAAAATAAAAGGCTCATAGGTCATTTTCACACGGGGGTAAAATCCCACAGTGTGACGACCGGAGACGGAAGTCGTTCACATCACGGGATGAGCTAGCGCGGTTGGAAAAGGTGAAGCGCCACACCTCCAACCGCTCTAGCGCAGCCGCAGGGGTGGCGCTGAGAGTTTTTTAAAAGCCACCTTGCCAGGTGGTTTTTATCAAACTCGCCCACACTAATCCGTGGCAGCTCCCGGTGAGAATCTACAGAGACACGGTAACGCATCTCTGTAGATCTGCCCGGGGGGGGGCTTCTGGCTGGCGCACTGCCCTGATTGGCGGAGTGCTGCCAGAAGCCGCCGGCTGCCATTTTGGGCACTGCGGAATGCCGCAGAGCGCCGCCAAAATTCAGCAGCGTGTGAAGTGGCAGAACCGCGTTCCCCGCAAGGACAGAGCAGGGACAGAGCAAAACACAAGCAGGTAAGCTCCACCCCTGCGTGCGCTGCCCTGTTTTGGCCCCTCCACGTGAGAAAAGGGCCATAGTTTCACTCACTCATAGGAGGTAGGGAACATTGATTTCTCAACAATATGCCTTGGTGCACTGAAACACTCTGTCTGATTCAGAGTGACAAAATTTTGCAAGTGTTCGTCACATGCCTGCACCATTCTCAGATCTGCTTTGGTCTTGATGAATTGTCTTGTATATCAATGTACTGGTTGCCAAGGAAGACAAATTCTTAAAGCACATTCATGCTTTGTACAAAAGTTGGACTATTTGACCTACGTCCAGTTGTTGGACCCAGATAGTGCAGATTCATTGAATTAATTGCTGAACAGTAAGTCACCAGATTATGTAAATTTAATGGGTTCAGTAGGCCTACTCCTATGGAGACTGACCACTGGATTTACACAGAAAATTTGCAACCTGCATCAGTATTTTTTTTTCATTTTTATTCCTCCAGTATATTTTTTCCATTTTTTTTAATTCCTCCTTTTATATATTTTTTTTCAAAATATATATTTAAAATCTTTTGATACACATTTTCAAAGCAAGCTTGTTTTACTTGAACATCTTTCTTGACAACAAGCTAAAGGTTCAGCTACCTTTTAGGTGGCTCCACGCCAAAATGAAATGGAAAAAAATAACACATCTTTTTCCCTATATAAATAGCACCAGTTTTGTAAATCTAAAAGTTGGCTGTCAAATATGCAGCTTGCTCCTGAAGTTCTTACATGTTCAGTTAAAAAGCTGGATTTTGGCAAATCTCTTTGATCTCTCTGCCTTAAGACAAGAATGCAGAAATATACATAACAGAAAACAAATAAAATCAAAGTCTTTTGATTATATTTAGAGAACTTAGGCAGTAGAAGCTGAATGAATTTGAACAAGGGCTTTTTAATGAAGAAGACAGATCTTCCTATATATATACTTGGGGGTGAGAAAGACAGGGAAGCAGGCAGGCAGGCAATAGGAAGCCTGTCAACACATAATATATTATTCTCTCAGTCTGAGAAAATGGCCAGCCGCACTTTGCTAGTACACACCAGTACTGACAAAGCTCCAAAATATTTGCTTTGGGCACACTCAGCTGTTTCAAAAAGATAAGAAGGATTTGTTTTCCCTACAAGGTATGACACATTTTACTTTCTGAAAATGAAACTTACTCTTTGCACCTTTGCATGGTTTGTAGGGGTAGATATAATTATTTTGTGAGCATGTGTGCATGTTTAAAACCCTAAGAAAGTGGAAAGGGAACAATAAGAAGAAGTACCTTCTTCCAAGAAGATTTTATTCCCTACCTAAATGAGGGGAACTGCCATACAGTTCTGGAAACTGACAAAAACTAGTTAACTATATTGAGAGTAATCTCATGCTGGAAAGGGGACTTGGAATGGGAAGTACCTTTAAAAAAACTTAACTTAAAATTAACTTTTAAAAAAAAGCCTGCAAAATGTCATCCTGAACATGTTGCCTGCAAATCTTTATCACCTACTGAACAATTCTTTATCCCTACTGAACATGTTGCCTGCAATTCTTTATCACCTATTTCAGGGGTTGTCAACCTGTGGGTCGCAACCCCTTTGGGGGTCGAATGGCCATTTCACAGGGGTCGCCACTCTTCTATCCCGCCCCGCCACCTTTTGAAGGAAGGCGGCCTCACAGCCAATGGGAGTGCTGTTTCTGAGACCCCGCGCTGGCAGAAGGTGAGAGGAGGCATGCTGGGCGCATGTGGGGACTTTTCGCTGTCTCTCCCTGCCGGGTGGGGGCGGCAGAGGTGGGGAGACTGAGAGGGGCTCGCGGGTGTAGCGTGGTCGAGGGGCTACAGTGGGTATTGCACCTCACTCCTAAGCCCTCAGAGGGATGAAAGGAGGAAGGAAGGAGTGCCCATGCGACGTGGGAGTGAGAGCGTCCAAGCAGCTGCACTCCCTTTAAGGGAGGGAGGGAGGGTGGGAGTGAAACAAAACGCATCTGCTTATGCCGCCGCCATCTTTCCTCTCTCCCTGTCCTTTCCTCCCTGTGCCTTATGTAAAATGTGGACTGTTTTGGCGTTGCCTTTGGGAGTGACTGGCTTTTTGAACTGTGGAAACCTAACATTCAGAACTAGAACTACTGTCTTAATTCTGGCATTGATGGACACTTTCTGTGCTTAAAAAAAAGGGGGAGGGTTACCAGTTTTTAGGCATTAGAAGTCTATCCAGAGCAGTGATTTAGGGCAGTGTTTCCAATCTATTCAGTGTTGGAAATAACTAACTAATTAACTAACTAAATAATATATAAATCAATAATGAATAAATAACGAAAATAATTTTATGGTTGAGGGTCACCACAACATGAGGAACTGTATTAAGGGGTCGCAGCATTAGGAAGGTTGAGAACCACTGAATTACTTAGTTATGTAACCACCTTAGTTACATACCTATGTATTGTCTCCCAGGTAAACTTCACCTGTCGTCACTTACTGGACAGCAGCCACTGTGAGCAACAGGAGGTCTGTTCTCTTGTCAGTCGGGATGCAGCAAACTGGTATTCACGTTCTCTGCTATGCACAATCTCTGGTGCAACAGCCGGAAGTGGGGTCCCCCTTACACTTCCCCTTTTCACCAGAGATCATTTGTGTGGGATGTGTGTGGAAATGGCAGTCAGCTGCTTCCTGATCAACAGGAAAACAGACCCCTCTCACTTATAGCAGCTGTTGCCTGGTAAATAAAGACTGCAGGGCTTTTACAGTCCCTATTTTTCCCTAAACGAATGAAAAAATAGATGTCATGAATGCAAGCCAGTCACGAATGTGTAAGTCTAGCTTACATATTTGTAACCGTTTCAATGAATTCTGGCCATCATTAGCTTTGAAAGCTTTGGTCCTTTGGTTCCATCATTGTAAATAGTAACTTGCTCTGTTGTGATGCTACAGCATGGTGGATAGCCATGACCATCGGTGATGTGGTAATGTTCTATTATGAAATGCCATAATTCTGCTTGCACCATATGTTGCCCCAAGACATGTACTCTTAACTCTTACTCTCTCCTTCACCATTGTTTCTATGTCTGAAGCTGATCTTAATGTTGCCCCTTCTTAATCAGACTTTTATAAAGTCTTACGGAAGCACTGAAACAACATTTTGCTCTTTATCCAGCTGCATTATAAGACCGGTCCTCAATAGTTCTGGAAAAAAACAGATTAAGTCATGGTTAATACAGATAGAAGAATGTAAAAAAAAATGAAAATGGTTGAAAAAACAGGTTTCAGAAAACAGTTTTCTGTATAGCAAACTGTTTTCTGCACAGAAATGTCACTTCCCATGTAGAAAATGCTATCTTCTGTGCAAAACAAAACACCACAGGCATTTTTTTGAGCAGAATAAGCTCCAAACTGCCAATAGTCTTTAAAATGTTAAAAACTACTCTTTTTAAAGCAACTTTCTTACAGCAAGGGGGTAATGATACAATTATGCATCTTTGAATGGATGAAATTGATTAAGGTTTTTTCCTGCAATGTGAGCCACTCAAGGAAGCCTTCCAATATAAGTGTCTACAGAATGAAAATAGATCTTCCTTCCATTCAGTTAGATGGGTACACAATTCCTTTCCTTAAGAATCAGAAACCTTCCTAACCTGCCATCTGCCCTCTGTGTTTGTGAAACAGCGTTTTAATTGGTATTTCTAATTCTAAATTCGATTTTGATTTGCAGATGGCGACAATCAGAATAACTTAAGGACTGGAGTGATGCTGAGGGGCCCAACTGGTATTGATTATGGTAATCATTTTAAAGATGCCATTAGCTACTTCTGAACCAATCTGTGCTTGCTGGAACACTTGTGAGCCCATATGGCATCCACATTGAATGTCAATGAGTAAATTATAATGCCGGCTGTGAATCAGAATGCAAAATTAGCTGGGGTTCTTTGATCTACATTTTTTCTGGCATCCAATGGTAATAATGCAGACATATGAAAAAAGAAGGGGTGCTGTTTGATTTTTCTTTTAATGTTGGTTCAACTGACGATGGTGAATAGATTCCTTTAAAAAAAATCACTGGCGTTCATAGCCAATTGGTTTCATTTAATGTAGAAACCTTAATCAAACTTCCTGACAGTTTGTTTGCCATCTTTTCATTTAACAGAGATCAATAATGGTCAATTGAGTCCTGTTTGTTATTGATAACAAGTTTTCATATGCTGATTGAGGTGTCAAATGCACCACAGTCACTCCCTAAAGAGGACACATTTACATTTAAGTATATATGTCCACTACATTTGAGTGAAATAATGTCAACTTAAGGCATTAAGTTATTGTATGTACTCATTTACACTATGTGTCTACTGCTTCTCAACCCACTAAAGTCTCTGAGGCAAGGTACAACAGTTAATGGTGTTGTTTTTTGTTGAGTTGATTTCCAGTTATGGCAACCCTTTGAATGAGAGGCAGTGAAGGAGCTTGGAGTGTGTGGAGGGGGGGGGAAAGGCCACAGTTTTGGAGACTCAGGGCTGTGGCTTCATTGACTGAGTCTATCCATCTTTAATAGGGTATTCCTCTTTTCCTTCTGCCTTCTACCTTGCCAAGCATTGTTGTCTTTTCAACTGAGTCATGTCTTCTCATGATTTCTCCAAAGTACAGCAATCGCAGTTTAGTCATCTTGGGAAAGTTCAAGCTTGATTTGCTCTAGGATCCACTTATTTCTCTTTCTAGCAGTCCACGGTATCCACAGAACTCTTCTCCAGAACTGCATTTCAAAGGAGTTGATTATCTTCTTACCAGCTTTCTTCACTGTCTAGCTTTCAACAACCATACATCGAAAGTGGAAATACAATGGCATGGACTATCCTGCTTTTAGTATTCTATGATATATCTTTACACTTGAGGATCTTGTCTAGACCTTCATAGCTGTCCTTTGAAGTCCTACTTTTCTTCTGATTTCTAAACTGCAGTCTCAATTCTGATTAATGATTGAACCAAGGTATGGAAAACCTTGAATGATTTCAATGTCTTCATCGTCTGCTTTAAAGCTGTGTAAATTAACTCCGGTCACCATTTTTATTTTCTTAATGCTAAGCTGTAAACCTGCTTTAGCACTTTCTTCCTTGACTTTTTTCAGCAATGATTCCCTCTTTGCTAGCTAGTAGTATAGTGTCATCTTGATTTCTTAAATTGTTAAATTTTTAGTGTTCTTCCAGTTTTCACACCTCCTTCCTCAGACCTTTGCGTGTGATATGTACAGCATACATAAACAGATTGGGTAAATGCAGCCTTGCTTTGACCCCTTACCAACTGGAAATCATTCTGTTTTCCATATTCTGTCTTAACAGTGGCCTCTTGTCCTGAGTTACAGGTCACACATTAAGATAATCAAATGTTGTGGCACATCCATTTGTTTAAGAGCAATGGATTTTTTTTTTTCATAATCTACACAATCAAATGCTTTGCTGTAATCTGTAAAACACAGGTTGATTTTCTTCTGAACTTCTTTGATGCATTCCATTATCTAACATATGCTTACCATAGGATTCCTGCTGCCTTCCTTTCCTGAACTTAGTTTAGACATCTGGTATTTCTTGCTCTCTATAAGCCTTTCTTGTAAAATATTGATCATCGCTTTGCTGGCATGGGAGATCAGTGCAGTAGTCTGATGGTTACTGATGGTGTTTTCAATCTGTGGGCCATTCTTTTGTTTTCCATATTTGCAGACAGATTTTAGTAATATGAGTGGATTCTTTCTCTGTTGCTCAAAACAGATCTATAGATATGCCAGCTATTCTTGATGATTTATTTCTCCCAAGCGTTTTGGGTGCAGCTTCCACTTCGCCTTCTAAAACTGTGAATTCATCTTTAGACAGTTCTTCTGCATATGAATTTGTCATCTTTTCATCTCTTTTACATAGTTATTCAGTGTATTGTTCTATCAACTTTTTATTTCTTTCTGATCATCCTGTGTGTTCCCCTAATGGTCAAAGAGCATCCTCATTCTTAGTTTAATTTTCCCTTTGAATTCTAAGATCTTGTGGAAGAGGTCTTGTGTTCTACCTTTTCTGTTGTGGTCTTCTGTTTCTCTTCATTAACCATTATAATAGTTCTCTTTGTCCCTGCATACAAGTTGTTGAAGAGTTGTATTCAAGGGTCTGATCCTATTTCTGTCCCCTTCTTCTTTTGTTTCTTATCTGCCCTGCTAAAAGAATTTCCTCTGTTATCAAATGGGAGTCTTTTCCTTCTTTTTAGCTGGAGGTATTCCCTCACAGTATCCCTGAATTCAGTCCAGAGTACCTGTAGCTTCCAATCGATTAGGCTTCATAGTGCTAATCTACTTTTTTTTTTTACATTATCTTTAATTTCTAAACAAATTTTCTTCAGGTTGTATTTTGGCACAGTGATTGATTTAGTGTTCTTCTTTAGCTTAATTCTAATTTATATATATAAATATATACTAGTTGTTCATGGTCTGTACCCAGTCCTGTTTTTGGAGAAAGAATGGAGCATCTTCATCTTCTGCTTTGGATTATATAATGTACGAGTGTATATACCCAGCATTGCCAAGGATTTTATTTTCTCATAGGTGATAATTGTTAGAAAGATTTGAGATCCTATGTCTCTAATTCCCCAAATGGTCTTGCCCATTACCTGCTCCCCAATCCAATCTGTATTCAGAGTTATTAACATACAGAGGTTGGGTTCCTGAGGGAATACACTCCCCTTCTCTTTGCTGCTAGGCCTCATCTCCATAGCAACCAACCAATTCAAGACAGACACGGTTGACTGAGGTCCAAGAACTCTCTGGCTGAGAATTCTAAAGGCTCCTCCTAAACTGTCAACCCCGAGTTTCCACAGAACTTTCTTAGGCAGCCAATCATATGAGGTCTTCACCTGACACAGCCAATCATATGCCTGACACAGCCAATCATTTCAGTCTTCATCTGACACGGACAAACAAACTTTGACTTTTATATATTAGATTTGATTTCTATATTGGCCATCAGGTGGTGTGTATATATACAGCCACCTCTTGGATTGGTCTTGTAAAATGCAATCAGTTGCTCTCCTGCTTCAGCTCTTGATCTTAGGCCAAATCTTTGTTTCATTTCTGTTTTCTACTTTTGCATTCCAGTTACCTATGATTAGAGAGCCAGCATGGTGTAGTGGTTTGAGCATTGGGCTATAAGCCTGGTCTCTAGGATTTGATCCCCTGCCCAGCCATAGAAACACACTGGGTGACCTTGCGTATGTCACACACTCTCAGCCCCAGAAAACCCCATGACAGGTTCACCTTAGGATTGCCGTAAGTCGGAAACAACTTTAAGGCAAACAACCACAACCACAACACTTATGATTAATAAGTCCTTTTTGGTGTGTGGTCAATTTCTTCCTGGACTACAGCATAGAAACTTTCAATTTCTTCTTCTTCACTCTCTGTAGTTGAAGCATAAACTTGGATTACGATTACATTGGATGCTTTTCCCAGAAATCTTATTGATATGATTTGGTCAGACTTTGCTTTGTATCCTTTGGCTGCTTTGGCTACATCTTTCTTCAGCATTTGCAGGGTTTGCAGTTTAGGGAGGGGCATTTAGAATTCTCAGCCAGAGAGCTCTTTGGCCTCAGTAAACTACAAATTCCAGAATTCCACAGGATGTTGAAAGTGGAATAATAGCACCGTAACAGCATAATGCAGAAAGTCCCTGAGTGTAGTCAGTCACAGAACTTCAGTCTTCAGCCACATACCAGATTATGAGGTTGACAACACTACAGCACAATCATGTTTGAACTTAAAGATGTTCCTCAGTAAGTAAGGTTAATTAAAACTTCTCTTGGCTGCATTAAATTGCTAAACCTCTAACCTATGATCTCCCACTTTCCTAAATTCCAAATTTGTACCTCAAATCAACAGCCATATTTCTTGAACACACCGCACTTCCTTCCTTTGATCTCTCCCTCTGACATTATAAATCAAAGATGTAATGTTTCCAGTATGATTTAATAACCTGCCTCACTGTCCTTGAGTAGTATTTTGTACCATATTGAACTTCCTCAAAGTTTCAAAGCTGAAGGTAATTGTGTGCCGTACGATAATGATTTTGAGAGATGTAAACCCTGTGATGTGGAATGTTATAAGCACTTTTCAGATTTTTAAAAAATGTTTGCTTTTGTTAATGTAATTTCCCTTTTGGTCACTCTTGTCAGGGACAACAGCTGTTTTTCTTAGAATTGTCTTGTTTTAATACCTCCTGGTTACAGAAGACCAAGTGCTATTAGAATCCTGTGTTTGGAAAACATAAATTCAAAGTGCAAAAAAATTCTCCCCTCTTCTGCCTGCAGCCATCCATTAATGCCCAGTATAGGTTCTCTCTTATAAGCACCCCTGAAACAAAAAATCACCAAAAAACAACTCACCCACCCCCACCCCCCGGAAAGCAGCAGCTTCACATTTGTGACCTACAAATGGTAGAAATACTTTGCAACTCAAATTGAAAACAAGTCACTGCTCATTACATCCAGTATTCATGTTGTCATAGTAATTGACACTATTTGGTAATCATTTGTATTAAGGTTTAATTTGGCTATGAATTACTGTCAGTCAGGGCAATGGAATACAATGGTTTCTACTGTCAGAAGATAAGAATCAGTTGTCTTTCTTGTGGTTAGGTTAGGTTAGGTATTCTTAAGCTTCATCCTACTGAAGTCAGAACTACATGCTACAAACATGTCATATTTTTCAGTGGCACCCCCATGTTGAATTCCTCCATCTTCTTCCCTAATACGAATTCAGCTTACCATGTTCCTGGCCCACTTTCCTGGTGTCTATCTACTTTGCTGCAGTGACCACCAGATTTGAAACGGGAAAACAGTGCCATGATTTCAAGATACAATGTCAGTCGAATTGCACATTATGCTCATAAAAAGGCTGGGGGGAGTCAACTGTGTAATGTTTAATTGTCAAAGCCATGGTTTGTTTTTGCAATTGTTTTATAATACATAGGTTCACTCATAACTACACCACATGATTCTTCAGACCACATTCCAACTGCCTTGTATTCCCTCTTGTAAAGGCCTCTTGCAAGTTCCCCATAATGCAATGTACAGTCCCAACAGTACATGACAGGGATATCTGTTAGGAATTATTGGTGACTGCCACATGTAGTTTACCATGTCACTGGAACTATAAAAATAACAGAAGCTGGTGACTATTATCCCATCTGTCAAGTCATGTTACTATGACTTTTCAGTGAAGATTCTGCCCTCTTTGGCCACTGGATTTCCCAGTCAGAAAGACGTATAAGAATATTTCCTGTCTCTGTAGAACAAAAACTACCTGGGCTCTAGTATGGCTTATTTAGCTGATCTTGCAGTACACTTCTGATCTCTGGATTGTTCTACATTTATACCTTCTGATTTCTTCTTTTATCCACACTCCCAAATCCCTTCAGTTCACTCACATTAGGTTGCCCAGTCCTGACATCTTCATGTGAGACAGAAGATTCTTGCTTTGGCACAAAAGTATCACTATTGTGTGTTGAAGCTTTCATGGAAAGAAAGAGAAGAGGAGAATGAAACATGCACATGTGTCAATGCGTTCATCATAGCCCATTATGCCTTAAGTTAAAATAGAGCCTAAAGTCTATTGTTAATCCTGATGAGAGAAGAATCATTGAATCAATTAAGTTTACCTGTGTGTTGACTCACCATTTAATAATTGATTCAAGAGGCCTGCTCTAGTTGGAGGCTAATCAACAGGATTTCATTTGGGTGTTACTTTTTGCCTTTAATAGGAAAATGATTGTTTTTGAGGATTCATCCTTACCCATGGTTACTGGGTGGTATCTTCAGGCAATTGCCAGGATCCCAACAGAACCTACTGCAGTAGGAGTCTGAGAGCTGTAATGTTCACTTTGCATAATGCCCCCGACTTTTTGCTATTCTGGAGCATTGTAAGACATATACATGGTGCCTCAATCTTAGTGCTGGTACTCCCATTCACTGCTTCAGTCACCATCAGAAAGTACACTGCTCCCGTGAATCCATTTTTGTAGGAAAGATTTCACCAAACATGACTTACACCTTAACACAAACACTTCTGAAAGCCTTGATATCTTTTGCTTTAAAAGGTTTGATGGTCTGGTTGGCCTACTGAGCTATGAAATAAATATCGATAACCTACTTATTGGGAGCGGGTAGCTATGCTGATTTAGCAGGGCCAGGGTCCTTGGGCTGTAAACCAATGCAAATTGTGGACATGCACACTTCTTAAGCCAGAAAAGCAGGAAAAAAAGCTGCTGTTGGTGCCTGTGCACACTGTCTCCTTGCTTGCTTCCTCTGTCTCCTCCAGTGGAGACTATTTAGCATCCTGGTGAAAGAAAGCAGCCACGGTTTCAGTAAGAAGGGTGCAACACTATCTTGTCACCTACTCAAGGCTGTATTATCAGTTGTGCAAATATTCCATGGTCTTTAGTGGCTAAGGGCCATGTGCTGCTTCCCATGGAGCCATGCATACACATACAAACACTCAAGCATCTTGTAGTATGATGCTGTCAAGACAGAAATCTCCCTGGGAAGAAGGAAGCTATAAATCTCGTTTCATCACTTCCCTAAGGTATAGTGGACTTATGTTTGGAATTGCTTGAGGGCCCTGATCAGTTTAGCCTGGTTTTGTACTTACCTGATTGCGCTGGTTTGTTAATGAAATAATTAGATAGTTCTTGTTCACTAAGGATAAGCAATTGGACTTACTGTTTGTGTGGCCCTCAGATGGCAAAGAGAGCATTCCATTTATATAAGCTGCAGTTGCCCTGTGTTAGTGGATAGCTCATGAAACTACTGAAGAAAGGGATCTTAGCTCTTTTGTGGTGTTCTTCCTGCTGAAAAGAGGAGCTGGGCATGGGGAAGAAGTCCCAGGATCTATTGGCTGTGATGGTGACACACAGGCATTGCAGCTGCTACCAAATGGCATACATGGTGAGGGTGCTGCACAGAGCAGGGGCCCTTTCATACTGCACAGCTATAGCACTATGGTTCTACTTTAGCTGCCATGGTTCTTTCTTATGGAATCCTGGGATCTGCAGTTCAGGGAGAAGTATTTAGAAACCTTAGGCAGAGGACTCTAAATCTTCACCAAACTATAAACCCCAAGATTCCATAGGATCCAGCCATGATAGCATTATAAATGTGTAGTGTGAAAGGACCCCTGGTTTTATCCACAGCTGAAGCACCATTTGCCTTCACCAACAGAAGCAAACACATGGGCTGATCAGCTGCAAGTAGCGAGGCCATTTCCACACTATACTGTTATAGTGCTATAATTCCACTTTCAACATCCTGTGGAATTCTGAGGTTTGTAGTTTACTGCGGCTAAATTCCTAGCTCTCTGGCTAAGAATTCTAAATGACCCTTCCTAAACTGCAAACCCGAGGATTCCACAGGATGCTGAAAGTGGAATGATAGTACTATAACAGTGTAGTGTGGAAATACCCCTGTCATTCATGCCCCTTTCTTCTCTCTCCAGAACCTCTTTTTCTCAGGAGGCACCACAAGAGGGGCATCTCTTGATGCCCCGCACAAAGCCAGCCACCCACACACTCACAGAGTGCCTGTGGAGCAAATAGGGACCACCACCACTTGCCCCTGGGCTCCAAGGGACTAATTCATCTGCAGTCTCACTTAAGCACTTTATCATCTTGAAAGCCAGTTATATCACTACAGGCACTATGCATCAGAGTTTGGAAAATTTACTTTTGTGGATTGCAACTCCATTCTGTCTCTCACCCAGCCTTTTTTCCAAGCTATGTTCTTTGGTCTCCTTATGTTATTCTTCTAACTGCACCATTCAAGTTCAAGATTTGTCCTTCCAATTGATTTTTTTTTTATCAAGTGTTCCTAAGTATAGCTCTAAGTTGGTTTTGTCATATATTAGTTGTTATATTTATGCTAGAATCCAACTTTCTCTCATATGACAAAAAAAAAAAAGGTTGTTCATAGTTGAATCTCAGATGAATCTGCCACTTTTCTGGCCCTGTCCAGAACAAAGAACTAATAAATCATGCCTCATGAGCTGAAGAACCATAATTGTACATAGAAAGAATTCTTAGCCTCAGGTATGAGATGATAGCTGGATGAAAATCACTCAATTTTATCTCATTTTTCTAAAGCTCTCATCCCTCAAAAGAAAACAGCATTTGTAAAAGATAACAGAAGTTGCTCCTGCTTAGGCCCTTTCTGCACGAGGCAAGGGAATCGCTCCATGCCGTTACCTATCGCTTCTTCTGGGGTCCGAAGCAGCGCAGACTGTCCCTGAAGCCTTTCCGCAGGTCTAGGGCGAATCAGAGCAGTGGGAGGTCTGTAGATCCACACTGCTCCGGCTTCCAAATGGTGGCTTCCGGCTTCCAAAATGGCGGCTTCCGGTTGGTCGTGGGTCCCTACCAACCACTGAAGCTCACCACGCCTAAAGCCCACCCTCCGCAGATTGCAGGCTCGCATTGGTGCGAGCCTGTCAATCTGCACAAGGGAGCAGGAACACAATGGCGCATTCCAGGAAAATAAAGACCTGTTTTTTCCGGTCTTTCAAAAACATGCTGGAGGACCACTTGGGGTCATCTTGGAGCAGACTGAGGTGCAGATCTCTGGTAAGTAGTCTGCTCCTAGTCTGCTCCAAGGTGCAGATGACTTCCCTGTGAGAACACACTGCCCCATTCTAATTGCCTGGTGCGGAAAGGGCCTACGACCACAATTGACACAGACAAACTTGAACATAGTTTCTATTAAAATTATACATAGCTTTCTAACTCCATATGAGGTCAGGTGGCCTTTTGCAAACCTCAGTTGCAAATTTGCCTTTGAAAGCAATGGTTGCCTACCTTGTCTCCACACATTCCTTTCTGCTAATCTTTCTTAAGGCCTGGGATCATGAACCTGCCATCTTACAATTATCTTTTCAGAAAATATCTTGTGAATTAAATAGGTGGTTCTCTTACAGACGAAACACTATGTGCCTCATTATCTACTTTTCACTTTCCCTGTTGATCAGACGTGCATTTGAAGGAAGATGTCATGAAGAGGAATGTCTCATTCATTGTTAAGATCCTCAGGAGCACTCAGACTACATAAATCCCATAAGCTTAGCCATTTAGTCAAATGAATCATCCCTACTGGTCCTGAAGATACCTTTGCATATGGCCAACTGCACTGCAGTTATGATGGTTAAGTGCCCGCTCTGGAGAAACTCATTTAGGAACTGACTTGTTTCTTGAGAGGCCAAACAAGAAGAATGATGGGGAAATGCAGGCATCTGACTCCGTCTCCAAGAAGGAAGCAACAGATGCTGTTTATTGTTAGAATCCTGCTTGATGACCTGTGGGGAGCAACAGTGCTATAAATGATTGAGTAGGCCTGCCTCCTGGGAGGAGGTAAAAGGCCCTTGAAAACAGCATGTAAAAGAAGAAAATAAAAAGTAAGCACCAACTATATAACATTTCTCTGTTTCCCAAACGCAAAAACTCTTGTTTGTCAGATGAAGTAGGCTGTTGACTATCACTGCTACTATAATCTATTCAGTCATCAAGGGACCACTGAGCTTCTTGGTTTTTTGAGGTACTCTAGAAAGTGTTCTTGAAAGTCATTGAAAGTATACTTGTCAGGTAGCATCTTTTACAAACAGAGGCCTGATAAGGAAACCAGTGGGGCAAGAATAGGAGATGGTGAGTGTTACCCTGTTTACTGGGGGTCCTGGGAGGGACACCTAATTAGCCAAACAATGAAACACAATTTTGGGAAAAATTAGCTGGAGCACTCACTTAAGCTAGCGAGAGGCAGGGTAACTTAGCAGGATCTTGCAACCCAGCGTCTACAGGGTCAGGTTGGTCAAGCAGCCAGACGGGTTTAAAGTAATAAAAATGAAGTTTTATTGAATACAAACAAATATCAAAGACACCACAGTCACACAGCTAACTAAGAAATTAGAGGTTGAACTAAGGATAGGGATTTTCAGAGGAAAATGGGTGATACGACACCTGTCTCGTCGTCCTGGACCTCGGGAGAGAAGCCGGGGGTGCAGAGAAGACGTTCAGTTCGATTAGCTGAGGGAAGCTCGCCAAGCAACACAGCAGCAAGACGGCATGAAACGCAGGAGCGATCCGAGGAAGGTCTCGGAATCAGGGGTTTTTATAGGGTGAATTGGGACTGCAGGCCATGCCTCACTCAGGGAAAACAATGAGTTTTGGGTGCGAGACAATGTCTCAGAAAGGTCACAACTTTGCATGATGGAATCAGAGCTGAATTAACAATAGTGTAGCCAGTATGCAAATGCACAGCGCTTACCAGTGGACGGCACAACCTTTGTCCAGTAGCCTGCTCGGGGCAGGAAGCCTTTGTTAGTATCACGCATATGCAATGAGGTGTTTGCCAGAGAGGTCCCTGAAGTGATGAACCGGCTGTGTCTGGCCTGCCTGGGTGGGGAATGGAATGTCCAGCAATTATCGGCCATTCCTGTTTGTGTGCTTGTCCGGTGGCCTCGCAAACACGTGGAGCGGGATGGCAGGGGAAGGCCGAATTGTTTGATATCAAAATGATATCGGGTGCTATCTCCGGGTAGTCCTAGACTGCAGTATCATGAGTGTTCCACCTGGTTACTCTTCTCTGAACCCACTGCCACTTGTCTTATACCCCTTTTAAAATGGGTTGTACTACTCCAAATGAAGCCTGATTATGACAGAATACAGTGGGACTATTGCGTCCGTTGTTTTGGAAGCTATGGTTTTATTAATGCAGGTTAAAGTATTATTTACTCTCTTTGCTGCACCATCACACTGCTAGATCATGGTTCAACTTATGATCAACAATAACTCCAAAGCCCTTTTCACATATACTGCTGCTAAGCCATGTATTTCCCATCCTATACCTGTGCATTTTGATTTTACTTCAGACATGTTTGTCTGAATGCATTTAGAATCTTTTACATTATCGGGAACCCTTCACAATCAGGTTTCCCAGTTATATGGAGGAATGAAAGCACAGACAGCTGAACACACTGAAAAGAGCTCTTTTTCAGACCTTCCACTCAATAGACAAAAATCCCTGGGGTGCAAGGTCAATGCACACAGCCCCTTTCTCCTTGTACATGTTCTTTGAAATATTTGGGGACCGATACTTATCTCTTTTCTGATGACAGCCTTTTCTGATCAACCAATTTAAAGACACGTCAGTATGAGCTGCTTATTAAGGCCTGTGCTTTTTTTTTTCCCAGATCCCCAACCAACCTCTTGGATTTTACACTCTGAAGCTCACACCTGCTGTTTTGAAATCCTTCTGTTATTGCCAAGCTATTGTCCTTACTCCAGGATGCCTGCCAAGTCTTAATAACAGGATCATTAGTGGAGAGCCACTGCAATGTTCCGTGTAGTACCCGTTCACTCGTTTGGTAGTGAGGTCAGTAATATCCTGTCCTTTTGGGAAGCCTCATTTAATTCTTCGATTCAAATCGCCACTGTTTGTGATTCCAGCCCTTTTGCAAACACTGCCTTCCTTTGTCTACCAGCTGTGAGAATGTCAGAATCTGCCCCTTCACATCCTCAAGTGGGGGAAAGTTCATTTCACACTTAGCGCATTCATATCAGAGGTACACGCCTGGCTGTGGCCTCTTGAATTTTTCTCATTAAAACAAAAACTGTGCCCTGGATCTAATCATGTAATTTTCAAATGAAAATAAGTGACTCTCTGCCTCAGCAATAATAAGGAGATCCTGTTTGTGCCTGGCAATGTTACAAAACTATAGAATATCAATTTCCTGACAGAGGTAGAGGCAAGCAGACAAATAGATAGAACAAGTCTCTGTAGCCTTTCCACCGTGTTTGCGATCCTTAGAGAATGAAAAATCCTATTCTAAATCATACAGATTTTATAATGGGTTTTGATCAAACAAAACAACATTAATGAAATTTGAAAATCACTGTTGCAAATTCTGGTTGGAACTAATTATGCAATGAAAATGCACACACATGAACTTTTCTGTTTTTTTATTTGTTAGTTATTTGAAGCATGCACTCACTATAAGTAGCAGCAAGTGTATACCCTCCAGCATTTCAGAGATGAAAAGAGGGGCACATCTGGTTGAGCAACATCAGAAGTGTGGTCAAGATGACAAAAGTTGTTAATGAGGAAGAACACACAAACTAGAAGAGGCTGCAGCAGTTTGCTTTTGCCTGAGTCTAAACAGAAGGGCAAAAGTCTGTCTATTCCTCTCACCTCCCCACCTGAGTTAATTGAATGCAATCTATTTTCAGGACATACTAGCATTCTCAACTCAGTTTGCAGTAATGAAATAAGCAGAGGACAGGATGGGAAGTGGGAGGAGGACACAGAAACTGGAACATTTTAAAAGCAACTGAAAAAGTGGAATGACAGAAGAGTAATTGGGACTGTTCCTGCCAGACTGGGACAACAGTGGGGGATCAGCCAGTGGTATAATTATATGACTGAGATGGAAAGGGGATTGCTCACCCATGAGAGGAAACATCTGAGATCTTAAACACTATGGGAGTATCCAGAAGAGTAACCATGTCTGTCCATTGCAGCAAAAACAACAAAAACAGTCTTGTGGCATTTAGGAGTGCTTCCACATCTATATAAATGTCTACCTATTCAGAATGTACTGCATGCATCTAAAGAAGTGGGCTGAAGTCTATAAAAACATTGTTATTGTTGTGTGACTTAAAGACATTTCTGATTTATCATGACCCTAATGTCAACCTATCACAGTGTTCTCTTGGCAAGGTTAGTTCAGAGAGAAGTTTGCCTTCGCCTGCCTCTGAGGCTGAGAGGATGTGATGTGCCCAGTGTCACCCAGTGGCTTCCCATGGCTGAGTGAGGATTCAAAATCTGGGCCATTTCCACACTAGAATGTTATATTGCTATTATTCCATTTTCAACATCCTATGGAATTCTGGGGATTGCAGTTTAGGGAGGACCCTCAAAGGCCTCGCTCGAAACTGCAAACCCCAAGCTTCTAAAGGATGCTGAAACTGGAATAACAGCACTATAACAGTCTAGTGCGGAAATGTCCCTGGTCTCCAGAGTTGTAACCCAACACTCAGACCACTAGATTGTACTGGCTGTCCCGTGGAAGTATTTCTCAAATAAAGAGTGTGTGTGTCTTTAAAGTGTCACAAGACCCACTGTTGTTGTTTTTGTTGTTTGTATGCTGCTATGCTTAGTGTACATAGTATATTTTCACTGACTATTTAGCAGCCTTCTAGCAGTAGCTAGAATCCTACTGACACCAGTGAAATCTGCTGCCTTGCATGGTGCTGATCTTGATTCCAGCTGCCTTCAATACTGTCTTCCAACCAGAAAGAGAGGGTTTTAACTCTCCTTCCCCTAGTTGCCCCACAGTGAGAGCCAGCTATTCCAAGCAGCTTCCCCATCTGTCACTATATTATATTTGGTATTTCTTTGAAGGATTGTTGACAGCTAGAACCATTTCTAAAATAAACATGATTCTGTAACCCTGACTGAAGAGAAAGCATCTGCAGGAAAGAGAAGATCAAAGGAAAATGAGGAGTGGAGGAGAGGACTGGTAAAGTACCTTCTTTCTGTTTATTGCTTCATATTGTGTTCTCCCTGCGTTACATTTAGAAGAGAAGCAGAAAATTGGTTTCAATGTATTAATTTCTTTGCACTTGGAGTAGAAGTATTATCTTCAAAGCCCATCCTAATCGGAATCAAAATACCACCATTTGGCACTTTCACCATTGATCTGGTGAACATCTGGCACCTTCACCACTGATAAACAAGAACATCAAATGTCTGACTTGTCTAGTCAGTCAAATATCCATTTTATAGTACCTGGCCCAGTTCCACTGAAAGCAAAGCTACTTCAGCTGGTGGGGTGAGCATGTTCTCCAAGTGGACTTCTAGCAGAAATCCTAGACCTGTCTAACCTATTTACCTCCAGCCAGAAGTAAACCCTCCTGACTTCCTTGGGAAATACTCCCAGAAATTGTATACAGGACTGTTGCATTAAGTCATGGCTAACATTATACACATTGGAATCCCTGTGGGTCAGCTAAACATGGCTGTGTGGTGAAGACTTAATGTGGAGTAGGGACAGTGAGTGTTTTTCTCCCTTTTCTTGAAGTGGATTAGTCAATTATCAAAATAAATACTGATATTGGTGATGTACACTGTAGAATGTTTTCAGAGGTTCAAATATAACACAGTGGTCGGGTGCTTGCCCAAGTAAGCTAAATTACCATGTTCACATTCATTTGCAAATTATTCTTAAAATAGGAGTCACAAAACTTTATATGGTCCTGGTTATTTTAATTGTGATTTGTTTGATGTTTTTAATATGTATTTTAATGTTGTTTAATTATTATTGTTTGTTTAATGTGTGTTTTAACTTTTATATATTATAGTTTTTACTATATTTTCTTTTCAAACTATTGTAAGCCGCTTTGAGTCTTTTTGAGGAGAAACCATGGTATATAAATAAATCAATTAAGTAATAACGATAATAATAATAAGCAATACTGCATGCAATATTATGCCTCAAACACATTTTCACAAATAATTTCAGCAAAACAATGCATTTTTGATATTGCTTTTGTTATCATATACATTCTTCAATGCTCTTTCCTCCAACAAATGCATTTTTTCTATGCAGTTTTCAACTGCAAAAATTCATCACAACATCCAGATATGTGCAAATATTGCAGAGTTCTTTTGCCTTCGTTTGTGCACTGATTCAGGATATACAAATTAAGCAAGTTTGCACTAAAATGAAAACCAGATAAATTGCTGCCCCATGTCACCTTTGGAGTAGGAATATTCTCAGAGTATTGGGGAAGCTAAGAAGATGACCCTGTTAAGAGCAACCTGTGCAAATGCTGTGCGATATGTTAACATCCCATAGTTCACATACTGCTTGATGCTTCAAAGATTTCATAAAAGATTAGTTGTACTTGTTTCAATTTGTTGTAGGTGGCCTTTGGTGGCCCATGCCAGGAGAAGAGTAGAATATATGTTAAATAAATACATTTCAAGTTGTGCCCTCTGAGAGAAAATAGCATCCAGGCACAGTTCTGCCATGCCTTGGTTTCAGTAACTGATGAGAGTCCCTCCTTCCATTCCAAGTGACACTGCTATGACTTCTGAGGGAGAGAACAGCAGCCAGGCGTATCACCATTGTGCCTTAGGCCCAGTAGCTGGTGAGAAGCCCTGCCTTTGTTCAAGGCCCTTTCCACACGAGGAGGAAAACATGGGGAAACACAGGGTAGGACGACCTCACCCGGAGGTCATCCACACCATGGAGTGCGCTAGGGCAGTTAGAAATGTGGAGGTTCCACACCTCAAACTGCCCTCACGCAGCCACAGGGGTGGCACCGCGTGTTTTATAAAGACCACATTTCATGTGGTCTTTATGAAACACGTGCGCGCTAGCCTGTCACAGCACCCCATGTGGAATTGCAGGGGCGCGCAAGCACATCCCCGCAGAGCTGCCCGGGGGCGGGCTTCCAGCTGGTGTGCTTCTCCGATTGGCGGAGAGCTGCCGGAAACCACCAGCTGCCATTTTGGGTGCCGCCAGGCGCCGCCAGATGCCACTGCCATGTAGAGCAGGGAACGCGCACTGCTCCCTGCGGCGACGGATCGAGGTAAGCTCCATTCCCACGTGCGCCATCCTGTTTCCCCGTGTTTCACGCCCCCCCGTGTGGAAAGGGCCCAACTGTCAATATTGTGACCTCAGAGGGAGAGAAGAGCAGCCAGCATCTGCTGGACTTAATCTCCTCCTCCACTGGCATTCTCCTTTCCTTATCTGTCATGTCTTATTAGATTGTAAGTCTGAAGGCATGGATCTGTCAAATTAACAGTTTTTAAGCCACTTTTTGGCTGAAGGGTAGACATAAATGCATTAAATAAATAATATAATTTGTCCTGAACAACATTGTTAAATGGGTGGATTTCATCAAAAACATGAAAGCCTACTTATGTTTTCAAATTAACATTAACATATCAAATCAATGTTGTGCTGATACCAATGCATCGTGTTTGCTTTTTCCTATGTGTGATATGTTTTTCTTTTCCTGGCTTCTCTCCTATGCAAGCAATTGACTGAAATTGTAAACCATAATGAGCTAGACCTCTTCACTGCTCTGTTGCAAGGTTCCAGAAAGCAGGTATTCTTGCTCTCTTCCAGCATATTCTATTCCTTCCTATCCATACCTCAGTGTTCTTTTTACTTTTCCAGCTGATGTTCAACATTTTGTGATTACTGAATCTCTTCAGTCAGTATTGACTTATTTGGAGAGTCTAATTCTCTTTAGTTCTGCTTTATACTTCGGCAAGTCTCAGAGTTTGCCTAATCCTTCTAGTAAGAACACAAGAAGGACCCTACTTGATCAAACTGAAGGCCTACCTAATCTAGCCTTCTGCTTCCCACGGCAGCCAAACAGATATATATAGAAGATCCAAAAGTATGACATAATGGCAAAAGCTTTTTCCACTGCTACATGCTGTTCTGATCCTAGAGGCAGCATATAGCCATAGTGTAACAACAGTTGGAATCCTATGGGTGATTGATGTTTGTGTAACCAGCCAATTAAATAAGCAGCTTGACTTTTCATTGGCTTGCCTAAGGCCTTTGAGATCTCCTTCTACAAGCATTCCTCTTGTTGCACAACAGTCCAGGATGATCCAAGAATGGGTAGAGCTGCACTATAACCTCACCGGTGTGGATGCCCTGGCACTATCACAATGTCATGGAATAGTGTTATATCAGCTCTTAACATCATAGTCCTTGTGTCCTTATTTTCAGTCCTCTATATGATGGGCTGTGGTAAATGTTGCCTCTGTTGTGTCCAGGGCAGAGCAGACAATTAATCAACAAGCAGTAGAGCAGGGCTTACCCACAAGGCTAGAGCAGGGAAATGTCCAAACAGAATTCACATTCCAGAGCAAAAAAAATCCAAAGGGCAAATCCAAGGCGTAGTCAAACAGGCAGAGGTTCAAGGTGATCCAGATACAAGAGAACACAGCACAGGGCTTCACAACCAGAAAGATCAGTTGCTGACCCTGAAAGGAGAGGACCAGCTGAAAGCCTTTTATCTACTGATGCTGTCACCACAGGTGTTCCTTCACTAGGGCTCATTTGTCACTTAAACATCCTGAGCAGCACAGTTCCTCTCCCTGACATCATCTCTCTTGCACAGTAAGTATCTATGTTGTCTCATCCTTTAATATTTGTTCCCTTTGCTCAGGCCCCTGCTGTTGTTTGTTATCTTCTCCTGAGCAAGCTTCAGAAGCCTTGGATTCAGAATCCTCCTCCTCACTGCTAGGGTCTCCAAGGCAGGGCATAACACCCTCTTAATACCATTTTAAATAAAAAAAAAAACCATAAGAAGAGAGATCAAGGGCTTATCTAGTAACAAGTAGCTCCTGGACAGCCAGCTGAGAATTATATGGGTCATTTGATATTATGTTAAATTATACAACTTATAGCTCACCTAGATATGTACAAATTTTAGGCTAACCTGCTTATCTTTTGTCTTTTGGTGATGCATTTCCTATTTATTACATAAATGGCCATTGTATACAGCTATCAGGATTAGTAGGTGCTGATATTGGCCATGAAGTTGTTTAATCCTGTTTTAAAGCTGGCCAATTTGGGGTCCATCACTACATCGAGAGTGCATGCAGTGTCTAAAAACTACTTCCTTTTATCATTCTGAATTTCTTACCATTCAATTTCATTACTTACCAATACTTACTATTAAAAATGGTTAGCATTTCTTGAGGTCCACCCTCTTTTTGGCTGCGGTCCTATCAGCACTCACCACTTAAGTTTGTAGTTAGAGGGACTGATACATGCAATCTTGCCTAGTTGGGTACCACCTCTGAATTTGCTCCTTTCAACACTGTTCTGGTCTGTCAGGGATGAGAATCATGAATCACATTATCATCATTAGCCTAATCTGACATTATGAAATGCAGAACATTCCAGGGATCATGTCTTGATTTGGCAGATTCAAAATGCAGTATAAGAAACCCAAAGAAAGAAAGAAAGATGGTTAGTTGCTTGTGCAAAATGATACCAGTAGAACAATATGAGGAGCTGGCAGAAGCAAATTGTTATCTTAGGCTCCTTTCAGTTTCTAAATATATTTCCATTTCATGAGACAGATTGACTCCAATGATAAAAGGAGACTTCTCCTAAGCGGTGGGAGAACTACATGATTTCCCAATGCACTTTTTTTATTGGGAACTATCAAAGCAGAAGGGATGAGCCTAGCCAGCCATAAAACAATTATTTATTTTTAAGTGCAAAATCCCTATTGAGGTTGAGTTGGTTAATTAGCACTGGGCACACGCACACAGAGAGACGTTTCCTTGGATCTCATTCAAACTCAGTCCACCCCCTAAAAAAGGTTTGTTCAAACACAGCAAGTCAGCTGTGAATGAATAGAAAGAAAGGAAGCTTTTCCCCACTCCACCCCCTTCACTTGCAGCAAAATCAACAGCCAATTGGTATTTCTGGTTAGGGTTTCCTCCTTCCCCACATCATTAAATACAGTACAATTACTTTTTTTTTAACGATGCCTTGAAAATGAGGTATTGTTGTGCAGTGAATAAAAACAAATCTGAACATCCTCCTCCTTTTCATTTCACTGAAGCGGTTCTTGCACCTGCTTTGTTTTCTCTTGATTGCCAGGATTACGTGCACCACACTTAATGATACTAATGAGTTCACTCTTATTAAAAAGGAAGAGGCGGCCCTCCGTGAAAAAGGCATTTGTTGCTCCCTGTGTATCAGAGATGCCAGATGTTTTCCTTTGGCACATGCAGGAATATTATATAGGGAGGAATCTCATCTTTGATGTATGCGGCTGCCAAGTTTTATTGCAGCAAGCATTCCTGGCAATACTCTGAAAACCCATTCACATCTCCATCTGGGAGCAGAGCTCTTGGAAATATTTAGTAATATTATAAACAGCCTTCTGTTTTCTAAAGCATACATTTCTGATGGTTACTGGTGGCCATTCCACATCCACTTTGTGCCAAGGTTCACTCTAAAATCTACAGCTTTTGCCTCTAAGGGTGGCAAATAGCATTCTTGATCTGGTGGTCGGCTGCCAATCTTTGAGAACTCGGTGATACTGTTTCTTTTGATCTGGGCTGCTCAGCTGGAATGGCTCCTTCCATTTCCTTTTCTAGCACATATTAGCTTGTGTATATGCACCTCCCTGAAAATAGTTGCATAAAGCAAAGGTTCTCCAGGAAATAGCTGGCATCTCCTCCCATACGTGGCGCTTATTGGATACAGCTGGATGGTAGCATGCAAGGCTTCTGTGTAGGAGGATCCAGGTTCAAACCTGTCTCTTGCAAGGATTGGGAAAGACCTTGACCAGCCTGTATAGACCAGTCTTCCTCCAAATGAATGCGCTCCAGAAATTTTGGGCTATAGCTGCCATTATTGCTGAACACTGGCCATATGGGCTGGGACAGATGTGAATTGTAGTTCATTATCTGGAGAGCACTGGACTGGGAAAAGATAATGTAGAAAATATCAAAGTAGACAGAGAAGTCTTCTGGTACTATGTAAGACAAAGCATAATCTTCTGGTACTATGCTTTGATTGCTATTGAATCTTGACTACCACCATCTGCAATCTTATGATAGTTCCCTTTTGCAGTCACCTATCCACTCACAGCTTTGACAGAGATAACTACAAGACCAATACAAGCTTGTGCCTCCATAGCTCTGTTACACCAATGGTGATACTTCATGGGAAAATTTGTCTGCTTTGTTCTAGGTGGGATTTCTTACAGGTAAAACCAACAGAATCAAATTACAAGAAAAAATCCAGCCAAACATTAGGGAGAACTTCTTGGCACTCAGCAATGGTAATATATCCCACCTTAGAAAGTAGTTGACTCTGGCCATTTCCACACTACACTGTTCTAGTGCTATTATTCCACTTTCAACATCCTATGGAATCCTGAGGTTTGCAGTTTAGTGAAAGTGGAATAATAGCACTATAGCAATGTAGTGCAGAAATGGCCTCTCTTTCATGAAGCTTTGAAAACAGCAGTTAGATAGCCAGTTGTCACAGACACTGTATCCTCCATGGGAAGAGGTACATCAAATGCCCTCAACTGCATGATCTCTCAAGTACACTGAGTGTCTCTAAGACAGAAAGAAGCATCCTCATTTTAAGATTAAAGAGTCCTCATATAAGGAAAATGGCCACTGCGCCCTTGAAAATAGTTACAGCATAAACATTAATGGCACAAGTAAGTAGCTTCAGGATACAGGCCTTGGTAGGATCCTGGTAAATGGATGCAGGATGAGGACCCCAGGTCATGATAGATTGGGTGGGTTAGAGACTCAAGGAGCAGGCAAAACCAGAAACAAACCTACAACAAGAAGGTATCTGCTAAGACACAAAAGATGCCTCACATCAGCTCCCCCAAGTCTGTACTTTACCTGCCTACCTCGGCTGGCTTTCCAATTTGTAGTAGGGCTTGTCTCCTCCCTCCCTCCAAGTCCCTCTGGGCTCATGACTCTCTTGGATGTCCTCTCAAGTCACACAACCAAGAAGAGCCATGGGCTGTTTCTGCACTACACTGTTATAGTGCTGCTATTCCACTTTCAACATCCTGTGGAATTCTGGCATTTGTAGTCTACTGAGGCCAAAGAGCTCTCTGGCTGAGAATTCTAAATGACTCTCCCTAAACTGCAAACCCCAGGACTCCATAGGATGTTGAAAGTGGAATAATAGCACCATAACAGTGTAGGGAGGAAATGGGCTTAGTTTAGCTGCTGTCCTTTTCCACTGCTTTTCGTCCCCTGAAACTCAATTCTAAAGGAGATACTTAGAGCCTTTCTGCTGTTATGCAGCATCTTGCTCCTCTCTCTCAGAATGCTTCAGTGTTTTTTTTATTACCTTCATTGTCACACTTCACTAGAGAGGTTTTAATTGAGGCCAGCAGCTGATTCTCCTTCCTTCCTGTGGCCAAGGAGTTGGGAACAGGTAAGGTAGTACCTCAGGTGAGTCCTACTGTTCCATACCACCCCTCAGAAATGCTTTAGCACTGGATTTCTGACTGTGGGGCTCCTTCTAACTCCATGATTCTAGGCTCCATCCCTTGATCCCAGCTGCATGACCAAGCTGGAGTATAGGCATTTATCACTGGATATCCCTGAAATTCAAGACAACTAGGACATTGCGTAAATGCCACTTCAAACAGAATGTTCCTCTTCATAAGCAAGTTTAATCATCAGTAGTAAGACAATAAGTGAAACAGTAGTTGCTGACATATCTCAATGGAGCAAATCCCGCCCCCTCCCCGGGATCAGAAGTAGCATCTATTTTATTTAGTAATTTCATCAGTCCACCAAAATTCAAACTCCTTTTTCATCCCCTTTTTCTACTGTATTGTTTTTATAGCCCTAGGCTGTATCATTAGGCTTTGATTTGCAAATTTTAATTAGCAGTTGAAACAACATTAAATTAAAAAGTTTTTAGTAACCACCATGTTATATAAAAGAGCCAAAGTTATACAAAATTTGATCACTGCATATATAACATTGAGTTCCCTGCTTGGGACCATCTCAACTGCCAGTAAAAGAAAAAATTAGGTAGATTAAACTGTAGAAATAATGTAAAAAAATAATAAGGGAAGTAATACAAAACAATTCCAGATGCTGGGTTATATCTTAGTTTCTATGGAAGCCAGGGATGAAACACCCAAACTTTGTGAGAATCACTGGTCTTCTCTGTTCTGTTTTGCTGTATCATCATATGCAGATGGTGAAGAACAGACTGGGCAGCATTCCTGAACTCTTATGAAAATAATATCTCTTTAAAGCCAATAATCACTTTTCTGGAAAGATGATGCAACAAAGTGGGATCAAAAACAAATGAATGGCAGGACGAACACAAAATGGAAGCCAGCTTAACAACAAAACAGGTCAGAATCTACAAATGCTTCACCATTGGTCATGCTGCCTCAGGCTGATGTGAACTGGAGTTCAACATCAAGGAGGCCATAATTCCTCAGCCCTGAATCAAGCATGCTAATACACTTCCGGAAGAACACATGTTTTTGTTAGCAGCAAACAGTGAATCTGTGGCACCTTTGTAAGTAATCATGCTATTGCAAGCCAATTGTGAGTAATAGGTATTTAACCACTGGAATTCACTGCTACAGAGATTTTCTGTCATTGCACAGCAATTGCAATATGCAGGGGCTAGATGAAAGCTAGGATGATAGAGGTCTGGTTTCCTACAACATCACATAGGGGTGGACAAACTCTGACCCTCTAGTTTCTTTTTGGCCTATAGCCATCCTCCTGCCCCCCACCACGCACCAGCCAGCATAGCCAATAGCAAGGATTTTCTGGAGTGTCACAACCCTGATATGCACATGATCATATCCCTTGCTGCAGTGTCACTTCCATTCAGAAAGTTTTTGAAGATGTTTGCAGTATTGCAGAAACCTGTGTGTAACCATGATTATTGTGGCCTGACTATGTACCTCATGCAGGTATGGCTTTATTTCCTTTATTGATGTGTCTTAGTTGCTTGCTTTATGTTTTCATTAATCTGTTTTCTGTTTCAGTGGCTTTATGTGATGCTGTTGTTGGCTGCCTTGAATCCTGTGTTGCTGGAAGAAAGGCAGGCTATGCTGCAAATCAAATAACATGAACAAAGGTGTCACTCTATAAAGGTGTCACTTCCAACTCTGGGATGAAGCAGATTGGGAGGATGAAAAACCTTGAATCTTACTGGCAAGAAACCAGTTAACATGCAAATAATTGCCAAAATTTTCTGCCTCAGCCGTGAAAAAAAAATTATTATTATTATTATTATCATTATTATCATTACCATTACCAGTAGCTCTAGCTAAAAAGTTCAGTTGATTTACTGTAGCATAGACCACAGTGAGAACATGGAAATGTTATCTTTTTGGACTACTACTCTCATTATCCCAGAGCCAATATGGCCAGCAGCCTTGCTGGCAATGGGGGTCGGAAGGCTGTAGTCTTACAAAAGGAGATTTTCCAAGCTCCGGCTACAATTAACTGAACTAGGACATGGTTATGTAAGTGAATAGTAAAGTCAGGAATGCTTCATCAAGTATCTTTACTATCAAAATAAATTGAGCTGTCTGAATGGCCTTTGTGTTAAGTAAAAGATAAAACAGCGCGCAACTCACTCCTGGAAATACATTGCTGAGATCAAAGAAAATGGTACATAGCTAGTGGATTCCATATGAAAATATGTTATGATTTGGTTCTTCGATCTATTATTTTTATTTGATTTCAGGAGACATTTAGACTGATTCACGTGCTGATATTTTGGAAAAAGTTATGGCAAGACTGAAAATCTATGTGGATTTGTTTGTACTGTCGTATGTGTTGTGGTAGCAGAACATTGAAGTACACTCATCACTGGAAAATGAAGGAACAGGTTGAAAAAATATTTTAAATCAGTCAACATATGGGCCATATCTGCTTAACTTGATAGTTGTTTTTGTGCTCCCTGAAACCTATGCTGCCAAATTTGATGGTGTGGCCATAAAATAAACCACATCACCACTCTAATACAAGGCATAAGAGAAACATAAACTTTATTTTATAAAAGAACTGGGCAGCTGAAAGCTTAGGTGTCATCTAATATAGAGCATGTATGCCCCATATATCTTGCTTCAATGGGGAAAGGTGAATTTGCAAAACTTGAAGTAGATTATAGAGAGTAATGTCTCAGAAAAGAACTATGATTTGTGGCAAAAGCTCTTTAGTTATGATGATTCTGGACAGTAAGATGCAGATGGAAAAACCAATTTCCCTTAAAGCAGGGACAGCCAACTTTTCTTCAGCTGGGTACTGCATTCCTTTCAAGATAATCTGTCATGAGCCGCATGATGGCAGTGGATGGGGTTGAAGGCTAGATTGGATGGAACCACTTCTTCTCTTTCTCTCTGTTTGCACTGCCATATTTTCCCCTTTCCGTTCTTACATCCCCCTTTGTCCTCCTCATCTTCTTTCTCCCTGCCCAGGAAGCTGCCAAGACAAGGAGAAACCATTCTTACCAGGAGTCTAAACTATTAATTAACAAAGGGCTTCTGAGCTTTGGTCACATAAAAGTGGCTGACAACCACAGATCCCACCTTGTAAAGTTGGAAGGGGCCCTATGGGCCATCAGGTCCAACCCCCTGCTCAATATAACATCTACCGCTAGAGTATCCCCAATAGATAGATGTCTAGCCTCTTTTTGAAGACATCCAGAGAAGGAGATAATTCTGATAACTGGACATCAGATAATCATCAGCTCTCTAGACCATTGGTTCCATCGTCAAGCCTCTCACTGTCAAGATATTCCTTATAATATTTGATTGAAATCTACCCACCTGTAACTTAAAACCATTAGACATAATTCTATCCTCTGAGGCAGCAGAGAACATGCCAGCAACCTCCACTTTGTGTCAGTCCTTAAAGTATTTAAAGTGTGTGATTATGTCACCTCTCAAACTTCTCTTCACTAAATTGAACACACCCAGCTCCTTCAACCTCTCCTTGTACATTTTCTTCTCCATACCTCTTATCACCTTCATTGCCTTTCTCTGAACTTACTTCAATTTGTCTATATCCTTCTTATAATGAGGTACCCAGAATTGAACACAGTGCTTCAGATGAGAACACAGTACTCAGTCTAGATGAGTTTGAGTATTTGGGTGTGTATGAGAATAACTCCTAAAGGGGGACAAAATTATAAGATCTTTTTTGTATAGTGAGCATTTTGTTAGCCTTTAAATACAAGGTTACCAAGAGTCATTTACTTCTTTTCTTTTTTCTTCCTTTTAGTCCACTCTTCAGCAATAGAGGCTGGTGACTCCAAGTTCAGTGGGATGTTGAATCCAGTCTGAGGGTAAATCTGAATTTTCAAGGAGTTATCCAAGCTAATGAATCAAATTAGGAGAATAGGATTCTGAACTTTTGGTACCCTGGGTCTGCTAGCAGGGGTTACATGTAGGCATTGCTGTTAAAGTAGAATCATAGTACTATAATTGTACAGTGCGGAAAGGCCCCTGGTCACTTTGTTTCTAAAACAAATGCTCTTAGAGACCTTTTTCAGGCATTTGGCAAGAACCCAAAGTACATGGAGAATCAGGCCTCCTGAAAGAGGTTTGAAGAGGCCATTGTAAACAAACAAAATGAAATTTTGTAATAATAATGTTATTTATTTTACTTGAAGCAGCCATTTTGAACAAATAAAATGAAATTTTGTACAAATCTGGACACAGAAAAGCCACCAATTTGGGCTACCTGAGAGCAGTGATGTATTTCAGTCTTTTACTCCAAGTCTCTAGTCAAGTCTCAAGTGTCTACCTTCAAGTCTCAAGTCCTTGCAAAACACTTTCAAGTCAAGTCTGGGAGCCAACTTTACACCCCAACCTATATTCCAGAATTTCTGGACAGAGTAGAATAAAGTCAGTTTTAACAATTTAAGTAGAGTTGGACCTTCACTTTTGTGATTTTGCCATCTGCAGCTTCAGAAGTGGGGAATAGGATCCTTCTTGCTTCCCATTTGCAAAGCTGGAGGTTTTTCAGAAGTGGGGAATAAGATCCTTCTTATTCCCCATTACTGAAGCTTCAAACGTTTTAGAAGGAAAGATTGTTCCTCCTCAAGACCACTGCCTAATACATGTTCTGTTCCCCTCTGAGATATGCACCCTGCACTCTGGGCATGAGTTTTGCCTTCTGCTTTTAGGAAAAGTTTTAGAAAGCTCCTCCTATATGTAGCAGGGACAGGCTGCTGAGCAGACCTCAAGCCCACCTCAAGCCCATTGCGTAACCCTGAGAAATGTGTCCACACCTTGGGCTTGAGACAGATTGTCATGTGACCAGTGAGTTGTAAGTTTTCTGGATGAATATGTTACTGAACCAAATGCAGCAAGTCGGTCACTAAAAATACGCAAGTCTCGAGTCAAATCGAGTCAGTGTGTAATTTTTGCTGAGTCAAGTCTGACTTGAGTCACTGAAGTGACTTAAGTCTGACTTAGTCCAGTTGTCGACTCGAGTCTACATCACTGCCTGAGAGCTATGGGCTATACAGTTCCTTCCTCAGCTCTAACTTAAGTATGGCTGTTGCACATTTCAGTGGATTTATTTTTGGAATGTGTTGTTCTTTCCATTTATGTCCTTGTTTGCTTGCTGTTTTCTCAACATATAACACAACCCAAAATTGTACTGATGAAGGCAAGTCAAGAAGCCTGCCAGTAAAAGGAAAAAGAAGTGTGAAAAGAAACCTGGTGCCTAGTTTCTTTCCCACCCGCACAGAATAAACCCAGGTGCCCTTTGCCCTGTTAAGACAATGAGTTGCCTGTTTGTGCTTATATTTCTGTTTCTTTGTGTTAGGGACAGCACAAGCTTCATTACTCACAGATCTATTTTCCAGACATAGCAGTTTCCCACAAATCAAAGTCTGCTACCAAAAAAGCAGAGAAACTGGGGAACTATTTCTAGAAACAGGAGTGAGAGCATTTAGAAGTGTTTCTTCAAAAGGAATAGCAAATGGGAAAAGGATCCAGCAAGCCCACACACATCACTATTGGGCTGATAAATGAGCTCTTGAAAGTTCTGCTTTCAATGTTTGTTTATTTTGTATTATTATGGAACCTTGTACTCATCATTATACCACCTCTGTGGAGATGTCTTTTGCAAGTCTTTCCAGTTCTGCTACCTGTTTACAATACTACAGTCCACAGCAGCCAAAGGGAATCTTTGGCCTACAGACAGGAAGCACACCACACATTGCTGCACAAACATCGGCAAGGAATAATATTTTTACAGTGGAAAATGTAGAGAGGAGGTCATCTGGTATATCTGGATGCTCAGTGCAGGATTTACTGTGCAGGATGGCCTGGACAGATGATTATCCACTCTTTCCTCTAACAGTTCCAGCAAAGGAGATACCATCATTTCCAGAGGCAGTCTGTTCCATCCTCCAACAGCTCTTTCTGCACTCATTTACACTACATAATTATAGTGCAGCACTGCACTTTAACTGGCAAGGCAATATCCTAGGGAGTCCTGCGGTCTGTAGTTTGGTGAAGCACTACAGACCTCTGGCTAAGAACTCTAAATACCGTCCCCCACTTGCAACTATTAAGAGTCGCACAAACCCTATGTTGCTGATGTCAGTCATTGCACAAGCCTAGGATTACTGCCTAGAGGATTCAGTAAGTGCAGTTCTTAGTGGGGTTGGCATGATAGCTGCGCAAACAGGAAATTGCATGGCTGTACCACCCGTTGCACAACTGTTTGTACAGCAGTGCAATCCAATACTGCAGTGCAGCTATGTTTGTGCAATTTTACACTATACAACTGATGGGTTGATCTTCGCCAGGATGTGTGCAATGCTTGCCCATCTGAGTTATGGTGCTTGAAGTTATGTGTCCATCTAGCCCAGTTTTGCCTGCTCTGACTGGCAGAAGTTCCCCAGAATCTTAAGCAAAGCTCCCTGATCCTTTCAACTGGGAACAATAGGGACTGACTCTGTGTTTAAACGTAAAGCATGGTCTCTACTATTGATAAGCCCGCATTGTATAACGGTTGAATACTGGACTAGGACACTGGGAGACCAGAGTTCAGATCCCTGCTTGGCTATGGAAACCCACTGAATGACCTTGGGCTAGTCATAATCTCTCAACCTCAGAGAAGGCCAGGGCAAACCCCCTCTGAACAAATTCTGCCAAGAAAACCCCATGAAAGGCTTGCCTTAGAGGTGCCATAAGTCAGAAATGATGAAGGCACACAGTATTATGGTCTATAATATTAATGAACAAAGATCCCTCTCCAATGTTCCCAACCCAGGCTGGCCTTAATCTGGGGCACACAACACATTTAGCTGCCATAGCTGCTTCCTATGGAATTCTGGGGTTTGTACTTTGCTGAGATATTATACATCTCAGGCTGAGAATTCTAATCCCCCTCCATTAACAGCAAGTTCCAAGATTGCATGGGACGTTGCCATGGCAGCTGAAACAGAATGTAGTGCTGTAATTGTGTAGTGTGTTAGAAAGTTCTAGACAGTGGTTAGCCAAAGCCTGGTTTTTTGATATTTTTATCCTTACTTTTAACCATGTACAAAAGAAGGAGAAGAGATCTGCTCCATCTTCTACATAACAACCCTTCAGATCTTTGAAGAAATCTCCATTTTAAATTCTGAGGTCAAGAGCATCGCAGGCTCTGAGATTTCATGGCCAAAACCTGAGACCTAGAGACAGAGGCTGATGATGCCATTCAACATGATACTTAGGTTATTTCCACACTGCACTGTTATAGTGCTATTATTCCACTTTCAACATCCTATAGAATCCTAGGGTTTGCAGTTTAGGGAGGGGCCTTTAGAATTCTCAGCCAGAGAGCTCACTGGCCTCAGTGAACTACAAACCCGAGGATTCCCACAGGATGTTGAAAGTGGAATAATAGCACTATAACAGTGCAGTGCAGAAATGGCCTTAAAGCATTAACTACAATTACTCAGAGTATAGACCAAATAGAAAGCATAGGTCTAAACAGTAAAACAAAGGAAAGGGTGAGGAAATAAGGTTTCTGAAGAGTCAACAGCATCTGCTTCAAAAAAACAAAAAACTTTTATTTTCAAAACAATGCTCTTACCCTGAGATTCCTCTCCTTGTTCTGAGGTCTGGAGAAGAGAAGCTAGGCTCTGAGATTAAGGACAGGTCCTTAGGTCTAGGAGACCTAGTTCCATAGCACAGAATGTAGTCAATAGCACAAAGTCAGAAATAATCAGTATTCATAGCAAATAGGCAAATTAATATAAAATGGACTTGGATGTT
Source organism: Iguana delicatissima (assembly GCA_948472985.1). NCBI lineage: Eukaryota > Metazoa > Chordata > Lepidosauria > Squamata > Iguanidae > Iguana > Iguana delicatissima. The sequence goes on from CAOKZL010001574.1 coordinate 316,864, forward strand.
TTTTTAATCAAGTGGGGAGCTAGAAGGCATCTATTATGAACAAGCATATAGGATTCTGATTGAGAAATATAACCCGAGTGATGCAATCCTTCCCATATCATAAAGTATAATCTACTGTAGACAGACAAGACAGGACAGGAGTGGAAAGAAAGAGTGATAAAATGGTTTGAATGAAGATTAGGAAGAAGGAAGTCAAGTGACAACTAATGTTCAGTCAGGATGAAGCTGGGATGGTTTAGAAAAACATGGGCCTGCCAGATAAGTATTTGGGAAAGGAAGGCACTTATAAGTGTGTGGTACAGATAGCTCTAGAAAACCTTTTTTAAAAAATTACACACATTTCAACTGCACCAACTCAAATTTGCTCTATTGTGGCTTCATCAGAGTTTGAAAGTAACACATTACAAGTGATGTTATTAACTGTCACACACTACTTTTGAGACTAGAAAGGACATAATGACGTTCCTTTAGCAAATAACATAGTACTAGTTACCACTGTGAGATTTTCCATATAACTCAGGAACTGAAGGGGCAGGGCTTAATCAGGAGTGCATGAGTAATGTACAATTATAGCAGTGTGATTCCAGTTTAATTATTGTGTCCTTATCACATTGAATCCTGAGATCTGTAATTCAGTGGGGTACTTAAAATTCTGTACCAGAGAGTTTTTGTACAATATTCCAAGTGAGCACAGTAGAAATCTCTAGAGGAGAATACTAAGTACCTTATCAAACTACAGATCTCAGATTTTCAGAGGATGGAGCCACAACATTTACAGTAATATTAGATTGCTATAATTATGCAGTGTGGATTCTATATGATAGATAAGTAGCAGCTAAAGTGGCGTTAAGCTGCTATAATTGTGCGATATGGATACACACTAGGACTAATATTTAAAAAATCCAAAAATTGATATGAACTGCATGCCCTTTAATGTCAAGAGGTCAAGAACTGAGAGGGCAGAGCTTACTGGAATGTTGGGGATAGGACCTGTGCACACACACACCCATCTTTGTCCCTGTTTCTTTTATCTCCTTCAGTTGATGCTGAAGCTAGAAAAAGTTATTTTTGATTGTAGCTGTTCCATATCCCCAGTCAGTATGAGCAAGGCCATGCTGGCTGGGGTGTGAGGTAGTTGGCTTTGCAGTCCCAAACAGTAACTTTTTCAAGCAAATATTTAGCAACGGTGAATATCCAAACAAGGCTCTTATTGAATTTCATTAGCAAATCTGTGGCTCTTGAAGCCTCTATTATAATTCAAGCAAAATCCACAGGCACATGCTCAGTTTTGTCAGGGAAAATTTCACGTCAAAGAACTGTTTACCTATTTTATAACGTGCCCAAAGTGGTTTGATGAGTCAGCACCTGGGTGAATCACCTGTGAAGACCATTTTGACTTCAGCAAATATGTTAAGACTAAGAAAAGTCTTGCTTGTCTCACTATTCTTTTCTGACCTTGTTTGTTCTCTTTATCTCTCTCTAAGACTAAGATCATAAAAGGACTGATTTCTCTCCACTAGTTCTTACTGTTGGATCAGATGAAAGCCATTCTAATAAACTGCTTTTGTAAAATTATGTGAAGAAATGATAGGCAATAAATCAATATTGCAAAGCCACTTAGCTCCATTCTGTCATAAAAGGGCTTGTTATTCATTTGGCATCAGCAACAATAGTTTACCTAAAAAACAGAAGAGGAAGAAGTGGACGAGGAAAACAAGGAAGAAGGAAGAGGAGAAGAAGAGCTCAGTCCTGAGAATAAAAACATTCCCAGGATACAGAATTTTATGGAGAGGGAATCTGTATAAAATAGAATCCAATGAGATATGTAATTCATATGTATTCCTTTAAAAGGGTGGGAAACACAATATTTTAAATCCATGAAATTTTTAGCTTACTAATATGAAAAAAATATCTTGTTCTCCTGGATGTTTATGTCATTTTTGTGATACATTATTTATTTACATATGCATAAAGGTTACGCATGTGGAGGCTCACCACATTAACATCACAACTGATATTTCTCCCCATTAGTTTTCTAGAGTCCTACCGGTGCCATAGGATTCTTTCTCTTTTTTCCTTTCTAGTCTCATCCCAAAACCTACAGATTTTTCCTTTACATTTCATACTATACCAAGCCCCCCTCCTCCATGGATAATGATAAATTATCTTGACATCAGTTGTGCCTTTCATTGTCATCTTAGCTCCCACTGAGACATATCACCAGAATGTCTTCTAAAGCTTTGCCTCAGGGCAGACCACACGTATAGAAAATGTCCTGACGGTCAAGCCAAAATATCACTACCAGTGGCTACAACCATGGAGATAAATTAAGTGGATTACCCTTTCCTTTCCTTTCCTTTCCTTTCCTTTCCTTTCCTTTCCTTTCCTTTCCTTTCCTTCCCTTCCCTTCCCTTCCCTTCCCTTCCTTCCTTCCTTCCTTCCTTCCTTCCTTCCTTCCTTCCTTCCTTCCTTTCGTTCTTTCTTTTTGACAATTTCACATATTTCTTTATGTTTAAAGATCGCCTTATTGTTCAGTTTTCACTCACTTTTTAAAAATCCTCAAGGACTAGCTTAAAAATGCAAGCATGTTGCTCAGCCTATTTGTGTAACTAGCATCCCTCTGACATGGCCTATTCTACCAATTCAGCACTTTACGAAAGAAGCTATGCCAAAAACAGAGTTTAATAAACACGTCTTAACTTTGTAAAAATGCCAAGCCAACACTGTATATGCTTTGATCTTCTAGTTCAGAATTTTTCTGAAGCACTTTAATTCTCCAGGGAAAATCACCTGCTGTTTTAATGAATACTCACTAAATGGTGACCACACTACTGGATATTGATTTCAGTATGGGCTACATGTCTCCCAGGTTGACATTTAATATCTGCTAAAGGGATTCTCCAGCTGAGTGGCTCAAGCCAACTGCTACTTTGGGACTGTGTCCAAATTTACTGTGCTTTGTTATTTGCCTTTCAAACAACAGTGAGCAAAGTCAAAAGTAAAAGCAACATTCATGTTGGGAGAAAAATAATCAGTCAGTAGAAGCTGATTGGAAATTACATACTGTAATTTCTCTCTCTCTCTCTCTCTCTCACACACACACACACACACACACACTGGATCACCAGAAAAATTAAGTGGATGGGCTGTCTTACCAAACATATACGCTAATTCACAGGGGTATGTAGAAAAGAAGATTACTGGATGGTACCATACAAAAGGCAATTGGATAATTGTGTACAGATGTAACTTTTCATTAGTTTTCTTCTTAAAAGAACCAATGAGTAATTTTAGCCATTTTCTTCCCACTGCAGGAAAGCTGTTGAAAACCATATAGTAGTTTTCAAAGCAGTAGCCATGTTAGGCTCCTGTCACATAAAAAAGAGGAAGAGGGAGAGAGAAAAAATGAATGTGTCAGCAACTCTATGCCCATTTCCACATGACATCACTGTCTCATGATAGGCACATGTTGCTGCTGGTCCAAAAGTTGTGCTTTCACATGACATCGCTGTGGTCCTGCTGTCAACACGTCTCCACTTGTTGCAATCATGGGGTATTCCATTAACAAAAAGAAATCCATTAATGGCCCATACTTGTGTAATTCTTCTGTCTCTGGCGGCTCTGCAGAATGGGTGGAAGTGCAATCTAGGTGCTTCCTTCCCCAGTGCAGCACAAGAAAGAGGCACTGTGGAAGGAAAGCAGATGTCACTCATGCTCCCATCCACAGGCAGCCGGCCGGGTGCAGAGGGGAACATTTGAGGCACACTCCCATCCTGCCAGGATGATGCCAGAACAATGACAGAAAAGGGTAAGGTACAGAAATGGCCTAATACTGGTTTTTTTATTATTATTATTTTAGCATGACCTTTCATAGAGATAAACCCACTTCTTCAGATACAGTACAGAGTAATATTAAAACCTTAGGCTACAAAGCATATTTATACACTTGAGGGAGCGGGATAGATTCCAGAAAGATGCAAAACATATCCCTTGCCCTAAATTTACAAAGGGCTAGGAAAAGTGATACAGGTCTTTTGAAGCTTTATAATAGTCAGTGATATTTTTCATGCAGTTTTCAAAGCCTATTTGCAATTCAGAATTTATTCTGTGCAAAATTTGCATATGGTTGCTTTGGTTGCAAAACAGCCTTTTTTTCACAAAGAAAATAGCAATTCTTTTTTTGCAGAAAATAATATATCTATGCAGAACTATTGTCTTCTGCTTAGAAAAAAACTGTTTCCTCAGCAGTAAATGCTCCTTTATGTGTTAATCAACCTCAGGCACATTTTATATAGAAGTCCCTATGCCAAGCATTTTTCACATAAAAACCAGGTTTGTCTTTGAAGAAAATAATAGAAATATTATCTTCTATGCAGAAATCCTATCTTCTGCACAGAAAATGGTATTTCCTGTGCAGAAAATTCTGCTTTAAGTTGAAATCAATTGTATGCGAACTTTGCACTGATTAAGTTCTGAACTGGGAAGATTCCTATAATCCAGGAATATTCTTACTGGAGATCTGTGACACTCATGAAACATGTTTTCAACCTTCTTTTGAATATTTTCAAATATTCTTTTCATCCCTATTAAATTGTGTGACTTGTCCTAAGCACACTTATGGACACCTCCATTTCAGTCTCAAAGCTTGAAGTGACATACCAAACCCAGATACTGTATTAGCATTGGGTTATTTGAGAAAGGGTTATAACTCGGTGTTAGAAACATACGCTTTTTGTACAGCAAGGGTCCGGTTTTAGTCCCCAACATCTCCGGTTAGGAACACAGGAACCTGCCTTAAACACCTGTTTGTCCTTTTGATGCAGCATTGTTGACTATGGTTTTCCAGAGTCTCAGGCAAAAGTCTTTCCCATCATCTGATAACTAGTCTTCTTAACTGAAGATGCCAGCAATTGAACATAGAACTCTCTGTGTCCAAAGCATGTATTCAGCCCTATAGCACCATCATGATTGTACCTGCTTACACACAGTAGCGTTTACCTGGATCATACTGTGTACCAGAAATCACCATGACTGAGCATGTGTACAATTAGCACATTGCACACAAAATGTCTACATGCACAGCAACCTGTATACAGCAACCTATGCAAAGGAAGATAGGACTGAAGGGAGAGCAAAACTCCTATTTGACTGTGTATAAACCAAGCCTTTAGACCTGGCAAGCCTATGCCGTGTGATATATACCACTTAGTTGCTGGCAAGTTGGTTCAAGTAAATAATTTCATCTTGAATGAAGTACAGAGACAGTTGAGCAAAATATCACTGCATTAACAGATTTGGAGTCTTGCTTTTGTGGAGGAAATTAGAGTGTAGGTTGGAAGGAAATTCCTTGCAAACATGTAAGAACAGAACTTGTGAAGACTCTGTGAGGGAGAATACCAGAAAACAGTTTTTCATGCATATTGAAGTTTTCGGTATTTTTTTCTTATCACTGAAGCTTCTTCCTTAAATAGTGATTTCTATTATTGGATTAGAGCTAGGAAAAACAAGCTGCTTCATTACTAACTGCTGCAGTTTGTGTCATTTCTCAAAAGGAGCAGAAACTAGGGAAGCATTCAATGGGATCTACAGAAGAAACAGGAGACATGTCCCAAGATGCTCAAACAACAGTTGTTTTATTAGTTAAAGAAGTCATGGAGATGGTTGTTTTATTAATAGAAAAACCATCTTTTGAGTATCTTGAGATCTATCTCCAGGTTCTTCTATGGATTTCCATTTTTCAGAAAGTCAGATCTCATGGAATATTGCTAGCCTGGCAACCCATCTGAAGAATGTGTGGATTTGGGGAAGGGCAGATAACAGATATTATTTCCCCACCATGTGCATGAAGGTAAACATGTGGCCAGTACTAATGAGTGATTTGACTGCCATTATTAGTGTCTAGGTCTTTGCTAAAGATGAGAAAGCATTTAATTTCAGTTATATTTTTTTAAAAAAAAAAGAATTCACACACCAAAATTCACCACATTTCTTCATATTCAGGATGAAAAGCACTTAAGATTTATAAAATCAAATGTGGGAGAAAACAAAACTAAGAGAGGTATCCATCCAAGCATGAGGTTTTGAGTGCTTTACTATTAATTGCTGTGTATTTAATAGTATCCTTGCATATTCAGCCATGTTAGTGCCACTTTTTTTTTGCTGATATGCTCTTCATCTCGTTTTACACGTGTATGGCAGGCAAGTGCAACACAGTCCTCTCCATGTGTGGAATGAGTGTACTTGACCAATGTAAGGGCATAGTTTAATTTCAGATTGCTTCTGAAGAACCTCCAAACTTCATACATTGCATACACAAGATGAAGGGAAGGTGAAAGTTTTAAAAAATGGAGACGAAAATGCATCTGACAGGTTTCCTCAACTGTGGCTGTTACTCAAATAATGTAAAATAAATAGAGGGGATCAGGGGGTAAAACTGACAAAAAATCAGAATGGTGATGAAAGAGATTTCACTGTGCTCAGTGGGGGAACAAATGCACAACTTTGAAGCCAAAGCCACTTGTACATTTACAAGTTTCCAAAGCACCTAGCCCGGATGGCTTTACAGCGAATTTCTATAAAACATTTGAAGCTGAAATTTTGTCACCATTGACCACAACTTTAAAAGAAATAAAACAGAACGGAATTCTGGAATCATGGAAATATGCAAACATTGTGTTAATCCCGAAAAAAGGAAAAGACCTGATGCTACCAGAAAATTATAGACCTATATCACTGCTTAATACAGACTATAAAATATTTACAACGATATTATCAATAAGATTTAGAAAAGTTCTAAACAAAGTAATTTATAAAGATCAAAATGGTTTTCTACTAAATAGGCAATTGAGGAATAATATCAGAATTTTGCTCAACGTGATAGAATATTTTGAGAAAAGAAATGAAAAAAGATTGGCAATAGTGTTCTTGGATGCAGAAAAAGCATTCGACAAAGTTAGATGGTCGTTTATGCTGGAAATATTAAAAAGAACAAGCTGTGGTAATAACTTTGTTGAATGGATCGAGGCTATTTATAAAGAACAAAAGGCTAAATTAATTGTAAATGGAGAACTGACAGGGGAAATAGAAATCAACAGAGGAGAAAGACAAGGATGCCCAATATCCCCTCTGCTATTCATAGCCACGTTGGAAATATTAAATATGAGTATATATGAGCATAAGAGCTAACCCTGTCATTAAAGGGATAAAAATCAAGGATCAAGAATACAAACTGAGGGCATTCGTCGATGATTTGATTTTCTTTATGGAAGATCCAATAACAGGAATTAAAGAACTTGTAACTGAAATAAATAAATTTGGAAAGGCAGCAGGGTTTAAAATAAATAAAAACAAAACTTACATTATGACTAAAAATATGAAGCCAAAAGAGAGAGAGGAAATTATAAAAGTATCTGGATTCAAAATTGAAAAGGAAATAAAATATTTAGGAATTTGGTTCACTGAAGCAAACAAAGATTTATTCGACAACAATTACAAAAAAATGTGGAAAGAAATAGAGATGAATTTAAAAAGATGGATGAATCTTAACTTATCTCTATTCGGAAGAATTGCAGCCATTAAAATGAATGTCCTTCCCAAATTTAATTTCTTATTTCAAAATTTGCCAATTGTTACAAATGAAAAGCCATTTAAAATATGGGAAAAGGAAATATCTAAATGTATATGGGCAGGCAAGAAGCCAAGAATCAAATGGAAATTAATGACTGAGTTGCCAAAGAATGGAGGATGTGGTCTACCAGACCTAAGATTATACTACTATGCAAATGCCATGATGTGGTTATGCAACTGGATTACCTTAAATGATAAGAGAATGTTAATAATTGAAGGAGCCAATATGAGATTTGGCTTCCACGCATATCTTTGGTACAGTAAAGAGAAGATAGACAAGGAATTTAATAATCATTTTGTACTCAAATCCTTAATTAGAACATGGAAAAACATAAAGAAGCAAACATATACTAAAATACCCCAGTGAATATCTCCTCAAGAGGCCTTCTATGGAGAATAGATTGATAAAAACAAGATTGGCTTAGATATAAAGATCTCATAATGATTGAAAGATTCGATGTAATAAGATTACGAACGCGGGAAGAACTTGAAGAAGATGGCTCTAAACTGAACTGGTTCTCATACCTACAATTAAAAGAAAGATTTATAATGGATCTAAAATTAGAAGGAATCTCTGCCCAAAAATCATACAATGAACTAGAATCTATTATATTTTTGAAGACTAAACAAAAGATTTCACATTTTTACAAATGCCTTCTTGCAAGAAAGCTGGAGAATGAAAATATAAAAGATGTAATGATAACTTGGGCGAAAAATTTTCAACATGAAATCTCTCTACGAAATTGGGAAATGGCATGGAAGAACACATCAGAATCTACCAGCTCACAGGACCTAAAAGAAAATTTTACAAAAATGATGTATAGGTGCTATTTAACACCAGAAAGGATAAATAAAATATGTAAAGTTGGGAACAATAGATGCTGGAAGTGGAAAGAGAATCTAGGTACATTTTACCACGTTTGGTGGACATGTCCTAATACAAAAAAATACTGGATTAAAATACATGAGACAATAAAAGAAATATTTAAAATATCTTTTCCCATGACGCCCGAATTATATTTACCAAACATGATGTTTATGTTTAATAAGGATTTTCAAATGAGATACAAAAGAGTAATACTCTATTTAGTGACGGCTGCAAGAATGGTATTTGCCAGATTATGGAAGTTATCGATGGTTCCGGAAAGAGAGCACTGGATTAAAAAAAAAACTGAATTAAAACAATTCGATATTTTTTCTTTATATTTAAAAAAGAAACGTACTGAAACAATTGAGAAGGAGTGGCAACAAGTAACACAATACATGAGGATAAAAGGATATTGGGACTGATTTGGATATTGTGAATTTGACATTAAGACAGAGGTTAAAAAGATAAGAGATGTTACAAGAATATATACAGAAGTGATAGTATTAAGTATGGGAAGAGCTTATATATATTTAATATTTAGATATGTTATTAACACTATGTATAAAGAAAAAAAAGACATTAAGAAAAGGTAAAGTCAAGACTAGACAAATTAGATAAGAGAAAGATATAGATAAAATTTTGCTTAAAATTTTAGAAGAAATTGGGGAGTTTCCAGAAAGTAAAGTAGCGCTGAAAAGACACTGGGATAGAGGACAAGGAAGTCAAGGAAATGTAATAAAACAATAGGATATAAAGTTGCATGTATGAAGTGAAAAGTGAAATACATTTCCATGAAAATATGTAAATATGTAAATAATTGTATATGTAAGATAATATGAAATGAGCAATGTGTATGCTAAGTTTTTATCATTATATAACACCTTATAAAAATAGATTAAAAAAAGATGAGAACATTTGTGGTGCTGGTTGGTTGAGCCCTCATAATATCACCAATTATAGCATGGGCTGATTGGTTGAGCCCCCATAATATCACCTAGGAACTGGCCAACCCCTAGACCAGCCCTGCAGTTGATGAGAGATCAAACCAACACATTCATGTGGCTGTTTTTCAAACAGTCAAGCAGACTTCTTGAAAGTATAGGAGAAACACCTGCAACATTTGAATCTATGGTACTAATATCTATCATTTAATTTCCAGATGTGAGATGGGGAGAGGTTGAGTTATGTCCTTTTTAAAATAGGCAACTGACTTAAAGCATAGTCACATACATTCTTAAATCAGCATTGGATACATCCATGAGATTGTCTATTGCATTACTTGTCTACAATATCCCAGTTCACAGACAATTCTGTTCTTTCTACCTTTTCCCTGTCTTAGAGTTCTTATCTGCACAAAATAAACCAGTAGAAGTAAACAGGAGACAGAGCTCCACATACTGATTGATGGTCACTTGCTTTAATTATTTTTAAAAAGCCCAACATGTTTTGACCTCTTTCCTAGTTGGCTTTCCTCGAGAGCCACACTTTACACAGAAATTTTGCAAAATACTAAATGGTCCATTTCAGCTCCAGAAATTTCTGTGTAAAGTGTAGCCCTTAAGGAAGGCCAACTTTGATAGGAACTGAAACATGTTGGGCTTTTAAAAAAATAATAAAGCAAAAATGACTATCAATCAGCACATGGAGCTCTGTCTGCTGTTTTCTTTTACTTCTCATACATGCTCCTCTCCTTTGGACAAAATTAATCAGCCATTTAAAAAAAAAGTCAGACTAAATAAAAACATATACAGTGACCCCTCCACTTTTGTGAGGGTTTGGGGCACAAAACTCTCACGAAAGTGAAAAAAATCATGAATAACACCTCCTTGTGCTCTCTCTCCCACTCTTTTTTGGGGCTCCCCCATTCCCTTGCCTTTTTCCTCAGTGCACAATCTCAGTACTGGGGAAAAGGCAAGGGAATGGAAGGGGGAGCAGTGGAGAATAGAAGAAAGGCACACATGTGCCTTCCTACCATGCCATTCCCTTCCCTTTTGCCTCAGTGCACCATCTCAGCACCAGGCAAAGGCAAGAGAATGGAAGGGGGAACACCAGAGGGCAGAAGGAAGGTGCATACATGCCTTCCCCTCCCCATTCCCTTCTCTCTTGTCTCAGCACGTGATCTCAGTGCCAGGTAAAGGATGAGCAGGGGAGCACCATAGGGTAGAAGGAAAGTATGCACATGTCTTGTTCCTCATTCTCTTGCCTTTTGCCTCGGTGCATGACCTTAGTGCTCTGCAAAAGGCCCAGTACTGAAATCATGCACTGAGGCAAAAGGCAGGGGAATGGGAGGGGGGAGCACCAGAGGTTAAAAGGAAGGAAAGTCCATGCCTTCCCCCAACTACCTTGCCTTTTGCCTTGGTGCATGATCTGGGCAAAAGGCAAGGGAAGGGAAGGGTGGAGCACTGGAGACAGAGAAGGAGGGCATGAGTGTGCCTTCCCCTGATTCCCTTGCCTTTTGCCTGGGCAGGCTTACCTTCCTTCTCTGTGCCTGGCAAAACACAAGGGAATGGGAGGAAGAGAATTGAGGGGGGGCACATGTGCACCTCACAAATAACCAAATAATCAAATTCACAAATTCACAAAAGTCAAACCTGCAAATCTGGAGGGAGGACTGTTCTTTGCAATCTGCATGATTCAGCTACACTCAAGCAGTTACCAATAGTACTGAAAAGCGGTTTGCTTTAAGTGGATCACAATCAATCAATCATTTAAATATAAGCTCAATTACACCTTTCCATCTTATCCTAAGAGCAAATCTCAAGGGCCCAATATGCTCCTCAGAAAATAAATACCCAATGCTCAGAAATACATTGTATTCTTAGAGCTTTTCAACAGGCGAAGAAGACACATTTGTAAAAGATTTATATATGTTCTCTTACTTTGCCCCAGGACAAAGCATAATAGCCCCATTTGCTGATATCCACATGCTACATTCAGCTCAAGCAACGATCAATTCTGTACTAAAACTAGAGTCTGCCTGAAGCATGCAACTATTTCACTTACAACCCAGGGCACTGTAACCAGTTTTTGGATCCTTTTTTGCACTACCATTTCTCCTGTGATGTTATATTTTATCTCCAGACCCTGGTAACCTTAGGCTATGAATGTCATCTGTGCGTGTGTGTTTGTTTGTTTGTTTTCTTTTATTGTTGGGAAATCATCTGTAGTATCAGAAAATCATTTCTCCTTCTCCTTCTCCTTTGTCTTTCAGAGTTTTAAAAAAATTCAGTGCACTTGTCTGATGATCAAACAATTGTCCATAGCAGGCGGGTGACAGCATTTTTTTATGAAGAAAAAAAGTTCATTCTAAGAAGGAAGGTGATTTCCACCTGGAGTTCAATGCTGTGCAGATGAATAAAATATAAATGGCAGGAACAAATGTAAAACCAAACATCAGTAAGCACGGACAAAATGTTAACACATATCAGGCAACAAAGTAAAAGCACAACACCAGACCATCTGTGAACACAAAATGCTGTCCTCAAAATGGCAAGTAGGGATCAGAGCTCAGAAAACTTACCTTTTTCATTACAATTCCCAGAATCCCTCAGCTAGCATGGTTGCTGACTAGATGGGGGAACATGGGAGTTATGATAAAAGCTATTTTTCTAAGATCTGCCACTAGAATGGTGCAAGGACCACTACTGTAAAGGTGCAGCATTGTGTCCCCACTGTCATCATCACTGCACAGCTGCCAGGTGAAATGCAGGACAGGGCTCCTGTACTTTTAACTAACTGCATAGAAGAGGGAATTGAGCACATGCTCAATTCTACATCCAGCTACACTAGCTGAAAAGCTTCTTAATTATCTTCACTAGCAGTTCCACATAAACCATGTTGCAGTAGCCAGTAGGAAGGCATGCATAACTGAGGCTAAGGCAATTTCTGCACTACACTGTTATAGTGCTATTATTCCACTTTCAACATCCTATAGAATCCTGGGGTTTCCAGTTAAGGCAGGGGCATTTAGAATTCTCAGCCAGAGAGCTCTTTGGCCTCAGTAAACTACAAACCCCAGAATTCCACAGGATGTTGAAAGTAGAATAATTGCACTATAACAGTATAGTGCAGAAATGGCCTAAATCTTTGCTTGATGATAATGACTATTGTCAGCTCAACTATGGTTGTCAGAGTAGAAACTAGAGAAAGCATCTGTATCTTTAATGGTTGTATAGAAGAGGAAATCTCAGCATGTGCTGCTAGTCACCTGGTTGCATGACAAAAAATCTCTGCTGAAATCCCTTCTTCTACCCATCCATTAAAGGTATAACAGGCTTTTCCAGTTTTCACTCTGGCAACCCTAAAGACACATCTGACCATATCTGCTTTGTGAGATTCCACCAACATTGCAGGGTCAAGAAAAATCCCCAAATTATGCAAATATGTCCATTAGGAGGGCTTTAGCCTCATCCAAAAACATATAAATGCATCTTCAGTCTTATGTACTGGCCATTGAAACCTGCGTTCTGAGTCTGATAAAGCTTCTGGAATATTCATTCAGACCATATGAACATGTTCAAGAATTCACTGTGAGACTCGGGTTATGGAGCCAAAGTCTGCTTAAAATATTCTATTGCTTGTTTACCCTACCACCCCAAATTCCACAAGCAAGTTTGTGTTGTGTGTGCCTTTAAGTTGTTTTTGAATTATGGGAACCCTAAGGCAAACCTATCACAGGGTTTCCTGGGGCTGAGAGTGTGTGATGCACCCAGCATCACCCATTGGGTTTCCATGGCTGAGCAGGGAATCAAACTGTGGTCCCCAGGGTCATAGTCCAATGTGGTTTGAGCTCAAACCATTATGCCATGCTGACTCTTCAAGCAAGTTTACTTTAGTGTAAAAATAATTGAGTCTTCTTCTGGTCAGAGATGTTGTTATTTCTTCTCATATTCCAAAACCGAGCCCATACATTTAAAATAGGTTGTGGAAGTTGTGATTTGCTCTGACAACAAACCAAGTTGCATTGGCTTCCATGTGAAACACATGGCTTGCTTGCCTGTAATTATGTATTGAAATGCAAAAGGTGCCACAACCTTTTCCCCTTTGCCTAATAGCATGGATTTTCTATTGATCCATGTCAAATGAAGCCACTGAGGACTGCTGTGCATCGTATTGTTACCACCGTGTACTGGCCTGGCCTTTGGTGAGTCAAAGATATCATTTTGATATCATAATTCAGCCCTACTCTGCCACCAGCCAAGTGTTTGTGAGGCCTGCCGAACAAGCGCAAAGCTAGGCATGGCTATTACTTGCTGCTCCCACCACATTGAGCCAGATATTGTCAGATCTGCTTTAGGGGACCTCCTGAAACAAACACCTTCACTACCACAAAGGGACCCTCTGCCCTGAGAAGACACCCCGGTGAGCTAGGTACTCAACTGCCGAGCTAGCCACATTTACATACCAGCTACTATTGTCAATTCGGACTTTAACTTAATCATGCAAATTCTGACCTTTCGGAGGCTTTGTCTGCAACCCAAAACTCATTGTTTTCATCCCAAGACCAGACTAGCCTCCAGTTGTTCTTTCCCCTATAAAAATCCCCCGCTCTGAGAGCTCTTCAGAACTCTCACTGGAACATCTCCAGAACTCTTGCCAGATCGCCCGAACTTCACTCTGCCTTGCTGCCGCTCGGTTCAGCGGATTCCCCTCGGCTGCCACGCCAGGATTCTACTTCTTCAATCAGACTTCTCCAGGACTACAGGACAGGTGGCATATCACCCATTCCCCTCAAATTCTATTTCCCTTTTCTAGTTAGGAGTGTGTTTGTGCTTTTCTTTAATAACTGTTTAATAAATCTAATTGTTGTTTGAACCATTTCCCTGCTCACTGACCTGACACTGTATATATAGGGTAAAAGATCCTGCTGCGTTGCCCTGCCTCTCGTTAGCCAAGAGAGTGCTCCAGCTAATTTCCCCATCTTTGCTTGGTCTGGTTTGTTGTTTGGGTGCCCCTCCCGGGACCCCCAATTCATAGGGTAACAGTATGCAGAACACAAGATCTTTAGAGGACTTCTCAGAGCATATTACCTGTGGGAGGGAAAGGAATATGTGACAGATTAGGACAAAGCGCAGCTGCTTGGTATCAAGAATCTTGCTAAAAGCAAGAAAACAAGCTGCTGGGTGTGGTATAAAAATAACAGTATAGCCGCTGTTGAACACACCCAGCTGTAGATTCTGGCTATCCATTTCCACAGGGACTGTTCTTGCCTGTCTGCGTAAAATGCCTATTCCAGATGTTCCTGTATGCCCAGATTAGAAGTCTGCTGTGAATTCCTCATGTGGCGAGAGATGGGAAGGTTGGGACCAGTGTAGTGTAGTAGTTTGAAGCCATTTCCGCACTAGACTGTTATAGCGCTATCATTCCACTTTCAACATCCTATGGAATCCTGGGATTTGCAGTTCAGGGAGGGGCCGGCCATCCCGTCCCTGAACTGCAAACCCCAGGATTCCATAGGATGTTGAAAGTGGAATGATAGCGCTATAACAGACTAGTGCGGAAATGGCCTCAGCTTTGGACTAGGACTATGGGGGACCAGGGTTCAAATCCGTACTCACCTATAGAAATCCAGTGGTTGACCTTGGACAAATCACTCTCTCTGCCTTAAAGGAAGCCAATGGCAACCCCACTCTGAATCAGTCTTGCTGGGAACATCTTAGGGCAGCATTGCTAAAAGTTGGAACTGACTTGGAGGCACATAACAACAAAAGTCTTATCCAGTTCAATGATGTGTAGTGTGCTTAGGCTGCTGATTGTATACAAGCTTACTGAGAAGTAAGTCACATTGCAGTCAAGTGGGCTTGCCACTGAACTAGAATAAATAACTCAAAGCCACATACATTAATTTTTGTTGTTAATAGCTGTCAAGTCAGCTTTGGCGACCCTATGCTACCATGTCAGCAACAGCCCTTCCCAGGTTCTGCAGACTCAGGGCTACGGCTTCCTGGATTGAGTCTATCTGCCTGTAACGTTGCATTCTTCTTTTCCAATTGCCTCCCATTTTATTGAATGTTTTTGTCTCTTCTAATGCTTTATGCCATTTCATAATACGGTCAAAATATGATAGCCTCAGTTTTGGTCTTTTTAGCTTCTAGGGAGAGTTCACACTAAAGCCTGTAAGACTTAAGCTCTTTGTAGATATTCTGGACTAGACAGTTAGAGAGTCTCCAGCCAGAGCCAAATCCTGGATCACTTCCTCCTGTAAGGGATGTTAAGAGACTAGTTGAATGTGTAGGAAGACCACTCAACAAATATATTTCACATACTTAGAATGAGTGGTCTTCCTAAACATTTAACTATTCAGCTATAGTGTTATGGAAATAGATAAATTGACTATGTTTTTAAAAGGTAAAACAATTGATGATTTTAGAGAACGTTGGGAATATTTAAGTAGTTATCTAGAGGAGAAATGGGGTGATGTTTCAATAGTACCTTTGAAAGAATGAACATTGATTTGAAAATAAACCCAGAGTATAAAAGGATCAAAGGTAACAAAAACTCCAGATAAGATAAATTTAGATCAAACAAAGCATTATTTGTGTTGGGAAACATCATTACAGAAATTGATATGCACATGTATGTATAATCTTCACGTTTATATACAATCTAATTTTGTACTCAATTTATGGATCTAGATGCATAAATATAAAATATAAAAATATAAATAAAACTAAAAAAAAGTCCACATTCATTGCAATCGTATTTAGAGAAACACATTTTATTTCTGTATGTACGTACAGATTTCAATTATTTTACAGCTTTCAATTATTATACAGCTCTCTGTGTTTTCTACTGCAGCTGAGAATTGAGCTCCAATGCTCAAGTCCTGGTCTGTTGAACAAGAATGAACTGGCACAACCTGTTCCTTTAAAGGCAGCACGAAGTGCAGAAATTAGCAAGTGAAGCCTTTCATAGCAAGAAAAAAAATGTTTACGACCACAGTTCGTGCTGCAGTAAAAGAACACAGAGGCTGGTAAAAAGATTGGAAGCCTACCTTTCTTAATTCAACACAGAGTGCTTGCACAGAACTACATAACAATCCACATCGTATCCACTCAGTGTTTCGTACTGCTTATCTGGCAATTGGCCTAATCCCTGTCAACAGTTTAGTCAGGCTTCTCTGAAAGCCCTGTTGTTACTCTTCAACTTCAGTTCCCCCACAGTCAAAGGGAATCATTTCTCATTATTTTCCTGCAGTTTTTCAGTCTCTTCCTCCATGCTTTATTTGCTTCTTCTGCTACAGTGTTCCTTTGGAGTGTTCACCCTCTGCCTTCATGAAAGCAAGTGCCACTGACTTCTGTAGTATTAGCACCACCTCACCCTTCAATCTGTTCCAAAGGCTCCAGCTGTCTCTTCCTATCTCTAAAGGCAGCCTGCTCTCAGAGTCAAGCTGGATACAAAACTAACCACATCTTTAGAAAGCATATCAGGGATGTAATGTTTAATAATAGGAAGGGAGAATAATTTCCAGAGTGACCACAGCTAGGGTAGCTGCATGAAAAGAGGACAGCTATTTTTAATAGCTGTGTAGAAGAGGGTGTTTTGGGAGGAGTGGTTTACAAGGCAAGTTACACCTGCTGATATTCAGTCTTCCACACAACAGTTAAAACTGTAGGAGCTCTGTCCCTTTATATATGTATATGTATGTACGTACGTACGTATGTATATTATGTATATTATGTATACTAGCATATGTACCCAGCATTGCCCAGGATTTTATTTTTTCATAGGTAACACTTTTTAGAAAGATTTGAGCTCTTGTGTCTCTGATTCCCCAAACTGTCTTGTCCAGTACCTGTAACTTTTCCCCATATTACCCAATCCATTATGTTATTAACATACAGAGGTCAGGCTCCTGAGAGAAATACATTGCCCCTCTCCTTGGTGCTAGGCCTTGTCTCCATAGCAACCAGATAGCCTATTCAAGACAGACACAGTTGACAGCTTTTCCCCATGTTCTCCAATCCAGTCTGTACTCAGAGTTAGTAACATTCAGAGGCTGGGTTTCTGAGGGAATATACTGCCCTCCTCCTTGCTATTAGGCCTCATCTGCATAGCAACCAGCTAGGCCCAAGAGCTCTCTGGATGAGAATTCTAAAGATCCGTCCCTAAACTGCAAACCCCAAGATTCCATAGAATCTTCACAGGCAGCCAATCATACGAGATCTTCCCACCTGACATGGACAAACAGACAAACTTTGACTGTTATATATTAGATCTACACACACACACACACACACACACACACACACACACGGTCACCATAGCATGAAATATAGAGGAGGCTTAACGTTTTCAATTGCAGACACAAACCTACAGAAAGCTCCCCATTCACTTAGGGCCCTATCACACTGCACAATTATAGCACTATATTTTCACTTTGACTGCTTTTCCCTATGGAATCCTGGGATTTGAAGTTTCATGAGGTATTTAAAATATTCTGTGACAGATCTCTAATCTCTCTCCAAACTACTTATTCCAGGATTCCATAGAACAGAGCCATCAATGTTAAAGTGGAATCAATATGCTATAATTGTGTACTGTAAAAGGGACCCCAATACTACATCTTATGCTATTAAAAGCTTTTTTCACTGGAGGGTCATAGCTAGGGAAAGGGCACAACATGATAATGGTTTGGGAGAGAAAGGCTAAACAATACCTCCCTGTATGTTGTGCTCTCAGTGAAAATCATGACCCCCCTGTTCTTATTATTAACTTGAAAAAAAGAATGTATGTTTTATAATGACATCTTTAGCATTGCATCTAATCTGAGGCACAGCAAAACATGCTGGGCTGAAGCTGGCAGCACCCTGGCCTAGTTTTCTTACCCAGGACACCAAAATTCTGTACTGGAGACCAACATTCTGTATTGCAGACTAACTATTTTAAGTTAGTATCGCTAGCAATATAGCAATAAGGGACAGTCAAAATTCATGTTGCACAGGGTTGACAGTCAGGTAGCTGGTATCAACAAGTTTGTGTTCTATTTAAATACCAAAGGAAAGTATTGCTTTTTGTTAAGCTAGTCATGTATTTCTCTGTAAAATTAACATATTAGCCACATTCATGAATGTACATGATGCTCATATTTCTTTCTTTGTGAAGGACCCACACTCCAAAACACAGGACTTTTTGCCATCTTGTTCAGTCTATATAAAAGGAAACACTTTCCAATTCTCAAATTATAACAGAAACTTAGCAACTCTATAAGGGCCAAAGTTTCTGGCTCTTAAATAAGAGACATTCTTTCTCATAAGGGACATCTGGCAACCTTAGGTTTTAGTGGCACAGAACCCATGCTTTCCCTTCTGTTTGAGCTAAGCATTCTGCTAGATTATAATGGCACCTCTCATCATTACAGGCTTCCCCCACTAATCTGACAAGTTAGGGACCAGAGCACTATCAGAAAATTGGTTGAAAAGCAGAACCCATGTACTGTACTGTGGGGAACACGAAGAACTTAGAGGCTCACTTGGGACCAACCAGACATGTGTTACTTGCAAAGTCTTTCAGCTGGCTTGGTGTCCCCCCCCCGGTTCATTTTGTAAGTAGCGTGTGCTCGGTCCCAAGCAAGCAGCCATAGACAAAAAGAACTGCTAAAAGAGTGGAATCCCTGTCAAATTAATGGAATTTGTCCTTAATTTGGAAGCATCAAAAGAGTGAGTCATCAGATAACGAGGTGTCAAAAGGTGAGAGCTTCCTATACGTTCTTACCCAATAGTGGGAAATGGGGAGAGACTTGGGTTCAAATTAGCATGTGTCTCAAAGGCCATTTCCACACTACACAGTTATAGTGTTGTTATTCCACTTTCAACATCCAGTGGAATTCTGAGATTTGAAGTTTAGGGAAAAGCGTTTAGAATTCTCAGACAGAGAGCTCTTTGACCTCAGTAAACTACAAACCCCAGAATTCCATAGCCTGTTGAAAGTGGAATGATAGCACTATAAACTGTGGAAATTGTCAAAGTCTTATAGACAATCTCACCCTTTTTCATTCAAACTGAATGCAAGTAATAAAAGTAGATGAGAATGATTGTACTGAATCAAGCCAAGGTCTCTTCCGTTCATCATTCTGATTCCCACAGCATTCAGTCTCATCAGTGGAGGCACCCTATCAGCACTATTTACAAGATCCAAAATCTAGTAAATAAAACCTGGAGGTGAGAGAAAAAGCAACACTGACTCATGAGACATTACTAAAGAGATAGAAGACACTTTATTCTCACAGAATACATGCCTGTGCTGGAAAGAAGGTACTTAAGATTACAAGCCTTGACAGTTAAAAACAAAAAAGGAAAAATAGAAAGCGGGTCTCTTTGGGACTTATGTCGTATGGGCTTCTTTTGTTTTATCTGGTATCCAAAGAAATGCCATTACAGAAAGGGTACTTGGCCCCAGAAGGGTTGCACAATACACATGGATGATCCAGGATTACTTTGGAGAGGCTTCAGCATTTCTCTGGCACTCTCAGTGAGAATACTCAGAAGCCCAAGGCATTTGACAGTCCAAAGAAAAGCAGACCTCCTTGTTTTCCTTGTTTTGTTTTGTTTTTTAATGGGAAATGTTGGACTTTTTTTAAAAAAATGGTGTACAAAAAGCATATGTAGAGACAATGTGCAATTTAGGGTTGATGTGGGCAACTGTGGCATAAGAGCTGCCTGTGACCCCCCCCCCCAAAAAAATGTTATGCTCTGGAAATTCCAGAACATTGTTGTTAATTATGATCAACTTAACTTCAATTTATGGTGAGCTTATGGGACCTTCATGCTTCCATGTCATCAAGAGTCCTGCTCAGGTTTTGCAGGTGCATGGCCTTGTCTTCATTGATTTAATCTAAGCACTTCTAATGCAGTTTTCCTCTTTTCCTACTGTCTTCAAACTTACCAAGCATCACTGTCTTTTCTAATGAGTCATGTCACTGCTCAAAAACATTTTTCACTAAGAAAATGAGAATTATGTTTCTGGGAGTCTCAAGGAAGCAAGATTCTTCTTTAATATAAAGTATGCATGTCATTGCTTCTCTTGTTTTACTCCAAAATAAGTTTTTTACAAAACATATGCTATGAGCAACTCTCTTATGAGTAATACCTTGTAGTATGCAAGACCCGTCTCTTCATGGCAGATATTTAAATAGCATAAACAACATCCTCTCTCTGGAAAGAGTTTTCCTTATCTGGCTTGAACTAGTTGAGGAAACCTGGTTTGCATTGTACAGAGAGTTCATGTGGTTAGGTTCCTACTGACTGTTTGCATCATTTATTTATTATTATTATTATTATGGTTCTTAGCTTTTCCAGAGTCAGTTTTCCCAGATTTTCTCCCCCATGAAAGAAAGGCAAGGGCTTGAAACAGGATCAGCATTCCTTGAGGTGAAAACAAATCTATCATCCAGTTTTTTACCTTACTCTTGCCTGCTACTTCAGTGGCGAGACTTCTGCACAGAAAAGTGTTGGGACTTCTCTAGCTTTTTGCTCTTCTGCTCTGAGTCTGTTGACCAGGAAGGGAAGAGGTGAAACCCAGGAGTCCTCATCCTGGAGTAGAGGGTACAAAACCTTCCATTATGTTCCATCCCTTGTTGGAGCGGAATGCTTATTTGGAGCTCTCCAAAGTGCTGCACTACCTGTCTTGTCCTGTTCTTTCTGCACTACACTTTTATAGTGCTATTGTTCTATTTTCAATATCCTGTGGAATTCTGGGGTTTGCAGTTTACTGAGGCCAAAGAGCTCTCCGGTTGAGAATTCTAAATGCCCCTCCCTAAACTGCAAGCTCCAGGATCCCATAGGATGTTGAAAGTGGTATAATAACAGTGTAGTGTAGAAAGGCCCTGAGTCTTTTTGAGTCTCTGCCTCTAGCCTTCAATATAATTAAACCTCAGCTCACTGCCTCCAGTTCATTTGTACTTTAACCACAGTAAATGAAAGTGGAGGAAAAGCATTGTAGGATAGTCAGCAGTTTGAGGACTGTACCACAAGAAGCGTTACCATTCATGCATCTCCAAAAAAAGAAAAAAAAAGGAGAATAAGGCACTGATAACACACAAAAATAGCATCTGTTAATTTATGTCTACAAATGCAAATGTAAGGTTTATTACTATATATTGAAATAGAACATGTCTCATAATAGTGGTGTCCAGGAAAGATTAGAACCAGATGGCCCGTCTTCGTGCTCATTGCTGGTGGGAAGTTTCAAGGTGGCTGTAATCCCATTCTATAGTGTGTGTGTTTGTGTGTGTGCATGCACATGCACATGCATGTTTAAATCAGATTGGGTATCCCTTCCAATAGAGGAAATCTGCTGGCAGAGAACTCTCTTCTGTAAGGTAGCATGGATGGCCAGCCTCAACACATGTATGAGCCTTGCCAGATAGACAGCACTAAGTCTCAACTGTTTATATTCCATTGCACCTTTTACAAGAAATATTTAAATGGGGAAGAACAGGGGAAAAGGAGAGAGGGAGAGAGAGATGGGAGGATTCCTGAGGTGGCGAGATTAAGGGGGAGGCTGCTTTTTGCACGTGTTTTTTCCTAAACAAAGGGCTGGTGTTACTAGCAGTAATACAATAGTCTGGCAGGTAATAGAAAACTCTTGAATAGGAGGAAAGCAAATGGTTGTGGAACAGGAAGACAATCCTTGATTCAAGCCAGGCACAAAGGAAGCACTGTGCAGGCATGTTCCATAACCTTGACTGGCAGGTTTTACATATCTTCAATCCAGCTTTATGAAATGAAGATAATGCTAGCCCCATATACTCGTTTCTTTTTTTTTCTTTTCTTTTTTTTGCAAGGGATGCTTTCTGATTCTGGCAAACAGGGATTTAAGCTGCAATGTTGTTATGCACAATTATCTGGTAATAAGCCCCATTGAACATCTATGAAAACATGCGGTGCTATTGACTTGTGCTTACTGCTGGGAAGATTTTAAATGTTGGCTGCGATGTCTGCATTGCCGACCAATACAATATTCAAACTGCCATAGGACAGTTCACAAATATTTACACCGTGAGACCTTACCTGCCCTGTAATTACATCTCTTCCAGAACTACAGAGAATACAGAACACTCAGCTACTCCACAGCAGCACTGAAGCAAACAAGTAGCCCCATTGTGGCTTTTTTAAAAGGAGTTACATCAGGAAGAACATTCCTTTACAGAAACTCAGACACATATACATCCTGTCATAATTCTTTGGCAAATAGATTGGAAAAATGGGAACATCATATTGCAATGCACTAACAAATGAGAAGAGTTTGGAGAGGGTAATGTCTTTGATCTCCTTTTTTCACGTTTGCTCCTTTCTGTAGTGCCTTTATTGTTGTTGTTGTGTGCCTCCAAATTGTTCCCAACTTATGGCCACCCTAAGGCAAACCCTGTCATGGGGCTTACTGGGGCTGAGAATATGTGATGTGCTCAAGTTCACCCAGTAGGTTTCCATGGCTGAACAGGGAATTGAACCCTGGGCCATTTCTGCATTAGAGTGTTATAGTGCTATTATTCTACTTTCAGCATCCTATGGAATCCTGGGGTTTTCAGTTTACGCTCCCTAAACTGCAAACCCCAGGATTCCATAGGCTGTTGAAAGTGGAATAATAGCACTGTAACACTCTAGTGTGGAAGCAGCCCTGGTCTCCAGGATCACAGTCCAATGCTCAAACCACTACAACACACTGCCTGTAGCACCCCTTATTCTCCATCAAGCATGGCTTTAAAACACTGAGGTAAGAAGACATGATCTGCCAGGTCCAACTCAATATATTTCGCCACCTGATGGGAAGGACAAAATGAAACCTCCTCTCCTTCAGGTCCAAAAGCCAACCAAGCAGGTGATAGGATAATATCTTTCATTGCAGCTGGCTACCTTTTCGGATATAGGGGCACACAGCTCTGTCAGCTTGCCTCCCCTGAGCATTTGACACCTGAAGTGACTGCTTCATTCCACCTAACAGTAGGGCTGACCTCAGAGTCAGGTTGCACTGGCATAGCCTACAACCTGAAGAACTGATCAAAGCCTATTAAAAAAAAAAACATGAGTTGGTTTGCCTGAGCAAGTCTCTGGCTTATTGAAAACAAGATTAAACCATGTTTTGTTGTTTTATCTTCCTAAACTATACTCTAACTGCAGTTCTCAATTCAAGAATCGTAAGATGTGGTTCGCTGAACCCAAGGAAAACATATTTCCAGTAGTCTTTATGGCCATGTTGGAGGAAGAGAAGGGAGTAACCAAGTCCAAGCAGGAAATCTACATTATACTAAACCATGTGCGTTTGTATTACAACTAAGTCAAGGTTATATTTGTGTAGTCCCTGCACGCGTCATTTGTAAACATAGCTTAGTCAATGTATATGTGCCTAAGCACTCTTCACGATGTGCAGAAGGGATCAGGGGCACAGCCAGGAAAAACAATGGTACCAGACAATATCTAAGTGTTCCTTTTGCCTCTAATGTTGGGGATTTCTAAAGTGTATTGATGATACTGTAAATAGAAAACTGAAATGACAACAACATCAAGAAAGCTTGGAATCATTAACAATTCTGTGTTTCTTTTAAAATCTGTTGCAATATAACATCATAGACAGTTGTGCTGTTAGGATGTGACTTCTGAATGGGGGCCCACAGCTACAAGACTGGATTACTAATGGTGCAGTTGCAGCAAATAGTGTAGCTGGCATAGCCAGGGTCCCTCTAGTGCCACACATAAGTCACATACAAACCTCTTCGTGCTGTGATGCTATCTGTAGAGAAATGATCCTGAGGAAAGAGAGGGTTGTAGATGTTTGTCCCTCAAGGTAGCCACTTCATTTCTCAGCTGCAGAGTAAGTGAAGTGAGAAGTGGTACATTTGTCTTTTTGCTTTTGAGATTCCAGCCTCAGTCATGCCAAATTGGACAAAGATAAGAGGGACACCCAAACCTACTTAATCCCTTGGGTCTAAAAGAGATCAGCTTTGGTCCCCTGGTATAGCTGCTCTTGGCCCAGCAGTATCACCAAGTGGGATCTCTCAGAGTACAAAGCCAGCCCTCTAATAGGGAGTTCACATACATGCAAACATGGGCCTCAGTTGTCTTGGTTTTTCCTTGCCCATTTATTTGGTTTTGCCTCTCCCAGCTATCATCCAGCAGTATTTCACTGAGCTGAAGGAGAAGGAGATGAGGAAATCAGAGGCACCATCAGGCCCTGCTTCTCCCCAACAAGTCCTACAAGCCATTCCACCAGGCTGTAGAAGAGGGAGAACTGCAAAACAGAGTGCTTCTATCTATTCAGGTGAAAGATTGTTTAGCTTGAACTGTTTCTGTTCACAGGGACGTAGGGGAAACTTGCCCCTCCTTGAGGCATCATTGAACTGAAAACAGCAGTTTATTTAACAGCATGCTGGTCCAGATATCCAGAACTCAGACTGGCACTGAAGGAAATATGTGCTTTAACATTTATAGCCATTTTAGAAAAGCTACCCAACAATAGCATATAGCAACAAATAGGAAATCACAGGCATGAACTAAGTACATTTTAGTCAATCCTTAACCAGCAGTCATTAAGCCACAACGGAAAATCGCTAAGCAAGCACTGGGTAAAACGTATTCACATGGAACTTTTTGCTTACATTTCAGATTGTTATTGTTATTAGTAGAAAGTGCCAGTTAGTTGACAGTAGGCTCGTAATGTTCTGAAAATGCCTCATCTGCTTTTCCTTGCAATTCCTAAGAGCTTAATAACTCAAACAGCTTCTAAAATTTACCCTGGTTGAAGATGCTCTTTCTTCCTGCCTGGTTTTAACCTTATATTGGTCTTATGGTCACCCTCTGACCTTTCCACATCAGTGACTACGATGAGAAGGCTAACTTCATCTGGCTTCATTACAGGCATTCAGTTGCATTAAATTAACGTAGTCATTATATGCTACATTATTTGACTTGCTGAACTTTGTAACTAAGAATCTAGCACCTTTGTTTGTTTCCTCCTCCTCTTTCTATCCCACCCTCCCACCTCCGTTTTCCTTTTATGTCCTTTTAGAATGTAAGCCTGAAAGCTGTGGGCAATGACTGACCTACTTCTGATCATCCTAAGCCACTCTGGGAGCCCTTGCAGCTAAAGAGCAAGATAAAAACATCTTTACAGTAATTAAATAAATAATAATAATTTGGCCCTGTGAGACTTCCATGAATGACAGAATAAGAAATAATAAGACTGCCACCATAGAGAATGCATCTGACTTCACATCAGTCCCTCCTTGATATTCATGTTTTTCTTTTAATGTCTCATTAATGTTCAGACAAGTGACAAGGAAACCCCATCAGAATTCTGATGCTGCAGCCAGCTCCTGTCCATAAATTTTTAAAAAACACATTAAAAGAGTGTTGTCCAGCTAGATCCAGCTGCAAATTAATGTGTGCTCTGGGAATTTCATGAGCTGTATGAGAATCTATATGAGAACATCCACTATTGCACAAAATGCTATGACACCATGTACCTTTTTTTCCTGATATATATGAAGCTGATTACGCCTTTCATTTCCCTGAAATACAAACTGTGAATGAATGATTGAGCTATGAAGAGAGTACAGTGGAGCCAAGATAAGTCAGAGGGAAAAAAGAACAGTGGAAGTTGAAGGGAACATTGCTTTACAGAACTTCTCCTGGTGTGACTGCCTATTCCTCTGTACCAGTGTCATTTTAAAAGGGGACAGAGTTACTTCATTGTACTTAAACTACACATAAATATACATACATGAATGTCAGAATCTCAGGCCATTTCCTCACTAGCCTGTTATAGCATGATGATTCCACTTTCAACATCCTCTGGAATCCTAGGGTTTGCAGTTTCGGGAGGGGCCGGCTGGCAACTGTTGTCCTTAGAATAAGAAAGAATGTACAGTTGATCCTCTACATTTGCAGGTTTGACACAGATTTGATTATTTGCCATTTTCTCCAACCCCTGCCCCCGAACCTCAGGAGGTTTTTTTCCAGGAGATCCTTCTTGGTGGTTCCGATTAGATCATGCAGCCCTTTAAAAACCCACCTCTGGTCCTCCTTCTTCTCCATCAGCTGCTGCCTGGTCAGCTAAAGATGGATTGCCACCCAATTTCTCAGCACCACAAACCCTCTCCCAATGTCCCTCACACACCCAAGGAAGGAGATGGGCAAGAAAGGAAGTATAGGGCCACCATGTTGACCCACCCCCTTTCCCTCTCCTTTCCCTAACCTAGTTTGGACCTTGAGTGCCCACTCTCACCACCATGCCTCAGCCCCCTTCCCACAGAGACACTCATCAACATTTTGATATTTGTGATTTTTCCACTTTTGCAAAGGTCCTGTGCCCATAACCCTAGTGAATGGTGGAGGGCCTACTATACTGTATTGCTCAAGGCTACTTGGGCTGGTTTCTTGGCTTAGAGGGGAACAGAACCTAGATTTCTCAGGCCCAACTCTAGCCCCACCTCAAGTTTCATATCGTCCAAATGCACCAGTTTGGTAGGTACAGTCCCAATTAATCTTCTATCATCCAACTTTTTCAGCTGTTTTCAA
Organism: Iguana delicatissima; assembly: GCA_948472985.1. Taxonomy (NCBI): domain Eukaryota; kingdom Metazoa; phylum Chordata; class Lepidosauria; order Squamata; family Iguanidae; genus Iguana; species Iguana delicatissima. Next base: position 343,870 of record CAOKZL010001574.1, read on the forward strand.
AATGTCCCAGTTTTAGTCTCTTCCACCCACTTTTACCTTTTGTCCTCAGCTTTCTCCAGTTACTATAAACTGAGTTCAAAGTGCAAAAGAAGTTTGCCCTCAGTTAACTTAGCAGAGGAGAGAGGAAAGTAGGGGACGAAACTTCCTCAGGCAAGAGCAAACTGTTGCAGCACCTTTTGCTGTGTTGACCACACTCGAAGTTGCTTTTCCCAGTTTTCATTGATGAAATGTTGGAGGGTATGAAGTTCCGGTCTAACATTCTAACCAGCACACTACATTCATTGTCACTGGCAAAGTAATACACACTGTTTTTCACTTTTAAAGTCTTAATATCCTTCTGGTATGTCTTTCTAAGGGATTGCCTGATGGACCTTTCCAGACATTATGATCTTCAGGAAAATACCATTGCCTGTTAAGGCTCCCTTGGCCAGGCATACAGAAGAGGGATGTTTTTGCTTGTCACTGTTTGTCCTTGTGGAGCATCTTGATTTGTTTCTTCAAAAGTAGTGTGAATATAAGCAGAATCTTTTTCTGCATTGCTAAATAACTTCATCCTGGCACTCCCCACTCACTTAGGACATTTCCACACTGCACTGTTCTAGTGCTATTATTCCACGTTCAACATCCTATGGAGTCCTGGGGTTTGCAGTTTAGAGAGGGACCTTTAGAATTCTCAGCCAGAGAGCTCTTTGGCCTCAGGAAACTACAAACCCCAGAATTCCACAGGCTGTTGAATGTGGAATAATAGCATTAGAACAGTGTAGGGCAGGAATGGCCTTAGTATTTCTCTGCTGAATCATCTGGAGAAATGGGCTTACTGAAAATGAAGGTTGCAGTCCTTTGCCAACTCTCCTCACACAAAACCTCACTGAATTCAACAGGACTGTCTTCTGAGTAGATGTGTAAATGTATGCTATATTTTCAATTTTTTAAAAAATTAAAGAACTAGGGGCAAGGGATGTGTGGCACCTTTTCTTCCCAAATCATGTTAATACTGTGGGCACTGTATTTAGAAGAATTAATCAAGGGGAAGCATTTTATCCTCTTGTAAGCAGCTGGAAAGGTTTTATGAATAAAAACATACATTGAGAGAAAATTAAAATACTGCTTTTACATGCAGCTTTGGTTCACTTGGAGCTATATGGGAGTGAAAATTTCCCCAAAATTAGTGTGAAAATTTTGATAGGTGCATGAAGGGGTCTTTGAGGGTCCTTCAGGGGACCTTTTTGGACCACCAAAGTGGAGCTTGGAGTCCTCTGAAGCCCACAGGCTCCACTTTCACTACCCCAATATTAGCATTTTGTTTAGGCTTAATTATCTGACTAAATACATTGAAGATGCCAGATCTCATTTGATCTCAGAAGCTAACAGGATCAGGCTTGGTTAGTACTTGTATTGAGGGACCACCAGAGACTCCCTGGTTGTTGCTTTTGTTGCCTTCAAATCATTTGCGACTTATGGCAACCCTAAGGTAAACCTATCACAGGGTTTTCTGTGACTGAGAGTATGTGATGCACTCAAGGTCACCCAGTGGGTTTCCATGACCAAGGAGGGAATTGAACCCCGGTCTCTCCAGGGTTATAGTCCAACGCTCAAACAACTACATTATGTTGGTTCTCAGTTGTAGGCTACATTTCAGATGAAGGTAATGGCAACCAACTTCTGAGTATTACTTGCCTAAGAAAATTCTATGAAATTCATGGAGTTGCTATAAGTCCACAGGTGACTTTGTTAGGCTTGAAATTTGGGGCTCTACAATTTGCTGTAGAATTGATGTATTAATTGGCATTTTAGACACTCAGAGCTCATCAAATGACTTTTGCCTTTCACATGTTTGTTCTGCTTGGCTCTTGTTTATTGTTAACATGTACCCTAAAAGAATGCTGCTTTTGTTTCACTGATGTCTTCGGTGATAACCTGGGGGAAATATACTGGATGTTGACTGGGACATTTAGACCCTGGAAATAATGTTCAGGGTCAGATAGAATGTACCACATATATCAGCTGTAACTTTGTTGATGCTGATGCATGAATATTTTCTTCCTGTAAGCATTCTTTAATATAAACATAAAAATGGTATAAAAAGGGAAGCATGGGTGAATAAACCATCCTTCTGGGGTCATCACTTTTGGTGATTGCTAGAGGGATCCTTTGGCCAAAGTGTGTGCGTGTGTATCTTTTTCTCCACCTATCCTATCCTTTTCTTTCCACCTTCCTGCCTTGTATCTGAGGGTTCAAACCAGCTCCATGTCCATCTGGGGATATGGTGGAAATGTGATTAATGTATCCACTCTATCAACTTGAAGGTAGAGAGAGAAAGAGAATGGTGGGGGAGAGAGAGAGTTAACTGTACTCATGTGTGAAGGCATCCTTGTTCATTAGAATGGTAAGGATAGAGCCGTGTACATCAGAGAGCATGGGGAGTGCTATATTAGAGCACAGAATCACTACATTTGGGCAAAGCCCTTGCAAAACTATAAAAAAAAAAAACCAGGAAGTTCAAACATAGTTTCTTCCATGCAAGTGCAAAGCAGCAAAGGCCCATATCAGCCCTCCACAGTTAATGAGGAGGTTACCATGGAAGAAGAACTGAGAACAATGACTATTGTGCACAAATACAGCTTTAGATCTGACAGACCCTTGTTCATCCCTATAATGGCTCCCAGTCCTTTATTCCATTCAACGTGTTACTTGCCAATCTTTGTCCAGGAGCAGGATTTCAATGTACAATTCAACAGGCACATCTTTAGAGCACAGTTCTTTCTCTACAGCTAAAAATGCACCTGAATGGATTGAACAGACATGCACCGTACTTGAAAGCGATTTCAGGGTCATTGAGGTCTTAATCGATACATTCTCCCAGTTTGTAAACACATTAATTGATTGAATAGCACGTGCTGGGCAAAGAGACAAAAGCTGGGTCTTCAAAAGGTTTGACAGTAAATAAGTTGTTCACGTTATAAATAGTGTCATCTAGTAGCAGCATACTGCTTGCCTCCGTAACAGATGGAGTTTACGTTTTAAAAGGAAACTTGTGTTTCTTTTCCTCCTACAACTCCAATTATGCCCTGAAGATGACAATAATATTTTTAATGATTCAAGATCTTTAAATGTAAGTGCTACATTTAATTGATGTTCACTAATTAATATGCATGAGCAGTCTCTGTACAAAAGAAAACTACAATCTGAAACAATTTGGCATAAGCTTGTAGATGTTAGAAATGTTTAAAGTTTTTAAAAACTTTTCTTTTTCAGAAAATTTCTTCCTGTCACAGACCAGCCTGTCTATATTGCTCTAGGAATGTAGAATGACTCCCAACACAGCATCACCATGACTCCTAAACCTTATTCAGACATTCCTGAACCCTATTCAAGCTTTCTTACATCCACTTCATTGACCATGAGGTCACTCTGCATAGCACTGTTGGGAGTGGCAACCTTTGCATGCTTCAATTAACCGGCTAGTTAGTTTGCATGTTTATTGTAGGCATAGAGGGGACTGCCTAGAGTAAACTTCCTTTTGTTTAGTCGACACTCACTTCCCCTTGCATGTTCTCCTCTTCTTCCTTTTTCTTTTTTGTTCTTCGGCTTTCCTACAGGCATGTGGTCTCCAGTCCTCACATGCCACCTGCAGGCATGTGGTCTCCGATCCTCACATGCTCACATGCATGTGACTGCTTAATCTCTTCTTACTTTCTTCAAGAATTTGAACCTGTGTAAACTATGCACAAGATTATGTGAGTAAATACTCTTTACATATTTTTAACCAAACTGTGTGTTTATTTTGTGATAGATTAAGTGTGTCTGAGGTGGAGATTATGAAGTGGGACTGGTCATTTGTTCAGCTTCTACCTATGCAATACAAAATATTCTGCTGATTGGGAGACTTATTACTAAAAATCTCTCAGTTCCCCAACAAGCACCACCACTGGAATGGTACACATCATGTCACTTTACTCCTAGTCTCTATGAGTACAGAACCACAGTCTGCAAAAAGAAAACCTATACAGATGGGCTGGAGCTGCACATTACACTGCTCTGTGTGATTATGGAGATGGCACTATTGCCCTTTCTGAACGTTACTGGACCTCGGCAGTGTCCCACAGGGATCCCCATAAAGCCTGTCCTGGGAGGGGAGCATGACAGGATCACTCTCCTCCTCACCAGCTGCCTGAGGGAATGGAGGAGGCATGATGACCATGTCACTTCCTTCTGCAGCACAGCTTGCACTGTCCCAGGCTGCGCTGGGGCAGAAAGCATGGCCATCGTGCTACCTAATCCTCCACAGCTCAGGTAAGTGCGGGAAGGCAGCAGGAGGGCTGCACAATCACCAGTCATTGATGGGTAAAATCGGTTAATGATTTGCAATGTGATCATACCATCTGGGGACAGGAGAACGACGGGACATGGACGACATAAGCCTTGTCCAGGTCCCGTCCTTCTCCCGTCCCCAGTGTGGGATGGCAATGTCCTGTGGAAAGGGCCTATGAGATGTTCAGTCTTCCAAGTGAGATGTGCAGCAGAGGAAAGGAATGTTCAAAAAGACCTCCACTTTTATTCTGTTCCTAGTATTACACATACACGCACACACACACACGCACACACAAAACAGAAGTCCAGGTTTATCAAATACTTAGTGGGTCATGGTGCAGGCTTACGGGCTGTGTTTTGCTTGGTGGGTCATAAGTTCTGCAGGCTTTCTTTATTGGTAAGACCAGAAAATATCATGGAAACAATCTAAGTAGTATTTGTTTGTTTTAGAATTATATGCACTTCATAGAATAGCATTCCCATCAAAGAGAAACCATTGAGGTGGCTATAGTGTTCTTGTCTCCTATTCAAACTATAAGTAGCTTCATGAAAACATCATGAAAACTTTTCCAGAAAGGCTGATCCCTTCTTCAACACTTCAATTATCCTGCAGTTTGGCTTGGAAGAATGTTTTCAGGTTAAATCTTTCACTTGCCAGGACTTGAAGAGAAGCCTGAAAATCTAATCCACAGGATCACTGAGTTCATATTACCACTGTGACTGAGTGCTTCGTAATCTTTACTGAATTTATCCTTACAATGTCTGTCAGAGGCAAAAAAAAAAAAAATTTAAAAAGTCATATTTGTCTTGATATCCAAATTGCTAAGCTGGCTTTGATCCAGTTCAAATAAATGGGGCTTGCATTGTTGCAGAAACACAAAGGACGGCTGTGTTTAATTGTTATCCTTGTTTTATAGCTGAAACCCTGAGTAATATATAAATCTGCAAATCTGCTCCTCCACTTAGTTCCAAAGAAAAAAGCAGGGGGTAAGTTTGCTGTGGCCATCTCTTTGTTCTGTTCCAAGCTGAACGGGCTTTTATTTTGTGAATTTGTGTTTAGGAATATAAAAGTTAGCCTGTTTGCCTCTATTCCTTCTGAGTGGATGAGTGACAGCCTCAGGAAATGGACTTAGGAAAGGAAAATTTTCCTGTCATTCATAATATTGCTTACCAATTTAACAAGAATGGAGAAGGGCCTTTTGACAGCTGGACCCACTTCTGATCTCCATGTGTTCTAAAGGACAATTTGCACAAAGCTGTCTTGACATCATCATCATCACCACCACCACCACCACCACCATCATTGTCATCTATTAAATCCTACCCTTCTTCCAGTAAACTTCTTCCTCCGCACTTATCTTCCCAACAACCCCATGAAGTCGGCAGAGATAAAGACAGTTACCCAGTGAGATTCATGGCTTTGTGGGGACTTGAACCTGCATCCTCCAAACTTCTATATAAAACTAAGGACTATTCCACACTGATTCTCATGCAGGCTCTTATATAGACAGTACAGGATCCTTCTTTTCCAAAAGTTGCTCAAAGACACACCTGGAATTGGGACAGAACCACTGCAGGATCTACCTTTCTTGAGTATGAAGTGTTCTTTTATCTTTCAGAGTTGGCAGTAGTGAAACAGCACTGACTCATGTACAGCAATCTTACTGTATCAAGCAGAGTCTATGGCATATGTTGAAATATCTGAGCCTTCCAGGCAAGGGAATTGGCTTCAGAGGATGAGAAAAACTTTGAATAAGCTAAGAAGATAATGGGCTGGATCCAGACTTTAGTCTACTAAGACTGACAGAAATTAAAGGGATTTAAGTGAATCACAAGTAATGAAGTCAATGGTTTTCCTCTAAGGCCATTTCCGCATGACACTTATAATGCGATGATTCCACTTTCAGCCTCCTATGGAATCCTGGGGTGTGCAGTTTCAGGAGGGGCTGGTCAGCCCCTCCCAAAACTGCAAACCCCAGGATTCCATAGGAGGTTGAAAGTGGAATCATCGCACTATAAGAGTGTTGTGCAGAAATGTTCTAAGTAGGGTTAAGTTGGGAACCAACCCACTATTGTTTTTGGATCCTTCAATGTGTTTTCAGTGGTCAGTTCAAAAAAGATTGTACAGTGTGCCCTCCATATATGTGGGAATTCCATTCCAGGAAGCCCTGTGCAAAGCAAAAAAATACACTAGTGTCATGTCAGATTCTAGTCAATGGGTATACCAAGTGTGTGTCCACTGCATCCCATCAACTATAATGGGATACAACATTTCACACAACCTCATTTTCATGCATGCAGAGGTTTCAGTAAGGGAGGAGCTACTGTAACACAACTAATACTAAAAATAATCCAGCAAGCATGAGAGCTGAGTAAGGTCTATTTCATTGTGACAGCCTGGAGTATTCTGCTTAGAACCACCTTTTATTTTCTGAAGACACCAATGAACTTGATATGTAAGAAATATGGGTGGACAGTATAACTGTAATTATTCCTTATAAGGATAAAAAAAGGGTTTCCTGACAACCAGGAAACCCTATTGGGAAAAATAACAGACCAGGAAGAATTTAGCATAATTTTCTCCTGCTTTCAAACTTTCCAAAGTGTTGCAAAGGAGTATTCCATGGGATAAATAAACATGTGCTTTTCTCTACAGAGAGAAAACAGGAAACCTTTGCAGAAAATAGATCATTTGCACAAAAAGTTTTTTAAAAACCACATGTTTTTCTCTGCAGAATAATTCCTTTATGATATTTAGGGATATTCAGATACAGGAAGAATACCAAAGAGGAATATTGTCCTTCAGTGGAGATAAAACCACCATAATTATTCCTGCATGTGAAGACAAAAGAGTTGAGGATCTGCACCATTAATAAAAGCATGGACTGAACTCTGCTTTATTTTTCCACTGAATATTTACAACAGGCAAAAAGCTTGTGAAATGTGAAAGCCTGCAGAATATATATTTTAAAAAGCAGAGTTGATGAGATATCATCTGTGCTTATTCCATGTCCCTCAGCAGATGCAGATGCACATGTATCTCCTCATAATTATATGGTTTGCTAAGCTCTGAGAAGAATTGCAATTAAAAGCAGTCACGATACTAAAAAGAATAAATTCTAGAAAATCTATTGCCTGCATCATGTAATTAATTATACTGTACTGTTCTCGGCTTACATTTTCATTTGCACTCATGCCTTCTCTCTGTTTTAAAAGCAGAAAGTAACTGAATAGAGGAATAATTGGACTATGTGGCCTATGCGTGCATACACGTGGCAAATCAGCAGCAGCCATTACACCCTTAATAGCCCAGTTCTTGAAGTGATGCATTGGCAGAAACCTTAGTGAAATAAATGAAGCCAGCCTTCCTGGCACAGTTTCTTTCACAGCCTGAGCCACAGAATTATAACTTGTGAATCTAGTGAGTTTCTATCAAAAAAGAAGCAAGCAAATGCCATAGGTGCAGCTGTTGGCAGCATAAAGAATACCATGCTGTATCTGCTTGAATTGAACTTTTAAAAATAAGAAGTCAGGGGAAAGAAATGGTAATCTTAATTCATCCAGAGATTGAGAGACTTATTTTTTGAAAGAAAACTCTCAATACTCCCCAGACTGCTTGGCTGTTGGCCATGTTGACAGGGGATTCTGGGTGCCATAGATCAAAATCGGTTTCCAAACTTCTGGATACAGCATGCCAAATACTGCTCCCTAGCACTGAAAACCAGAATCATAAGAGCTAAGCATGCAAGACCTTGTGCCAAGTTAGCGCATCTGTCAGGGATTTTATTTTCCATTCCTTCTCCTCCTCCTCCTCCTCTCCCTCTTCTTCTTCTTCTCCTTCTTCTCCTCCTTTCCTTTTCCCCAAAACTAGGACTCAAACAGCTTAACAATTAAAACAAATACAACATAGTTAAAAAAATACAAAATAGTATTAAAATAGAAATAAGCTACTAACAACATCAAAAGCAATTTAAAACATACAAATAAGATGCTAAAAAGCAGGTTAACACAGTACAGTACACTCTTAAAAGTCCTTTTAAACACTCTTCATTCTTAAAGGGCTCTTGGATTTTTTTCTAAAAAAGTCTTTCCCTGACGAAGGAAAAACAGCAAGGAAGGTGCCGTTCCAGTCTCCTTAGAAAAGAAGTTCCAGTACACAGGGACAGCCACTGAGAAGGCCCTATCAAAAGTCCCTACTAGTCATGCCTCTGGATACTATAGGACTGAAAGAAGAGGTTTTTCTGAGGATCTCAGGGCCTGAGCAGGCTCAGATGAGGAGACACGGTTTGCCAGGTGGCCTGGAACTAAGCCATATAGTCATAACCAGCACTTTGCCTGAAAATAGCTAGTGAACCTGTTGTAATATGGGAGCTCTATACTCCTTGAAACTAGCCCCAGTTAACAGTCTGGCTTCAGTTCTTTGCACCAGCTGAAGTTTCAGAACACTCTTCAAAGACAGCCCCATCCAGAGAGCATTACAGTAATCCAAACAGGATGTAACTACATTTTGTTTAGTCTCACATTTTTAATACTCTTATGGAGGAAAAATTGTGGGTTTTTGGTAAGATCTTACAAAAAATCCAGAATAACAGGCAAATTATCACCCATCCCTATCATAATCCTAGCTGTACTGCAAGACAGTTGAATATATGGTTTCTTGTATACTAAGGACCAGGTTGGTTTTCTGCAACTGGCATTGGCAGAGACCAAGACTGAACTTACATTCGTTATGCCAAGATGGATTGCAAATTCCCTTTGGAATGCTCTAAGATGAAATACCTTCACAGAGAGCAATGACAATCCAGTGGCTCTTTGTCAAACTGGGATGAACATCGTGCTATTCTTCAGATGTTTTCGGACTGCAACTCCCAGCCTTTCTCACCATTGGTTATGCTGGCTAGGGCAGTTGGGACCTGCAGTCAGACAATATCCAGAGGTTGCTGTGGGTTTTCCGGGCTTTGAGACCATGTTCTATTAGTATTTTCTCCTGACATTTCACCTGCATCTGTGGCTGGCATCTTCAGAGGATCTGGTGGCATGGAAGTGAGACAGAGTATATATACTTGTGTAGTCCCCGGATGGGAGGAAGCAATTTGCATATGTTACAGTTGGCCTGTGTGATGGCCTATTGTTAAATGGGATATCCCCCAGGGTGTATGTTAGTTAGGGGATATGCATAACAGTGCATTAAGTGCATTAGCAACCCATGGTATCGTTCCCCATAGAGGGACCTCCAGAGTCTGGGTGGTGTTCATTGGCATATTTTTGAGTCTTGATTTTAGTGTTCTTCAATACTGGTAGCCAAATCTTGTTTACTTTCTAAGTTTCTTCTTTCCTGTTGAAATTGTCTTTCGACTTTACAGTATGCAGAGGGCTTTACAATTCCCATCCCTGGTGTAAAAGTTCCTGGTTCCCTTTCAGTTGTATAGCAGGTACAGCTTTGATATGTACAGAAACAAAGGCAAAGAGATGCTTATTGAAATGGAAAAGCATACAGTCGCAGGGTCCTTGAGCATCACTGCACCCATTAACCTCTGATCTATTATTTTAACAAATACAAACACATCATTGCAAATGTTAATAACTCTTTGCTAGGGATATAATTCTTCACTTACTGTATCTTGAAGGAACCAATGAATAATTCAGTAATTTTCTTCCTGTACCTTGGAAAACAATGCAGTTTTCAAAGATTATTCACAGTTTGGAACTTATTCTGGGCGGGGGGACACATTTTAAGTTTCCTTAGAAAACAGCATTTATTTAGAGAAATGGTAGACAGAAAGCAGGATTAAAGAAAAGAATATTAAGCATCAGTAGCACCTAATGGCTTATGGAAAGAAGTCAAGTAGGGTAATTTAAGAGGTAGAAATTTTTAGGTAGGATGTATGGTAAGGTGTAGGTAGAGTATGAGTAGGTATTGTCATTATGTAATTTATTGTTTGTTTTGTTTGTAGGTTTGTAGGTTTGTATTTGTTTGTCTATATATTTGTGTATACGTTTAAAGTGTAATGTATGTAGATTAGTCAAATGATGATATTTGTTTGTCTGTTGGTTTGTTATATCAAATAAAATTTATTTTAATTAAGAAAATTAAAAAAAAGAAAACAGCATTTATTATGAGGAAAATATGTAGAATCATTCTGCACAAGAAGACCACATATGAATTTTGTGCAGAATAAGTCCTGAATGCCAAGGATTCTGAGATTCTCCTCTTTAGAATTTCCTGCCACTCAACAAACACCTTTTTTGACCATTTTTAATATTCTTTCCCACCTACTCTTTGCACTTTCTCCCTGGTATGTAATATACTTCTGTGGATAACTTAAAAGTGTTTAGGGTGCAAAACATTTCAATGGAGGAATTCTAATGGTGGTGACAGCCAAGCTGCTCCGGGGAATGAAAATGGTTTTCTTTCTTTAACTCTACTTTTAGATTTGAGTGGGCAGAAAATGCATTTGTGTAGCACGGAGCTATCAGACACAGGCAGAAATGTGCAATCATTCAGTCAAGTCTGTACAAATGGATTTCCATTTTAGAGGATTAGAGTTATGCATGCAGCTGTTATAAAAGAACATGGCAATGCTTTGGAATCTGCAACAAGTGCTGCACAAGGGTTTTCCCAAAATGAAATATGAATGCCAATGGGATCTGTGAGCTTTGGTGTAAGCTATTCAGTTTCTACTTAAGGATTGATATGACTGTTTTCTTTATACTGCTGCAGAATATCTTGTGTGGTTTCTTGTTGTGGCTGTATTTAACAATTTTATGGAGGCGATTTTATGCCAGGTCAGGACTATCCCAGGTAGTGAGATTTCAGGGGCAAAACCTGAGACCTAGGAACAGCCCCTTCTGGTATCATAGGTGGCAGGCCAACAGCGCTAGTGGTGCTATAAAGATGATGTTTCATGAGGCAGTCTCTGATGATGCCATTAAGCTTGATAAGCATAACGATAGTTGTACAAAGCATGGCATTCAAGTAAAAACACCAAGTCCAACAAATGAAGAAATTGCACCTACACACTTTCTAAGGCAGCACTGTTGCCCTGAGATTCTTCCCCTTTGCCCTGAGGCTTGGAAAAGAGGGGGCAAGGCCTAACACCCTGTCCCAAGCCCTGAGATACAGCAACCTTAGAAGAAAGTATCATTGCCTCCTGCTAACATACACACAGACCGAACGGATGGAATGATGGAATCAGTGCTAGATCCCTCACCCTACAGTCCATCATGATAGAGTTTAATATATCCTTCATAGCAACACTGTCTCTGCTGTCTCTGTCTATAGCTAAGCAAAGTGCCTTTCCCCTCCAAAGCAAAACAATGTTCTCTGTAGAATTCATACCGTAAGAATGAACTGGATGTGCAGAGGCATGACAAGCTTAAAAGCTCTCTAAGTGCCAGCAAAACCATCCTGTCATGTCCACCCAGTGAATGACTAACACACTGTCTGGGTTTTGCCTGATGTTCAGTAATAACTATTGATGCATTCTGCCTGTTCATGCATGCAAGTACATATCTGACAAATCTTCTTACAGATATTATGTAACTGGTAGAGGGAAAAGTAAAGATCTGAGCAGTAATAATCTGAGAACTGATAATATCAACACATTTAATACAACACAGTACAGGATCACCTTAAGCACCGGATATAGAAATGGACACTGCTATTAATTCATCTTCCAGTGTTTCATGGACACAAAAATTTGAGAGACAAAGTTATCCAATTTGAAAAAGCCTAATGTGAAGTAACAGGTAGAAATTTGTGCTTATTTCAGTGGTGGAGCTTGGTGTGTGTGGAGGGGGGCGGGGTTACAGTGTGGGGGCGTGGCCACTATGCATGGGGACGTGGCTGCGGTGCTTGGGGGCATGGCCAAGGCATGCAGGGGCATGGCCTGGACACACAGGGATGTGGCTACAGGCCGGGACACCCCAAAAACATTGCTGCCTGGGGCGGATCACCCCCCACCCCCAAGTCCCTACACAACTGGCTTATTTGTTAAGAATACAAAACGTGTCCTAATAGTAACACAGATAATCTTTGGTATTTGTTCCATTGAGGTATGAGAGCTTTTCTTTCCAATACAAAGAGCTGATGTGAGAATGAGCATTTTTAATTGACAATGAATTGGGGATATAGTGTTAAAGTTCGCTACAGGGCTGACCCAAAGCATTTAACTACCAAAGGCAAAGGGCAAGATGACGTACTCTCCCCCGTACGGAAGTCAGCTGGACTAGCAGTTGAATCTCACTTCAACAATAAGGATGGGAGAATGTCCATCTATAAGATGTCTGAGATGTCAGGCTAATTTAGGAAGCCCAGAACAAATTGTGTGGCAGAGGGCAACAGCTTTGGAATTCAAGAATAACAGCCAGGAGGCTGTCACTGCTGTCTTCCCGTATCTGCCACGGGAGGCAATAGGTCACTCTTCCCAATGTTGCAGCTGGTGCTGTTCTCCCCACCTATCCCACTTAGGTGTCCTCCCACACTCACATACACACCTGCAATTTACTTTCAAAAAACCATCAGAACAATTGCTAACTGTATCGTGCCTAGTTTGTCCCTGAGCCTGAATGACCTTAAAGAACTGTACATTTACAGAGTATATAAAAATTACCCAATCCATATGCAGCTGTCAAGTGGATTTGCTACATCCCTTCCAGTTGTCACAACACAGTTTCTTAGCCACACTCAAGCCAAAGTTACTAATATTTTGACATCAGACAGAATAAATTGACATCGTTCTTCTAAGTGAGGGCAGACAACTATTGAAACATAGGGGGCAACGTTAGCCTCCTACGTGACCTTGGAGAGCTGTGCCCCATATCCATTCTTTGGGGGTGGGAATCATTCTGCCCAATGCCCCAAACACCCTCTAGGGACACGGAATGAATTTTCACCATGTTTTGGAGCGTTTCTGAGTCGCTTTAGGTCTAAGGGAAGCCTTTTTTTAACAAGAAGTAAGTGGAAATCGCTTCCTGTTTACTTTTGGTTTTGAAAAAAGGCCTCTCCTAGAGCTACATTGCCGGGGGGGCAGGATATAATGAAAATGCTCCCACACTCTCTAGGGGACATTTGGGGGGGGGATTGAAAAAACATTTTATTTGGCTATTGAGAGGCCCAAAGCTACTCCAAATGTGGTAGAAATCCCCTCCTTACTACCTAGAGGACATTTTGGAGATCACTTTGCCCCCTCCTCCAGTTCCAAGAGAAAAAGAGATTCGTACTCTGCTAGTGAACATCTCAAAAAAGGTGGCCATTTGCATGCAGTCTGGAGACATGCCCTGACACATGCAATTATTGCAAGAAAATTGTGGAAGATTCTGCTTTCCCACAATATGGAAATCATATCGCCAGTTTAACGATTGTGTTTCTGTATATTAATGTTGTAAAAGAGCTTCCAGTTCCTCAAAGCTTCACTTTTGCAGGATTTCAACATGCAGTATACATGACTCAAGGCATGAGAAACTGGTTTCCAAGCAAAAAAGCTATTGCTGACTCAGTCAAATCAGTACAGTTTGACAGGTGAGCTACGGTGGTAAGTAAAGACAAGTAATACAGTACAAGCAATCTGCCCTCCTGTTGAGAAATACACTGCCCTTTAAATGGATATATTTGGAGTTGGAGGGCATGATACAAACCTCATCCCAACAGAAACTAATCACATGTCTGAGTGTCCCAATATTTATGCAATTACATAGTAGTAAATCATGCAACTACAGTGAAACTGCACTTCTTGCATTTTCAATTTGCCTTTTAAATAGGATAAAAAGTCCTAGTAACCCAAGAGACAGGTGGATGCAAACGAATGAGATTAAACAACCACTCAGCTGACAAGAGACATCCGTGCAAATAAGCCCATCCAGTATGTGGGGAGCAAACGGGTGAGGGTGGCATAACCAGTGCTCAGCCTATGAATCGCACTCATTTGCTGCCACAAATCCCTTTATCTGCTCTATAGTGGGAGATCTGTTTAGAGTATTT